>CM033646.1:86856779-87164113 GCA_019512145.1 Engystomops pustulosus | reverse complement strand
ACGGGTGTAAGGTTGTTCCCAGAAGGGGTCTCACACTTGGCAATATGTTGTCCCCATCCCTGATCAAAGAACAGACAAAACCTAAAGTTTGGTTGGACACTGTGGGTTTCTTTAGATGTGGATCAAGACAATGTTGCACATGCACTTTTATTACACCTACCAAATCTTTCAAAAATACATTGGGTGATAGAAATTTCAGTATTAAGCAACATCTCACCTGCAACAGTTTTGGTGTCGTCTATGTCATCCGCTGTACTTCTTGTAACATGATGTATGTGGGTTGCACCACAAGAAAGTTCAAAATTAGATTGTTGGAACACATCAATGATGTCACTAACAATCAAAACAGGAACATCAGCGGAGCGTCAGTCCATTTCCGTGATTTACACAACAGATCAGTGAGTACACTTACCGCCTTTATTATTGAGAAAGTCCATGTTTCTAAAAGAGGAGGAGATCTGAGGAAACTACTCATGAATAGGGAGGCCTATTGGATCATGATTTTGAATACCGCATCACCTTTGGGCATGAACATTAGAAATGAATTAATTTTACATTACCAATGACATGTTCCAGTGGGTCTCTCGTTCACATTTCTTATCTTCCTCTTTTTTCTTTCCCCCAAATATCGGGGGTTCTTGTCTTTCTTCATTTTTTGTATATCATTAATATTCACAAAAGCATTGTCTCATTGATACTGTTAAGCTCACTTCATATAAAACGCATTTTATTCATTGTTTACTGTTTTTAAATCTGCTGTTAAAATCTGTTTCGACCTAGTTTCTCATGACCACTTTTCTCCCAGAGGCGTCGCTTTGCACCGGAGTTAATCTCATTTCCCTATTTTCATCTAATCGGGTCAATCATTGGAATCGCTGCCATGCACTCTCTGATTGTGCTTAGCGTTAGTGTTGCCTTGGAAGCATAGTGGTCATCTGGATTGTGCTTAGCGTTAGTGTTGCCTTGGAAGCATAGTGGTCATCTGATCAGTCTAGCCCCGCCCCCTTGTCACATGACTTTGTCGTCAAGGAGTTTTTTTACGCTGGCTTGACTTGTCCAGATCAGACACTCCTCCCATTGACCGGATCCTCCCATTGACCGGAATGGGTTGTAACCTTGAGAACCATTGGTCCCAGCTGATATAAATTAACGTATTTTAACATTGTTTGTTATCCATGACTAAGGACGCAACAAGCGTCTGAAACGCGTTGGATTTACCTGATGTATTTGCCTACTTTTAACATGATCGAAATAAAGAATTCATTTTACTACAATACCGTCTGAATATTGGTGGATTTGAGCTGGAGAAAACAATTTGCATCATACAGCCACCACGCCAAGGCGAGGCGATTTCCGTGCTCTCCACTACATGACGGATTAATGCGGTAAGAAGCTGAGAGTTTTATTATCAATCTGGACTTTTTCGCTTTCTCGTGCTCCCGCAGATTTATTATTTCACAATTCCATATTGGGCAATACGTCATCTTCGTTTTACATATCGTGAGCAGTTTTATCATGGAACAAGATGACCGTACCCGACATGCCAAAGCTGAATCAGTCTTTGCGGATCATAATGTTACCACTCCACTACAAGTAAGTGTGGACTCATCACTTAAACTACTGGAAAAACTCCAAATCCAGGAAACCAGGATTTGGTGGGATTTCACCACATTGCAAACGTACACCAACAAACAAATGATACCCAGAGGGTTGCGTCTGAAAAAGATCCCTACCCACATTTATTGTACTGAATTTATCACAGAATGGAATAATAAACTATCGGACTGTTCCTTTGCTCTGATGCAATTGATCATGAAATATGAGTTGGTCCCCTTGAAAAATGCTCGAGTCTCCCATTGACTTCAATGGGGCTCGTTATTCGAGACGAGCACTCGAGCATCGGGAAAAGTTCGTCTCGAATAACGAGTACCCGAGCATTTTAGTGCTCGCTCATCTCTAGTTCAGTCCCATTACTTAAGACACTTCGTCATGCCTACACAAGACTTCTGACTTCCTTCTAAAATAAACTTTTGAAAGCATGCTAATGAGCCAGAGGGGCTCCGGAGGGTGTCCCTCAGTGATGTCCTTTCACTTCTCGTTACAATGAGCACCACATGTCTCCCTACCTCCTGTTCTATCCCCGCTTCCTTTGCCTGTGTAATCTAGTAAGTAGAGAGAAACAACCAAAATTGACACAACGTGTTGCTCAGTTATCAAATGTATTTATTATTGAGAGGGACAAAGCGTTTTTCGCGAGGGAACAGCTCCCTTCCTCAGGTTCAAAAAACAAACAGTACATTGTACATTGTAGCAATAAAAAGCATTTCAAAACAAAATTGAAAAACATAGATAATAAAAACTATGGTAAATTCATTGGGGCTTATTTACTAAGGGTCGTGGATCGCACTTTCGTTGGACTTTGCACCATTTTCGGGATTTTCACGGCTTTTACAGGTATTTAACAGGTGTCTGCACGGTTATTGTGTCAGACTTGGGTATTGCGACAGACTCGGACTGAGTGCAGAATTAAACTTTCAAATTGTGTCACAAGACAATGCACTTCTATGCAGCAGAAGAAGCCACATATGCTGGATATCAGGCGCACGATTTTAGTGAATTGCGGCAGAGTGCATTATCGTGAACTCCTTGGACCGGGTAAGTAAATGTGCCCCATTGTGTTTCTTCTGATTTACATAAAACCCAATTTACATAATCTCTATACAGCGTGCTGGCACACACTGAGGATCACGGGTGAGCCTGTGACCCGAGACGTGGTCACGGGAGCACCCTTGACAGCACTCCCCCTTCGGCTTCCCCCCTTCTTTGGCTGGAGGAACCTCCGCAGGAGACTGCGGTCCAGAATGTTATCCTCGGGTTCCCAGGATCTCTCCTGCAGCCCGAACCTCTCCCAGTCAACCAAGAAGAACCTCTTTCCTTTCACCGTCTTCATATTTAGGACCTCCCTTACCTCGAAGACGTCGGTGGTATCAGCCCCAGGAGCAGGAGGAGGTACAGTTCAGGATGACAGGCTTGAGTAAAGAGACATGGAAGGAGTTCAGGATGTGCATGGTTGGAGGAAGGAACAACTTGTAGGCCATTGGTTTGATGCGAGTGAGCACCTCGAAGGGACCCAGGAAATGAGGACCAAGTTTATAGCCAGGGATTTTTAGTCTGACATACCTGGAGGACAACCAGACTTTGCAACCAGGAGAGAAGACAGGAGGAGACCTGCGCTTCCTATCCACCTGGAGCTTGGTCCGAGCAGAAGTCTGTAGCAGGGAAAGGCGAGTCTGCTCCCAAATGGACTTTAGATCCTGTACCAACTCTTCAACTGCAGGAACGTCTGAGGACACAGGTAGAGGAAGAGGACGGCATGGATACAGTCCATAGTTGATGAAGAAAGATGCTGAGTTGGCAGAGGCAGAGTCTAGGGAGGCATAGGAAAACTCCACCCATGGCAACAGCATAAACCAGTCATCCTGATGGGCTGCAACAAAATGTCTGGCTAACTCTCTCCACCTGACCATTAGACAGTAGGTGAAAGGCAGAAGAGCAGCCTAACTTTACTTATAGCTGGTTACATAGAGAACGCCAGAAATTGGAGACGAAATTGAACCCCTTGGTCAGAAACAATGTGCTGGGGAAGTCCATGGAGCCGGAGGATGTGGTGGAAGAAGAGACTGGCAAGACTTGGAGAAGAGGGCAGACCTGGAAGAGGGACAAAAAGGGACATTTTGGAAAAATGGTCTGTTACCACCCAGATGACAGTATTGCCAGAAGATGGCGGAAGATCCGTGAAATTTATGAAATCCATGATTCCATGGCCACGTGAGACCATGGGCAGCTGGTTATCGGCAATAGAAGAAGGAGAGCAGCAGGCTTGAGACGTGACAGCTTATTTCGGGCACAGGAAGCACAGGAAGCCACAAAGTCCTTGACCAGATCTGGCCACCAGTAGAATGGGGACACAAGGGCGACAGAGCGCTGCACCCTAGGGTCCCCAGCCACACGTGAGCAATGTCCCCAAGTCAGAATTTTCCTCCATAGACTGACATAGGTCTTACCAGGAGGTAGTTCAGTAGCAATAATGTGCCAAGGAGGTGGATCCTCTTCAATGACATCAGAGGCACGGGAAAGGGCACCAGCCTTGATATTCTTCTCCGCAGGACGGAAGTGGATCATTATGTTTAAGCGTGAGAAGAAGAGAGACCAACGGGCCTGCCTTGGGTTGAGACGTTGGGCTGTCTGGAGAAACAGGAGATTCTTATGGTCTATATACACGCAGACCGGATGGGGATCTCCCTTCTATCGCCATTCTTCCAGGGCAAGTTTGATGGCCAGAAGTACTCTATCTCCTATGGAATAATTCCTCTCTGCGGAGGAGAAAGTCTTATAGAAAAAAACGTAGGTGAGGAGTCGTCCTTTTGGACCCTTCTGTGTGATGCACTGCAGCGGCCCCCATTGAGGAGATATCCACTTTCAGATGGAAAGGCTTCTCTATGTCCGGACACACTGAATCAAACACAGACTTTACCTTAGTAAAAATGATAAATACAAAATATTGGAAAAGATTAAACAGTTGTTAGCTAATTATGACGGCGCAAAGAGGAAAAGAGTGGAATAGAGGTCCAGTATTCCTTATGGCCCGAAAAAAATAGTCTATTGGTTTTTCCTCTGCATCAACGTCATTCAGAGATGAAAAGAATTACATATGGATGCATAAATGTATGCAATAAACAGTATAATATTATACTCCGGAGCCCCGGATGAAGCCGTAATTTGGCGAAACTCGAGTCGGGCAGACAACGCCGAACGTGCATGAGACTCTACGAGGCCTTTTTTAATTAAAAAGTTTGTGAGTATAATATTAAAGATACCTTCTCTACCCAAAACTAAATTGTGTTGCACTATTTCCTGTCATCTCTCTTCACACAGGTGCCCTGTGGATCAAAACGAAACGGAAAGTGCTGCAGTGGAGTTCCCCAGTCGGAAGGACCGGAGGGCTGCACAGACACACGCCGCACACCGGAGGGCTACACAGCCGCACTCTGCTTACCGCGAGTACAACAACAGAACTCACAGGAGCACCATACAGAGGGAATGTATATGACCCCTTCTTTTAAACCTAATGTAAGGTACTACTTACCCTGTTTATTGCATACATATATGCATCCATATGTAATTCTTTTCTTCTCTGAATGACGTTGATGCAGAGGAAAAACCAATACACAGGTTTTTTTTACCTAGTAAAGGCTTCTTCAGCTGCCAAAGGCCAAAGTAAGGAGTTGGCACCTTGCTTGGTGAGCGCCACAATAGGAGACACCAGAGGAGAAATGCCGGATGAACTGCTGGTAGTAGTTTGCAAAGCCCAGAAACCGCTGTATAGTGCGTAGTCCTACAGGACAAGGTCATTGAAGAACAGCAGACAGCTTGGCAGGATCCATCAGGAGTTCTCTGTCAGAGATTATATAACCAAGGAAAGGAAGACTCCGCTGGTGAAACTAGCACTTTTCAAGTCTGGCAAAAAGGTGATTGGTCCTTCGTTGACTGAAAACTTGTCGTACGTGAGACTAGTGAGACTCGACATCCGGAAAACACCAGAATGTCGTCAACATAGACCACTAAACAGGTATATAGTCATTGACAAATTCCTGGAAAATGGCAGGGGCAAGTGTTTCCTCGTGAGTGTTAAAGGCGGTTTTCAACTCATGACCCTTGCAAATGCGGTTGTAGGCCCCATGGAGGTCTAGTTTGGAGAAGATCTTGGATCCATGCAGGCGGTCCAACAACTCCATGATGAAAGGTAGCGGATAGTGGTTCTTAAAGGTGACTTTATTAAGGCCGCGGTAGTCAATGCACAGATGGAGTTACCCATCCTTTTTGGTAACAAAGAAGAAGCCTGCACCAGCCTGGGAAGAGGATTTATAAATGAACCCCCTATGTAGGTTTTCCTTAATGTAGTCTGACATAGCAGTGGTTTCAGGTACAGAGAGTTGGTGCACCCGGGAGGAGATCAATAGGACAGTGAGGTGGCAAAGTGTCTGCTTGCTTCTTAGAAAAAACGTCCGCAAAGTCCTGATAGCAAGTTAGGAGACCCTCCAGAGGCTTGGGAACCACAGAAGAGACCATAACGGGTACTGAATGAGGAAGCATCATGCAACGGGACTGGCGATCTGGCCCCCAACAAAGAATCTCCCCCGTCCTCCAATCAAGCACCGTAGCATGAAGCTGCAACCACATCAGACCCAGCAGGAATGGTGAGGTGGAGCGAGGCAGTACATTGAAGGACAAACTCTCCTTATGTATGGCTCCAACTTGCAGGTACAGGGGCTGTGTGCAGTACCGGATTGGATCGGAGAGAATCTGGCCACTGACCGAGGAGATGACCAGAGGCTTCTCAAGGTGGACCACTGGAATGTGATGCTGAGAGACCAGGGCAGCATCCACAAAGTTTCCTGCAGACCCGGAGTCCAAGGAGGCACACACTTGAAACTGGTTACCTGTGCCAATACTGAGGAGCACAGGAATGTCCAGACATGGAGAAGCTTTGCTCACACCTAGAGACGCTTCTCCCGAGAACCCTAGGTGCTGTCGTTTATTGGACATTGCAGACTGACAGGACAAGTCCCAATGAAGTGCTCCGGACTGGCACAATACAGGCAGAGGTTCCCCTGAAGTCTGGAATGCTCCTGGGAGGAGAGTCTGACTCTGTCCACCTGCATAGGCTCCTCTGCAGATGTTATGGCCGGAGGCTGAAAAGCAGGAGCCAGGCGCTGTGGCAGGGTTGCCATCAATTGCTGCAACACCGCGGTGACCTGTCCTAACTGTTCCCCTTGGAGGGCAATCTGCCGGGACTGGTAAGCCTTAATGATGGTAAGATCGGACCGAATAGGTAGCGGAACCTCTGTGGGATCCTTGGCCGGATCTTACTTTTAGGATCCGGGATCTGTGGATCCTCTGGACCACCACGGGAGGTGGTACTAGCCGACACCTGGGACCAGAATCTAAGTGGCACCTGGTCTTCACCAGAGCCCGCCGCAAAGCGGGATGGTCTTGCTGCAGCGGGATGCCACCAGGTCGTTCCACATGTGCGACTAGCCCACAGTAGCAGCCAAGGTCGAGGTACCTTTGCAGGAGACAGACTCGTGGTAAAGTTCATGCACAGGGTCAGGGCAGGCGGCAGAGATGCAAGGTCAAGTAAAGGTCAGCAACGGGAGTTCCTGGCAGATGGGAACAGGAACACAGGAACGGACTGGAACACACAGGAGCACAGGAGCCGGAAGGCAGGAACACACAGGAACGCAGGAACACAGGAACAGGAATGCAGGAACAGGGGAACAGGAACACGGGAACAGTAACGCAGGAACACACAGGAATATCGCTGGAACACACAGAAATATTGCAGGGAGACTTTCACAATGTCTCGGGTCGCGGGAGCACTCGTGACATTGGGTGAGCGTTTGCCTTTATTACTCTTGTCTGCAACAATGTTGCCACTCTCCCGATGTTAATATAACTATCACTTATACTCTAGATACAATGTTATCCAGGGCCGACAGGAGCTTGGTCAATACGTGTTTCAGATTCTGTATAAATTTATAGTATACTAAACATTGAACAATCTACTTTTTCATGTATAATATGCATTGAATGTATTAGATTGCAGTTTATATTAATAATATATCTTATGAACTCTAAGTCATATTGGTTATACAGTAAGTGCTTCACTGAGGAACGAATTCTTAGGCGTTTAGGAAATGCTTATTTTCATGAATTATCAATGTTTATGAATTACCAGTTTTTAACTTGTGATGAGAGTATGGACTAGAAGATATAGGGGAACACAAAGTGCAAGAGACTTAAGTGCAGGTGATAGATAGCTTATTACAGTAAGAGATAGTAGAATGCCCACCTTCTAATGCAGGTTATATAAACATATATTAGGTGATGTGTTTTTCTGAGTAAGAGCAGCTCACGATGGTTGTATCATCACGGGGTATCAACATCCATAGGTTAGAACCATTTAGCAGTAGAATCCAATGAATAGCAAACAAGGACAGTCCACTATATAAGAGGTATACCTGTTATATACCTTTTGTAACAAAAACTAAAAAACGCTTTGATTTCTGGAAGATGCGCTTTTAAAGTGGACTGTCCTTACTTGCTATTCATTGGATTCTACAGTTTTTTACTTAAGATACTCTTTTAGATGCATACTGGGTTTTATGTAAATAACAAGAAACACAATGAATTTAACATAGTTTTTATTTTCTTATCTTTTTATTTTTCAATTCTATTTTATGACGTAGCAATGCTTTTCATCACTACAGTATACTGTTTGTTTTTTGGACACGATAAACACTTTGTGGCGCACACTGCACTACTCTTCATGCGACACAAATTTCTGCACTGAAAGGGGCGTTCCAGTTCTCTGTTGCACAACATTTATCACGCAAAGTCAGACAGAAATGTATTCCACACCCCATGTTAAATTGCCCCAGAAAAAAAATGGTGCACTCTGTCAGAGCAGTGCAATACTGCTATAGTTCTCCTGCCACCTCATCCAGTCAGCATCCACATGCAATACAGCAGGCTGTGCTGAAACTCACCTGACTGGGTAAACCACACACCACCCAAAGTAGAGAAAACTTCCCTCCTGACCCCAACAGCAACCCCCTGAATCAAAAGAAACTTAAAAAAAAAGATGTAAAAAAGACCAAAGAATGTATATATTTATCATATAAACTTTTCCAACTTTTTGGAAAACGCTAAACTTTTTTTTTACAAAAACTATTTATAAAAACATAAACCAATTCAAAAATACATGAGGACACCCCAAGCCTGGTTGATGCACATGACTTGCACATATGCCTAACTTGGTGCTGCAAAGCTTCCTGGCCTATTATGACATGCCAGAGCTGCTGCATAAAGTGTATGCAAATCCCCCAGGCCCTATATGGAGATCTGCCATCAGTCTTTAAAAAAAAAAAAAAAAATTATATATATTTACTCACTTTCCAGCTGCTTTTCCCCGGGACCCATGGCTCGGTCTTCTCCTTTACAGCCCGGGAGAATACACTATGATGTGGCAATGGCGTGACATCTACATCTATGACGTCAAACAGCCGCGACACCACTGAGCCCTGGTGTTGCACATGGGCCGTAAGGAGTAGATGGAACCTCTGGGTCAGGGAGAAGAGGCCGTAAGGTGAGGTGATTTTTTTTTCTTTCAGGAAGGCTCAGCTGTGGACGTTTCATTAAATGGGGCCCTCTGGGGGTGGATATTTCATTAAAGGGGGCATCTGGGGTGGAAATTACATTAATGAGGTGGTCATTTTATTAGAGTAGTGGCTGCATTTCCTACCCGAGGCTTATACTCCAGTCAATAACTTTTCACAGTCTTTTTTTTGTTGTAAAATTAGGAGCCTCGGTTTATATGCAAGAGTTTACAGTATGAGGGGGAGTCCATCCACTGGTAGCATCCATATCTCCTACACTGTCTGGGAGATCTGGTCAGGATGGTAGCTAGGGTAAAGGGTTTCATGCAGTTAGGAATGTGATTGGCTTTTAAAATAGATGGTTTATAAGAGCATGATTGAACTTCATTATAAAATTACTTTTCTGAACATATAGAGGATATAGAGTAATCCTTAAAGGGGTATTCTCGTCTGGGCATTCACATTCAATTTCATTAATCTGCCATTAATAAACATTTCTTCAATTAGATGTAATTAAAAAAAATGTTCCTGTGTGAAGATAATTTTCCATAAATGTAGTCATGTTGTCCCTTAGAAACGAGATAGCTTCCTCGGATACGGCCACCTCTGCTGGAGAGATTGCACAAATAAACAAAAGGTTATTGTATATAAAATGTCCGGGAGATACAGCCGTCCAGTGGTAATGATTGCTGAATCTTGGTGGTCCAGGAGGACTCTATAGTGCATGCCTGGCCACCGCTGCCAGAGTGTGACGTGGTCGTATCCGAGGAAGCTATCTCGTTTCTAAGGGACAACAAGACTACATTTATGAGAAAGTATCTTCACACAGGATCATTTTTTTTAATAACATCCAATTGAAGAAATGTTTATGTATGGCAGATTAATGATACTGAATGTGAATGCTGAGACGAGAATACCCCTTTAAGTCCTAACATCCAGGCATGTTAATTTGGATTCTAGGGGGGACCCAGTTGTGTGAACAGCCCGGGGGCCCATGGGACACTTAATCCGCCACCGGTTAACACCCTGCTATTGCTTGCCTATTCCATACTTATCTATACTTATCTAGGTATACACTTTGGTCTTCCAACCCACGCCTAATATGTGATGTGCCAACCAGGTGGAATTCCACCTTTAGCAGGCAATTGTTGACTTTCAAATGCAGAATGCTTGGGTGAGTCAAAGTGCTGACCAATAGCACTTCACCACCAATGAGTGAGCCTCAATGAATGTCTTATGCTGCAGTGCTTCCAATATGCTACCAATAAGAAAAGCACCAATGACATCATCATTCCCGCTACAAAACCCATCATTTGCCTTCTACAAAGAACACTTCAGAGGCTTTATAACCACAAATGTTGTTTTAGTTTTCCAGAAATAAAAGTGATATAAATTAAATATATAAACTGTACAAAGTATATTGATTACACCAAATTACCATACCATACCAAATTACCATACCATTTTACCACCACCAACGACTTTAGGAGATATTCTAGGAGTTATTTTCTTTTGTGAATGCTATTTAGATGTGCATGCTTTAAAATGTTTATTTCTTTGGTTGATGTGGTCGTAAGAGAGGTTACATTTTGTGCTATGCAATGCATTTTCTAAATATACTTGGGAAAATAAGTATTTGATGTTGAGGCGATCTTACAAGTTTTCCTATTTACAAATAATAGAGACATGTCAATTTTTTTATTCTAAGTATACTTAATTATGAATATCACATTGAACACCTACTAACCAGCAAGAGATGTGCCTCTCCTAGACCTGAAAGTTTTATTTAAAGGACACCTGTCATCAGGTCTCTGTCACTAGTTCTGTCACCTCTACCTGTTGGAGCAGCTCACAAGGTTCCTATCCCAGCCTTTATCTAGTCAATTCATACATTAATCATTATAAAATAATCTTTTCTTTATTATATAAATGAGGCTGGTCACATGGGCAGAGGCAGTGATGTCACCCCTGTTCCCCCTCCCCTCTCATCCCTTTGCTCATGTCTGTGTCTATTTTATAGTAAAGCATTGCTAGTGCTTAATCTGCTGACATGCTCTCTTCTCCCATACACATGTGTGAGACACAGACATCAGCTACACAAGTACCTGACATGTTCTGCTATGACATGGCCCCCACCACTTCGCCCCCTAAAATGGGCCCCCATCAAGTGTGCCGATTCGGGCGGTCACATTGCCCGCAATCGCCCACTATGTGCTCCGTTTATCCTGCTTGCCGCGGCTAGAGGTGCGGCGGCTGCCAGTACATTTGTGTCTATGGCAGCCGACATAAAACACAGCGCACGGGATGTCGGCTTCGCTGTGCGGGCGGCACGGAGTGTGACGCCACACTCCGTGCCGCCTGCAGGAGGATGCAGATATCCCATGTGCTGTTTTATGGCGGCATCCCAAAAGAGGAGCAGGAGGTCGTCGCGCATCGTGGGAACGGGAGGTGAGTACAGATTTACTATTTTACTGGGGACTTGTTATGAATTATGGGGGGCTGTATGTATAAATTGTATACATTAATGTGAATGGGGGGCTATTCATGGGGGGATTGCTGTTTATTACTGGGGGGCTGCTGTATAGTCATAGGTGGCTAATGTATTTTCATAGGGGACTGCTGTATATTATTGGGGGGGCTGTATGTATAACTGCGGGGCTGTATATGCATGGGGTTCTGCTGTATATTATTGGGGGTTTATGTATAACTGGGTGGCTCTATATTTATGGGGAACTGCTGTATATTACTGGGGGGCTGTATATTCATAGGGGGCTGCTGTATAATATTGGGGGGCTGTATATTCATGGGGGATGCTGTATATAATTGGGGGTGTATGTATAGATGGGGGACTGTATATTCATGGGGGGCTGCTGTATATTACTGGGGAGCTGTATATACATCTGGGGGATGTGTATATATAACTGGGGATCTGTATAATAAATAAATTGGGGGCTGTATATATAACTGTGGGGCTTTATATATCACCAGAGGGCTGTATAAATAACAGCGGGCTATATATATATAACTGGGGGGCTGCATATAAAGCTGGGGGACTGTATATATTAATTACTGAGGGATGTATGTTTATGAATTACTCTGGGTTGTATCTTTTAATTATTGGGGGCTTTATATCTATTACTGGGGACTGTATATCTATGTACATGTATGAATTACTGGGGGCTGTAGTCAAATTGTGTGATCATGGTCCCATTTGCATTTTTGTGCATGATGCCTAAGGGGGAAACATGTCTTACATGGATTACTGACTAAGGGGGGACCCTACCTATTATATGGATGCTAAATGTGTACTGTGTCTGGGCTAGATTCTGTAGAGGGGCCCCCACCAGGTTTTGTGCCCAGGGACCCCCACCAATCTTAATCCGGCCCTGATGTCATGCATTGTTATGGAGTGGGGAGGTGACCCTCTCCCCTCTCTGTTGCAATGCATGGGGTACAGGCCTGACACAGGGAAAGATAGGACATGTTCTGTCTTTTTCCTGTGCACGGAGTGGTACGGTGCCACACAAGCTTGCGGCCGTACATACGTCCACCATATATTTGTGTGCATGCAGCCTTATTGTGTGCCTACAATAAAAATTAGATACTTCTCAATTCGTTGTAGGTGGGAATAGTGCAAAATCAACAGTATTTAAAATACTAATTTCCCCCACTATATAACATTTTTTTTTTTTTTTTTTAGCTTTTTAATAACATTTTATTAACTATTACTCAGTTGGAAGAAAAAATTTATTTAAATTAATTTTATCCTTTTCTTCTTGCTGTTCATCATACAGTATAAACAATACTGTATACTCTATCTACTAATAAATATATATACTAATAAATATACTAACAACCTCAATTCTTTCGATCACTTCCATTACACTTATAGCCAATTAATGGGTGTTAAAGCAGGTTTTCTGGCACCAGTGATGGTACTAATAGGGTGTTTAAAGGCATTAACCAGTGACATTGGTTTAATGTTTTCTCATAGAAGAGATTCTATATAATCCGCCTGCATTGTTACCTATCAGCCCAGGATTTTGTCTAATGGAAGGACAAGGAACTATGCTTAGAAAGAGGTGGAATTCTTGTTAAAATAGACATCTTTTCCATGGCTGCAGCAGGAATGCATTGAGTCTGAAGCCCCCCAGTAGGGAATTTGTCATATCTGCACAGACCATTTATTTTTGTGCTGTGTATACCATATAATTCAGTTCTTAAAATGTATGAGATATCAGACTTACAAGCCTCAAGCCCTGTAACGTGATTTTACCTGGAGACCATGCGACCCTCTGGGAGTTTACTAAACACAAATCCTCTATGCCTTACATGGATCTTATGACAAAGCACATATCCCTTAAGGAAATAAATAATTCATTTCATGAACTCCAGGATATATTCTCAGGTGTCTTATTCTATGTATGTTTAAATGAAATGGTGCCTACATTGTGGTGTAACAGTGTCTGTTGATTACCTTACAGCATTGGTGTATTGTATTCTATTGTAATGCATACATTGCACTATTAGTACACAAAATTCATTTAGCCATAGTTACATGACAGTTTATCATGTAATGCATTAATATACCTGAATAATTTATTCAGTTTATCAAAACTGTTGGCTAATGTGACACATATAAAATGACTTCTGTGGTTTTAACGATATTAGTATTATTATAATTATTATTGCCTTAGGTCAATTGTGATACAGTACTCAGCGTTTTAATAACATGTATTGTGTATGTTACAATTATCTAGTGCAGTACATGTGTAGCAGTGTAGAGCAACCTTCCATTTACCGGTAAACTAATCTGTAGCATTGCCATGGCCGGATTAAGGTAGGCCCCATATTATTTTTCAAAATTATCTATAGCTGCATAAGATTTGGCACATCCGTGAGCTGTAATGCAAAACTGGGCCAAAAAACAAATGTATAACATAGGCCAGACTAATTAAAGCTATTGGCTCGGATACCCACCCTATAAACAGGCCCTAAGCATTAAACGTCTGAATTACATGCATTCTTGAATGTACATTGAATTTTAATATTCTGTATATGATTTACATGCTCTCTGTGATAATGAAAACAATGGAAATCACTATTTTCTTGATGGCAGTCTTGTCTCGGTTGATGATATTCTCGCCTCTATCTCTAGCGCTGTTTATGCTTACTTAAATCAATGGATTTAAATATTTAAAACATATTTTATGAGTGTATTTCATAGTCATCTGCTCCTTACAGGCTTCTAGGCAATGTTTAATTTATAACATATTTGTATGCATCCTTTTTAAACTTTTAGCTTTTTGTACTTATTACATTTCTTGCATTGTATGCGTCATCTTGTTCTTGTTTATTGCCCTTTGCATGAATAAATGTGAAGGTGAGAATGACACCATGAAGGTTATTTGTTCTCACATGGATCACATGGATAAATTAAACCTGTCCTTTTTGTAAATGTCCACATTTGAGCTTGAATTAAGAATCTGGGATATTGTCTTTTTATGTATACATTGTTTACAATAGTTTCAACTATATCTTATTTGTTTACAACAATGCAATGGTGCAGCAGGAAAATTGCTGCTTTACTTATTCAATCTAGGGAAATAGTAGAATTTAGTTTTCAGGTATGTAACAAAATTTCCAAAATTTCAGTTTGTTCAGTCAGTTTGTGTCTAGGTACAGCTCAAAACCACTGCTTGTGGGGCATGTGCGGTGGCTCTTACTGCCCATGGCATATGTGTGCGGATCGGCAATCCCCTATGATGTCACAAGGAGTATTAATCCTCCTCAAAATGATCGACTGGTAGGAGCCGTCGCTCACTCTATATGAATTTACAACCAGGATCAACGATTCTAAGCTATGCATTCTTACACGCTCCTTTGGCAGGATCCACTCTTAGTTTAGTTTCTTATGTCCTTATTTGTACAAGAAAAGGCGTTATAAATTATACAAATAAACCTGAGAGGCTCCAGGCTTCATTAACATCTACTGCATAATTTTAAAGCTTTTTTTTTGTAAAAGCAAGGGCATAAGAAATTAAAATAAAGTAGATCTTAACAGAGGAGGCACACAAAAGTTATTGGGTCTGTTTTACAATCCTTGATCCTGATAGTCAATTTCCTTTAAATGCCACTGTCTTGTCTTGTGCTATTTATGTTTTGTATGTGTCAGGCTGGTTATTTTCTTATTGAGAGGCTGTGTAACATTGTTGGGACACTCCCAGGGTTATTTAATTTGTTCCGACAGATTTGCAAACCTCATTTTTCCGACAATCACACAGATTTTTTTGTCACTCCATTTGAACACAGCTTTTGAATCCTGACACTTTTTTGGTGCAATTATTGGAGCATAATCAAACCAACAACCCCAAGTCCACCTACTTCTAAACCTCTTCATGAATATGGTTTGACATTTCTGACACTCCTTTATTCTTCTTACGGTGCACCAACTACATAAAGGCCTTGCGCCACAATATAAAGTGCAAAACAACACAAAA
This sequence comes from Engystomops pustulosus, assembly GCA_019512145.1. Classification (NCBI taxonomy): domain Eukaryota; kingdom Metazoa; phylum Chordata; class Amphibia; order Anura; family Leptodactylidae; genus Engystomops; species Engystomops pustulosus. Next base: position 87,148,395 of record CM033646.1, on the reverse strand, counting down.
TCATGCGCTAGAAAATTGACCTTGTGCCACACATTAATAAATGTGCCCCATTGTGTATTCCCCCCTTGATGAATTCCACTGTAATGTATTTTATGTAAAATCTCATTTACATATTAAAAATTGTCAGGGCTGAGAGTCTGTGGACCCTCTGGACCACCGTGTGAGATGGTACTAGCCGACACCTGGGACCGGAGTCTAAGTGGCACCTGGTCTTCACCAGAGCCTGTCGTTCCACAGGTGCAACTCGCCTGCGGTGGCTGCCAAGGTAGTAATGTAGGAGACAGACTGTATCTGGGATGATAGCGGGAGAACAGCACAAGAAGGTACACTAGGACTTACGTCAGGAATCGCAGGAGCTGGCACACGGATCAGGAACACAGCAATGGACCTGTACACGGATCAGGAACACAACACTTATCATGACTGATAAGTTCAGTCATGGTCCAGTGGCACACGCAGGAACATGGGTGCACCCGCGATCCGAGACGGGGATCGCGGGAGCACCCATGACAAAGATCTTCTCCAAAGTCAGGTAAATATGGCTCTACTGACCGATTTTTAATGCTTGAGATGAGTTAAGTTATAGGAGTTTTCCCATGATAAAGATCATTTACATGCTTACTGCAGAAGCCTATCTGTAATTATTAGGGGCATTGGTGAAGCTAAAATATGGATTATGCTACATTTTCCTTTGATGTATAAATCCAGATGGGGACTTATACCTGTGACCTTTAGTGAGTATGCCATAATGGTTGAACTGGTGAAAGGATGTAGAAGGGCTTTTTTTTTTCCGCCTCCATTAATTTTATAAAGGGGTCTGGGTGATCACTGCTTGTGTTATATTGCCCCGGCCTGGGCCCTGTTTTTATATAAAAATAGCAGAAGAATTTTAGAGTCTCTATCCCTCATGATTTACATCTTATTACCACACTCTCATTTTGTTGGGAATACTTTTGTAGAGACTGCACAGGCATGGGACAGGAACACCCCGTTCCGGTCCCCTCCACTGGGGACTATGCCCCTCTGACTCCCCTCTACGTCCACATGGCTTGAAACAGGCGTAGTTGCAATAATAATAGGATATTATACATAAAAATCTATAGAAAGATTGACACATCCACTGGACTAGACCTCTGCCCATGCCAGCACATCGCCCATGCATCTTACCCATCCCAGCTCCTGTCTCGCTCTGGTGTGCCATCCGCACGCTTCCCCACCTCCTAGGGGTGAGTCCTGTGTTCCTGTTCCCGTGTTCCTTTGTTTCCATTCCCATCTGCCTGAACCTCCCGTTGCTGACCCCGGATTGGACTTAACCTTGCATCTCTGCTGCCTGCCCTGACCCTGTGCCTGAACCTCACCACGAGAGTGTCTCCTGCTGAGGAATCTCAACCTCAGCTGCAACCACGGGCTAGCCGCACCTGTGGAATGACTTGGTGGTACCCTGCCACAGCAAGACCATCCTGCTTTGCGGCAGGCTCTGGAGAAGACCAGGTGCCACTTAGACTCCGGTCCCAGTTGTCGGCTAGTACCACCTACCGCGGTGGTCCAGAGGATCCACGCATCCCGAATCCTGACAGTAAGATCCGGCCATGGTAAGATCCCGGTTGGCCTCGATCTTGCCACCATCGTGGTCCAGCAATCCAAGCAGATTGCTGAACAGCACGAACAGCTGGAACAAGTCACCGTCATGCTACAACAGCTTCTAGCTACCCAGTATCAGCAACAGGTTTCTGAAGCTGCTTCCGCAACTCCTGCTATCTCGCCTTGTCTACCTGCCCCTGAACCTATGCTACGACTCTCCATGCCCGGCAAGTATGATGTAAATCCAAAGCTGTACAGGGGCTTTATAACCCAGTGCTCCTTGCACATAGAATTCATGCCTACTCAATTTGTCATGGAGCGATCCAAGGTGGCATTCATCGTCAGTCTCCTATCCGGGAAAGCCCTGGCCTGGGTTACTCCTCTTTGGGACAGAGACGTCCCGGTCACGGCTACTCTCACGGCATTTCTGGTGGAGTTTCGGACCATCTTTGAAGAATCAGCATGGGCCTCCTCTGCTGAGATTGTGCTGTTGTATCTGCACCAGGGGAATTCTTCCATGGGAGAGTATGCTGTGGAGTTATGTACCATAGCCTTGGAACTCTCCTGGAATGATGCGGCCCTGTCCGCAGCTTTCAAAAAGGGACTCTCCTCTCACATTAAGGACGCTCTGGGCGCTTGTGATCTGCCGTCTACTCTGAGTGGTCTCATCACCCTAGCCACCAGGATTGATGTGCGGTTTAGGGAGCGTGCCGAAGAGTTACGCCTCGAACAACCCCAAGTCTGCCCATGACTTCTAGAGGTGGACAGAGCCAGACTCTCTTCCCAGTAGAGTTTAAGAAGACATCAGGGAAACCTCTGCCTTTATTGTGCCAGTCCTGAGCACTTTCTTGGGTCTTGTCTTATCCGTCACCAGCATCCGGGAAACACCAGCACCTAGGTATCTGGTCTGTGTGTATACGGACCATAAGAATCGCTTGTATCTCTAGACAGCCCAATGTCTTAACCCTAGGCAAGCCCGTTGGTCGCTCTTCTTCTCATGTTTCAATGTATTGATACATTTTCGTCCTATAGAGAAGAATATCAAGGCAGATAATCTCTCTCATGCCTCTGATGATAGTGGGGAAGAACCAACTCCTCAGCATATCATCCCCCCCGAACGATTGGTTGTAGCCACTCCAGTGGACCTCCGGAAGCTCCCACCGGGCAAGACGTATGTCCGACCTGCCCTTCGGAAGAAGATCTTGACTTGGGGACATTGTTCTCTTGTGGCTGGGCACCCTGGGGTGCAGCGCTCTGTAGCCCTCATTTCCCTTTACTATCGGTGGCCAGATCTGGTCCATGACATGTGGAATTTTGTCGGTTCCTGGACTTTTTATGCTCATAATATGCCATCACACCTCAAACCCGCTGGTCTCCTGATGCCGTTGACGATACCCAGCTGCCAGTGAACTCACGGACCTTCCATCTTCCTCTGGGAATACTATCATCTGTGTGGTAACCGACCGGTTCTCAAAGATGTTCTATTGTGTCCCACTGCCAGGTCGGCCATCTGCTCCACGTCTCGCCAACCTGTTCTTCACCCACATCTTTCGGCTGCATGGACCTCCGTTGCACATCGTTTCGGACCGAGGAGTCCAGTTTGTCTCCCGCTTCTGGCAATCTCAATGTAATCAGCTGCAGGTGAAATTGGACTTCTCTTCTGTGTACCATCCTCAGATAAATGGACAGGTAGAGAGAGTTAAACAGACTCTGGGCTGCTAGCTTCGTCATTTTGTCTCATCAGGACGACTGTTCCAAGTTGTTGCCCTGGGGAGAGTTCTCCTATAACTCTCTGGACTCGGATTCTGCTGGTGCAGCCCCATTCTTTATTGTTTATGGATGAGTTCCACCTTCACCGCTTCCTCTGTCCATTTCCTCGGTGCAGGTCCTCAGTTCCGTCTGGGAACAGAGTTATCAATCTCTGCTTCGGTCGTGTGCCCGCACCAAAACCCAGGCCAACAAGAGATGCAGACCTCCTCTTGTATTCTTGTTGTCTTCTGGTTGTCTTCCAGGTACATCTGGCTGAAGACTTCTGGGTACAAGCTTGGTCCATGATTCTTGGGTCCTTTCGAGGTTCTGTCTCACATTAATCTGGTGTCCTACAAGCTGCACCTTCCTACCACTATGCGCATCCCAAACTCCTTCCATGTCTCCCTGCTCAAGCCTGTCATCCTGAACCGCTTCTCACGGCAAGTACCTCCTCCTGCTCCTGTGGCTGACTCCACCGACACCTATGAGGTAAAAGAGATCCTTCACATGAAGACGGTAAGGGGCAAGCGGTTCTTCATTGGCTGACTGGAAGGGGTTTGGGCTGGAAGAGAGGTCTTGGGGACCAGAGGACAATATCCTGGACCGTGATCTCCTGCAGAGATTCCTCCACCCCAAGAAGAGGGGAGGCCGAAGCGGGGGCTACTGTCACGGGTGGTCCCACGACCCATATTACAAGCTCACAGTGCCCCTCTACCCCCGCCAGTGCATCGCCCATGCATCTTACCCACCGGTTTCTCTAAATTTAAAGGGCCAGCGCGCCATTAATTGGCACTGGTCATTTCCACCAATTCCATATAAGCCTGCCTCTTGCTGTAAACACTGCCAAATCTTTGTGCATAGGTCACTGAGAAAGCTTCCCTGTGACATTTCTGAGTATTCCTGCATTCCTGTGTGTTCCTGCTCCTGAGTCCTGTGTTCCCGCTCCTGTGTCCTGTGTTCCCTCTCCTGTGTGCTCCTGCTGCTGAGTCCTGCACTCCAGTCCCGTGTTCCTTTGTTCCCATTCCCATCTGCCTGGACCTCCCATTGCTAACCCTGGATTGGACTTGACCTTGCATCTCTGCCGCCTGTCCTAACCCTGTGCCTGAACCTCACCACGAGACTGTCTCCTGCTAAGGTACTTCGACCTCGGCTGCCACCGTGGGCTAGTGGGCACCTGTGGAATGACTTGGTGGTATCCTACCGCAGCAAGATCATTCCACGGGGGGCTCTGGTGAAGACCAGGTGCCACTTAGACTCCGGTCCCAGGTGTCGGCGAGTACCACCTCCAGCGGTGGTCCAGAGGATCCACGCATCCCGAATCCTGACAGTGTTGTTATCGTTCTGGTGAAGGAATTTAATTGGAAAGGTCCCAAAGCAGGTGTGTCCAGTAGAAGTTTACAGAACTATGATTAGTAAACATGGTAGGTTCTGTGACCCTATTAAATTATTATTAAACATGACCAATTTCTTGGAGATTTAGTTCAATTTATGAACAGGAGTGGTGATTTATTATTTTAAAATCTGAATAATATTAAAAACGTCTTTTTTTGCTTTGGTTTCTGAAATCTTTGTCTTTTAGTAAAAAGACAACAAGCACTTATCTGTTAATTTATAGATATCTGAGTATAATTCAATTTTTTTATGATGTCTATTGAGTCATTATTTCTGTTCCCATTTCATAAAGCTATTTTCTCGAATAGTTTCAGTCTTTCAAATATATAGCCAAATAGAAAGTCAATTACTAGTGGAATATTCAATCAGCTCCTCCTGTGACATGATGAACCTTGGTATTGTAACAAGTTTACACTGAAACAAATGATGTCTTCTCTTGTATTATTTATGGATAGCAGTATTGGTACTTCATAGTGTTCTCTCAACTGAGTCATCTAGTCTTGTAAATGTATGTATGCATCTAAGTTTATAAACTACTTAGGAAGTTCTATGTAGGCAAGAGGTGTACAATAATCCAGCCAGGGGTGAGTTGTAATATCAGAAAATAAAACAGGAGGCAAAAAGCTCTGTTGTATAAAATAGCAATTAAAATGAATCTAAACTAGATTTAATATAATTGATAACAGTGTCATTTGGAGTTCCAAAAGTTTTATTATTACAGTTTTAGGGTGAAACTTCCCTGTACAGCTAATTGATCTTGTCAAGATAAGGTAGTGCAGCTGATTGATTTTATACATTTTTAAAAGATAAAATAATAATCTCTATAGAGCTGTAAATGGAATATATATAAAGTTGGAAAAAAACATTATCTAGGTTATCTAAGAACCATTAATTATGTGTTATAGGTTCCCTTGAAGAGGTAAGTTTTACCAGCTAGGGCCACCATTTTACCACAAAAACTCCAGCATAATCCTAGGGTGGGAAATGCATTGGTCACATCCTCAATCCAGTATATATCCAGCCAGCTCGCCCATGCCCTCTGCATATAACCAGCCCCTGCCCCAGTGTATTGCCAGCCCTGGCCCCAGTATATAGCCAGCCCATGCAACAAAATACTGTATAGCCAGCCAGCCCATGCCCCAGTATATAGCCGGTCTATGCCCCATTATATAGCAAGTCAGCCAGCCCACAGTATATAGTGAGCCAGCCCATTCCCCAATATATAGCTTGCCAGTTCCTGACCTAGTATGTAGCCTGCTAGCCCCCAGTATATAGCCTGCCAGCCAATAGTATATAGCCTGCCAACCCCCAGTATATAACCAGCCTTCTTACAGTGTATAGCAAGACCGCCCACAGTAAATAGCCAGCCAGCCAGCCCCATAGTAAGTAGCCAGCCTGCCTAAAGTGTATAGCCAGGGATTTTCTATACAAATGTAGTGGGATGGAATTACATACATTACAATCTGTACATTCCATACATCCTAAATTTACACAATTTATTTGAGAAGGATTGATATCCTACTGTCACAGGTGGTCGTAGGCTCACCCTTGCCCCCCACCCATGCGTTATCCTTTATTCCATGTTTAAGAGTACAACATAGTACAGAGACGTTTCGGCTCAGTTGGAGCCTTTCTCAAGGCAAGTGTAGCTTAGTGAACACAAATATATATATATATTATATATACATATATACATATATAATATATATATATAGTATATATCTCAGCATATACTATATATGTAATAATATATACGTATATATATATATATACATACTATATATATTATATATATGTATATTATATATATACGTATCTATATATATATACATATATTAACAGATATATATATATCATTATATTATATTTATATATGCTATAGAGATATATATATTATATAGATATATATATATTACATATATATATAATATATATTATATATATATCTATTAACTCACCGGCCACTTTATTAGGTACACCTGTCCAACTGCTCGTTAACACTTAATTTCTAATCAGCCAATCACTGGTCAAGACAATCTCCTGCAGTTCAAAACCGAGCATCAGTATGGGGAAGAAAGGTTATTGAGTGCCTTTGAACGTGGCATGGTTGTTGGTGCCAGAAGGGGCTGGTTAGTATTTCAGAAATGCTGATCTACTGGGATTTTCACGCACAAACATCTCTAGGGTTTACAGAGAATGGTCCGAGAAAAGAAAAAACATCCAGTGAGCGGCAGTTTGTGGGACGGAAATGGCTTGTTGATGCAGAGGTCAGAGGAGAAAGGGCAGACTGGTTCGAGCTGATAGAAAGGCAAACAGTGACTCAAATCGCACTGTTAAAACCAGGTAGAAGAAACAGAGCATCTCTGAACGCACAGTACGTCGAACTTTGAGGCAGATGGGCTACAGCAGCAGAAGACCACACCGGGTGCCACTCCTTTCAGCTAAGAACAGGAAACTGAGGCTACAATTTGCACAAGCTCATCGAAATTGGACAGTAGAAGATTGGAAAAACGTTGCCTGGTCTGATGAGTCTCGATTTCTGCTGCGACATTCGGATGGTAGGGTCAGAATTTGGCGTCAACAACATGAAAGCATGGATCCATCCTGCCTTGTATCAACGGTTCAGGCTGGTGGTGGTGGTGTCATGGTGTGGGGAATATTTTCTTGACACTCTTTGGGCCCCTTGGTACCAATTGAGCATTGTTGCAACGCCACAGCCTACCTGAGTATTGTTGCTGACCATGTCCATCCCTTTATGACCACAATGTACCCAACATCTGATGGCTACTTTCAGCAGGATAATGCGCCATGTCATAAAGCTGGAATCATCTCAGACTGGTTTCTTGAACATGACAATGAGTTCACTGTACTCAAATGGCCTCCACAGTCACCAGATCTCAATCCAATAGAGCATCTTTGGGATGTGGTGGAACGGGAGATTCGCATCATGGATGTGCAGCCAACAAATCTGCGGCAACTGTGTGATGCCATCATGTCAATATGGACCAAAATCTCTGAGGAATGCTTCCAGCACCTTGTTGAATCTATGCCACGAAGAATTGAGGCAGTTCTGAAGGCAAAAGGGGGTCCAACCCGTTACTAGCATGGTGTACCTAATAAAGTGGCCGGTGAGTGTATATAGTTATTATAGGGGTCTGTATATAATTGTTATAGGGGACTGTATACAGTGATTGCTGGGGAGCTGTATATAGTGATTGCTGGGGAAGCTGTATACAGTGATTGCTAGGGGAGCTGTATATAGTGGTTGCGTTCAGAGATGCTGTGCGTTCAGAGATGCTCTTCTGCCTACCTTGGTTGTAACGGGTGGCGATTTGAGTCACTGTTGCCTTTCTATCAGCTCGAACCAGTCTGCCCATTCTTCTCTGACCTCTGGCATTTCGGCCCACAGAACTGCCGCTCACTGGATGTTTTTTCTTTTTTAGACCATTCTCTGTAAACCCTAGAGATGGTTGTGCGTGAAAATCCCAGTAGATCAGCAGTAGATCAGTAGATCAGACCAGCCCTTCTGGCACCAACAACCATGCCACGTTCAAAGGCACTCAAATCACCTTTCTTCCCCATACTGATGCTCGGTTTGAACTGCAGGAGATTGTCTTGACCATGTCTACATGCCTAAATGCACTGAGTTGCCGCCATGTGTTTCGCTGATTAGAAATTAATTGTTAACGAGCAGTTGGACTGGTGTACCTAATAAAGTGGCCGGTGAGTATACACCCCCTATAATAACTATAGAGTCCCCTATAATAACTATATACACACTCTATAATAACTATATACACCCCCTATAATAACTATATACGCCCCCCTATAATAACTATATACACCCACCTATAACAACTATATACAGATTCCTATTATTGCTATCCCCCCACATAATAAATATATACAACCCCCAATAATAACTATATACACCCCCCTATATTAACAATAAACAACCCCCTATAACAACTATATACACCCACCTATAACAACTATATACACCCCCCTATAATAACTATATACACCCCCTATAACAACTATATACAGATTCCTATTATTGCTATACACTCCCCACATAATAAATATATACAACCCCCCAATAATAACTATATACACCCCCTATAATAACTATATACAGTTCCCCTATTAATATATACACCCCCCTGTAATAAATATATACACCCACTATAATAACTATATACACCCTATAATAACTATATACACACCTATAATAAATGTATACAGCCCCCTATAACAACTACATACACCCCCCTATAACAACTTTATACAGATTCCTATTATTGCTATACACCCCCCACATAATAAATATATACAACCCCCCACTAAAAACTATATACATCCCCTATAATAACTATATACACCCCCTATAATAACTATATACACCCCCTATAATAACTATATACTGTCTCCCTATAACTATATACAATCCCCCTATATACAGTCCCTCTATAATAACTATATACAGACCCCTATAATAACTATAAACACCCCCTACAACAACTATATACACCCCTCTATAACAACTATATACAGATTCCTATTATTGCTATTAACCCCCCCCCCCCAACCATAATAAATATATACAACCCCCCCAATAATAACTATATATACCCCTGATAATAACTATATACACTTCCCTATAATAACTATATACAGTCCTAGATAAAATACTTTTACTCACCATCCATCTTTCCCACGATGCACGCTGTCTTCATCCTCCCTCGCGGTGTCAGGGTGGAGATCGGATCTAAATAAAGATGGCGGCCCCCTGCTACAGCCCGCGCCGTAAGTCGCGGCGCGGTGACGTCACATGCTGTGAAGTCACACTCTGCGCCGTGATCCAGCGGCAGGGCTGGATTTTTATTTACATTGGATCGTCTTTGGCAGAGCAGGGAACTAAATGCTCCCTCGCTCTGCCATAGACTAAAAGCAGAAACATTGGCGGGATTTGGCCCGCGGCCCGGGAAGCCCGGCGCCAAATACATTGTTGGCGATTTGGACGGTCATGACCGTCCGAATCGCCCCAATTTGGTGGGGGCCCTTTTTAAAGGCAAAGTGGTGGGGGCCCCAGGGCTCGTGCCCCGGGAGCCCCCCTTATGATCCGGCTCTGGTTACTTGCATCGTATAGTATGCATAAGTGGTCAATGGCACAGCGGAGGGCACATAAAATGGTAGCCAATATGGCTCTCAAATGTAACAAGGGTGCAACAGGATATTTTAAAAGGGGAAGGGTAACCAGTAGACCCCTATATATAAAGGGGAAGCTGAAACCCGTGTGGGCAATCTATATGTACCCATGGCCCATTCCAGGCTTGTGTGGGACACAAAAACTTAAAGCCACTATTCCCCATAGGTATCTTGTATATGATAATAGAAGGAATGCCACTCCCATGGCACATAGTATGACCACAAAACAGTGTATCTCAAATCAGTGTACCTCATATTTAGTTTATTAGAACACATAATGGAATACAGTAAAAAAGAAAAAGAAAAATTGACGGCACTGGTGGAACAGAATGATAATCAGCAGAATGTGGAAAACGATGGTGAGAGTATTCCCAATTCAACTTCCTAATATTCATATGATCTGAGAAACAGAAAAAGCAATTAGATATGTGAATCCATTGCAATTCTTTCTTTTTCAACAAGTGTTCCATGTCACCTCCCTACGTAGTAGGGTTACATGATCGATCAATTGAAATCTTTTTCTTGATGTCCCTGTTCAATAAAATGTTTCGATAAAGGTAAGTCCCTCCTATCGCTTCGTATCATGTACTGATGTTGATTAAATCTGGTTTTAAATTCCAGGGTGGTTTCCCCAATATATAGAAGTCCACATGGGCAGTTTAGCATGTAGATGACATAACAACTATCACAGTTAAGATAATGCTTCACTTTGTATTCAACGTTGTTGTGAAACAAGGAATTATCTTTATTCATCTGCTTGCAATTAATGCAGTTACAACAAGGGAATGAACCCCTGTTCAACTGTCCAATAATCCCAAGTCTGTCTGCTAGTTCGCATAGGACCCACATCCGATCTCACCACTCTATCTCTAATGGATTGTGACTAGAGATGAGCGAGCACTAAAATGCTCGGGTGCTCGTTATTCGAGACAAACTTTTCCCGATGCTCGAGTGCTCGTCTCGAATAACGAGCCCCATTGAAGTCAATGGGAGACTCGAGCATTTTTCAAGGGGACCAAGGCTCTGTACAGGGAAGCTTGGCCAAACACCTGGGAACCTCAGAAAAGGATGAAAACACCACGGAAATGGACAGGAAACAGCAGGGGCAGCATGCATGGATGCCTCTGAGGCTGCTTAATCGTACCATTATGCCAAAATTATGGGCAACAGCATGGCCATGACAGAGTGACCGAATGAGGCTAAATAGCATCTAAAACATGCAATAATTGACCCTGACACTATAGGGGACAGCATGCAGAGGCAGCAATGGCAGCGGCAGGCTAGAGAGTGTCATGGCGACATACCCTAAATGGACTCAGGCTTCAAACCAATGGGTGGCAGAGAGGAACCAAAGGAGGTGAGCAAGAAGCGCTGAAATGAATTCCTATGTCAACAAAAAGTTGTCGGTATATTTAGTCAATAACACAGCATGGTGGCGACATAGTGACCAAGTTCCATAACGTATCTGGTAAAACACCCAAAAAATGAGCCTGACACAGCTCGTTTGATAAGGGGACGACATGTGGAGGCAGCCATGGAGACAACTTCCATGATTAAGAGCGACAGTATGGGGCATCCATATTGCGCTGCTAGGATTGCAACTTCAGGTCTCCAGCATGGCGGCGACAGATGGGCCGAGTTCCACTATGTATCTGGTGAAACACCTGAAAATTCTGCCTGACACAGCTCGTTTGATAAGGGGGCGATGTATGGAGGCAGTGAAGTAGTAGTAGATTAAAGGTGCTGCAGTTAAAACTATGTTAATTGGATCTTGGGATGGAGCTGGCGCTCCGCTGCCAGGCGAGCATTCGCCTGTCCAAGCCCCTGTCTCTCGGCTCCTCCCCAAACAGCACTTCTAAGAACCTTTTGTATAAGATCAAGCGTAGTAGTGTTCTTATAATTTTGGTTTAGGACGGGTGAGGGGAATGTAAACAAATGCGCAAGAAGTGCTGAAATAATATCGGTAAATGATAAAAGTTTGCCAGTATATTTTGTGGATAACACAGCAGGGTGGCGACAAAGTTAACAAGTTTGATGTGGAAGCCATGAAAAGAACCCAAAATTCTGCCTGACACAGGTCATTTGATAAGGGGACGAAGCTATATGGACAACGTGTGGAGGCAGCTAAAAAGATGACGTGTGGAGGCTGCTATGGAGACAATTTAATTTGGATAGTGCCTGTATGTGGCAGTCCAAAAAAGTTTTCAAACCAGAGGAGCAGGTAGGTGGTCCTCCAGAAAAATTAAATAGATTGAGTGCCTGTATGTGGCAGTCCAAAAAAGTTTTCAAACCAGAGGAGCCGGTAGGTGGTCCTCCATAAAAATTAAATAGATTGAGTGCCTGTATGTGGCAGTCCAAAAAAGTTTTCAAACCAGAGGAGCAGGTAGGTGGTCCTCCATAAAAATTAAATAGATTGAGTGCCTGTATGTGGCACTCCCAAAAATTGTTTAAAACAGAGGACCGGGTAGGTGGCCCTCCAGAAAAATTAAATACATAGAGTACTATAGCTAGAGCCAGTTGGGCCTGGAAAAAAATAGCCAGTTTCCTCTGCTTTAGTGTACAAAGAGGAGGAGAAGGAGGAAAATGAGGAGGAGGAGTGCATAAATTATTCAGGTTGAGCTTCCTTCACCTGGTGGAGAATGGAAATCCTGAGAAATCCAGGCTTTATTCATCTTGATAAGCGTCAGCCTGTCAGCGCTGTCCGTCAACAGGCGTGTACGCTTATCGGTGATGATGCCAGCAGCTGCACTGAAAACCTGCTCGGACAACACACTAGTGGCAGGGCAGGCAAGAACCTCCAAGGCGTACAGCTCCAGTTCGTGCCAGTTCGTGCCACATGTCCAGCTTTGAAACCTAGTAGTTGTGGGGAGCTGTGTGATCATTTAGGACGATAGTATGGTCAGCTACGTACTCCCTCACCATCTTTCTGTAAAGATCAGCCCTACTCTGCTGAGACTGGGGACAGGTGACAGTGTCTTGCTGGGGTGACATAAAACTGGCAAAGGCCTTGTAAAGCATACCCCTGCCAGTGCTGGACAAGCTGCCTGCTCGCCTACTCTCCCTCGCTACTTGTCCCGCAGAAGTACGCCCTCTGCCGCTAGCGCTGTCAGAAGGGAAATACTGTTTCAGCTTGTGCACCAGGGCCTGCTGGTATTCATGAATTCTCACACTCCTTTCCTCTCCAGGGATAAGAGTGGAAAGATTTTGCTTGTACCTTGGGTCCAGGAGAGTGAATACCCAGTAATCGGTGCTGGAATAAATTCTTTGAACGCGAGGGTCACGGGATAGGCAGCCTAGCATGAAATCTGCCATATGCGCCAGAGTACCAATGCGCAAGAATTCACTCCCCTCACTGGACTGACTCTCCATTTCCTCCTCCTCCTACTCCTCCAACTCCTCTTCTTCTGCCCATACACGCTGAACAGTGAAGTACTGAACAATGGTCCCCTCTTCTGTCTCGCCAACATTCTCCTCCTCTTCCTCCTCATCCTCCTCCACCTCCTCCGATATGCGCTGAGAAACAGACCTGAGGGTGCTTTGGCTATCAACAAGGAAATCTTCTTCCCCCGTCTCTTGTGACGAGCGCAAAGCTTCCGACTTCATGCTGAGCAGAGAGTTTTTTAACAGGCCAAGCAGCGGGATGGTGAGGCTGATGATGGCGGCATCGCCACTGACCATCTGTGTTGACTCCTCAAAGTTACTCAGCACCTGACAGATATCAGACATCCACGTCCAAACCTCATTATAGACTTGAGGAAGCTGACTGACCTGACTACCAGTTCTGGTGGAAGTTGACATCTTGGAGTCTACAATCGCTCTGCGCTGCTGGTAAACTCTGGATAACATGGTCAATGTTGAATTTCACCTCGTGGGCACGTCGCACAACAGTTGGTTAAGGTGCAGTTGGAGGCGGCGCTGCGCTGCCCTGAGAGTCGCAGCATCTGTGCTGGACTTCCTGAAATGCGCACAGATGCGGCGCACCTTTGTGAGCAAATTAGACAGATTGGGGTATGTCTTGAGGAAACGCTGAACTATGAGATTTAACATATGGGCCAGGCATGGCACATGTGTCAGTCTGCCGAGTTGCAGAGCCGCCACCAGGTTACGGCCGTTGTCACACACAACCATGCCTGGCTTCAGGTTCAGCGGTGCCAGCCACAGATCAGTCTGCGCCGTGATGCCCTGTAATAGATCTTGGGAGGTGTGCCTTTCATCGCCTAGGCTCAGCATTTTGAGCACCGCCTGCTGTCGCTTAGCGATGGCACTGCTGCTGTGCCTAGAGCTACCGACTGATGGCGCCATGCCCATGGATGGTAATTCGGAGGAGGAGGTGGAGGAGGGGTGGGAGGAGGAGGAGGCATAGTAGGCCTTTGAGACCTGGACCGAGGTAGGCCCCGCAATCCTCGGCATCGGCAGTATATGACCAGCCCCAGGGTCAGACTCGGTCCCAGCCTCCACCAAGTTAACCCAATGTGCCGTCAGCGATATATAGTGGCCCTGCCCGGCAGCACTCGTTCACGTGTCCGTGGTCAGGTGGACCTTGTCAGAAACGGCGTTGGTCAGGGCACGGATGATGTTGTCTGAAACATGCTTGTGCAGGGCTGGGACGGCACATCGGGAAAAGTAGTGTCGGCTGGGGACCGAATACCGAGTGGCGGCCACCGCCATGAGGTTTTGAAAGGCCTCGGTCTCTACCAACCTATAGGGCAGCATCTCCAGGCAAAGCAGTTTGGAGATGTGGACGTTCAGGGCTGGGGCGTGTGGGTGGGTTGCACTATATTCCTTTGCTCCGCGTCTGGGGTATGGAGAGCTGACGCTGGTGGATGCTGTGGAGGCGAAGATGGGGTTTTTCGCACCGAGGTGTTTGGGCCGGGTCCTGGCAGGGGCTGACTAGCAGATGACACAGGGAAGAGGCAGTGGTGTGCCCGGCCGGAGGTGAATGGGCTTGGTGCCATTGAGTGGGGTGTTTAGCATTCATATGCCTGCACATATTGGTCTTAGTTAAGCTAGTAGTGGTGGAACCCCTGCTGATCCTGGTTTGGCAGGGGACAGCACACAGGCCTGCTCCCTCATCAGCAGGTGGTGTTTCACCCCACCCAGGACCACGGCCTCTGACCCCTGCAGTAGTTGGACGCCCACGTCCACGCCCTTGTCCTCTACCCCTAGCCCTCGGGTTAAACATTTTCAAAATTAAATTGTAAACTGTAAATTTTTTTTTTTTTTAAACAAAACGATGCTATCCTATTGCTAACCTACACTGACAGCACACAACTGGATTTTGTGCTGTGCCAGATGACTTTGAGTTATAAAAGTAAATAAATGTAAAAAAAATAAATAAATCAGCAGACCTAATTCAAATCAAACCCCTAATAAATTGTCCCACTTCTGAGTTTGAGGTGGATATGTGTGTCAGCAAGAGCTAAACACAACGGTCGCGAGTCTCCCTGCAAATTCCTCACAATATGGTACTAGCTGCACTATTAGTGCCAGCAAGCCCAGCCACAAGCAAACAAAAAAAAAGTAAAATATAACGCTATTGTAGGCCTAAGTAAGCCGTTGGGGTTCTCCTATGGCTATTTTCTAGCCTACACTGAAAGCACACTGTATGCCAGATGACTTTGAGTTATAAAAGTAAATAAACGTAAAAAAAAAATAAATCAGCAGACTGTGCCTAATTCAAATCAAACCCCTAATAAATTGTCCCACTTCTGAGTTTGAGGTGGATATGTGTGTCAGCAAGAGCTAAACACAACGATCGCGAGTCTCCCTGCAAATTCCTCACAATATGGTACTAGCTGCACTACTAGTGCCAGCAAGCCCAGCCACAAGCAAATAAAAAAAAATATATATAACGTTATTGTAGCCCTAAGAAGGGCTGTTGGGTTCTTGTAGAATCACTCCTGCCTAACACTATTCTAATAGAACACCCTAACGCTTTCCCTGACCAGCAGCAGCTCTCTCCCTAACAGCATCCAGACAGAGAATGATCCGAGCAGCGCGGGCAGGGGCTAGTCTATTCCAGGGTCACCTGATCAGGCCAGCCAACCACTGCTATCGACGTGTAAGTGGGTGGAGTGCAGAGTCTTCTGGATTGTGATTGGCTCTGTTTCTGGCCGCCAAAAATCAAAACGGCGGTAGATGCCATTTTCTCGAGCTGGCGAAATACTCGTCCAAGCAATGAGCAGTTTCAAGTACGCTAATGCTCGAACGAGCATCAAGCTCGGACGAGTGTGTTCGCTCATCTCTAATTGTGACCTCTGATAGGAGAAGAGTGGGGGAATTCGAAATTCAGGAACCGGGACAGGGCTACCAGATAGATTAGACCAATGTTTGCGAATGATGTTGGAGATGGCATTACCTTGTTGATTATAAGTAGACACAAACGGTATTCTGCCAAGATTAGATACTCTTTTGTGGATGTCAGTAAACTGGCCCTATCAGCGTCTTGTGTCTTATCCATATTTTCCTTCAAAACCCTTTTGGGGTAACCTCGCTGTGAAAACTTATCAACCATATTATGTTGATTGTTAATGGTTTTTTGTGGGTTACTAGTAATACGCTTAATTCTCAGTTTTTATCATAGCTTGAGGGTGGTGGCTCTCATACCTTAGTAAAGTATTTCTGTCAGTGGGTTTCACATACAGATTGGTCTCTAGAAGACCATAACTAATTGTCACCTGGACATCCAGAAATATCCTGTTGCACCCTTGTTACATTTTAGAGCCATATTGGCTACCATTTTATGTGCCCTCCGCTGTGCCATAGATAAGAGCCATCTATGCGGCTCATAGGGAAGTAGCTGGTTGTTTAGATAACTAAGAGGTGGAGTTATACATGAGTTACTTGCATCGTATAGTATGCAAGTAACTCATGTATAACGATGCAAGTTACGATGCAAGTAACTCATGAATTACTCCACCTTTTAGTTATCTAAACAACCAGCTACTTCCCTATACGCTGCATAGACGGCTTATCTATCTGATATGCATAGTTAGGTGCTGTTATTGTATTAGGCAGTGCCCAGCCGGGCAGGGTTTATTTTGTATTTTGTATGTGCCTGAGCCGAAGCAGAATTTGTGTTTAGACAAAGAAGTGTGAATAAACACTGCTACAAGGCATCTACCAGAGCAATTCCGCACAATATATTTATTTACATGACCAACCTGGGAATATAAGTAAAACTAGCCACACACTTTACAATTTTAAACACCTATTCACAATAAATATATCTTTTGTATCTATAATATTCAAAATGCACTCAGGTATACACATGTATAAAGCATACGTGATTGAACTTGCAGTATTTTTGGCTTATAATGTTTTCTTTACTAATCCTTCCAAGGAATTGAAGCTGAAACCCTGCTGGGTTGCTTGGATTGCATGAGCTATCTATTTCCAACTGAAAAAGCATAACAGCTACAGTAAACCGGGGTAAAATGGAAATATGAATATCTGCAACCTCCAAGGCTATTGCATATATTAGTATTATAGTTGTAAAATTTTATCTTTGAAATAAGGTCACATATATACATTTTTTACTCTCTTCCATAAAAAAATTAATACTTTGACACTCCCAGGAAACTTGAATTCATTAAGTTCTACAGCTATTATCATTCTACTATCCTTCAGGCTTTCCTTTGTTCTGCTAAGAGCAGATGAATTTCCCTTCACTTTTGCATTTAAAAAATTATTTGTTTTGTCAGATACTGTATATTGCAAAAGCAGGCCAGAAGCAAGGAACTGCATAGAATTTAACTGGATGTTAGGGAGACAAAGCCAGTTGTGCTTGGCAAAGAGTGAAATGTCTGACTGTGGCTTCTGAACTTATTATCCAAATACATATACCTGCAACCAAAATACAATTAGATGGAAAAATACTGTTTACCTACAGTGTTCACACAACACCACAAGGTGTTGAAATACAAAACAGAAGATATATTTCCCTATGTATAATCATATCATAAAACATGCACATAATTCTACAGATCCAGATATTACAGCTACAAAGTACTGTTAATTTTATCTAGTGTGGTAAAAAAGCAATATGGAAATATCCCTAGTAGTATGTGTATGTATTTATTATAACACCTTTGGCTATGTAATGTAGCAAAAGCAGTTTATGGGGTTTATGTAATAGCTAATGTAATAGCCATTGTAGCCTGGGGATTAAAGTGATTAAGTCTTAGGCTATATTCACACGAACGTATGGAGGACGTATATACGGCCGACATATATATGGCCGATATACGTCCCCCATACACTTCTATGGGCGCACGGCACCCTACGGGAGCGGTACGGTGCCGCACACGTGCGGCACCGTACCGTTCCGTACCCGGGAAAAAGATAGGGCGCCGTGCGCCATAGGTTGCTACGTAGAGGGGCGGGGGTGAGCTGCGCTCACCTCCTCCTCCTCTCCCCGTACACTGCCGTTGCCCGCTACGGTACGGGCGGGCAACGGCAGTGTGAATATAGCCTTATTGTTTTTGGCAAACGGCTTAAAAGGAAATGATTAACTGTAAGGGGCTGACTTGGAGCATAGGGAAAGACAGACAGAACAGTGAGCCCTAAGCCGAGCCCCCTAAGCTGTCACCTACCTACTTTACTGGCTTACTGGTGGGAGGTGTCTCAGAACTGGCACAAGTCATGCATTCGGCTACAAAAGTCTCAAAGCTCTTGTGAGCATGAGGACCAGCAATAAGACCTAGCAACAGCACACAGGCTGTCAGCAATACTGGGGTGTTCGGGTAGCACAGAACCATGAATCCCCTCTAATACCATGTTTCGAAGATTGAGGGAGACAAACTATTTATCAGCAGGGGTGTCTCTGGGTGCCAGATGTTGACAATTAGCAATATAAGTAGCAAGATCATTATCAATGATAGCAAGTACATTATCAGAGCACACAATTTTTTCAGGGGAACTCTCAAAGGTATTGGTCTGAGTATTGTTTCACATAGCCTCATGCACTGGCTGAGATAAACTGAAATCATCTTTCTTGGGGTACTCAGACCCTGGGGAGATATCAGTCTCCCCATTGGCATAACATGACTGTACTGGCCCCTGGTGCAAACTTTGGGGGGGGGGCATATAACTAATCTCTCACTGCCACCTGTCGGCACATTACACTTGAGAATACTCATATATGCTACACAGTCTCCCTTAATACAGCAGCCCCATTAATAAAATGTAAACATAGGCCCCCTTAATGAAATGTCAGCAGAAGCCCCCTTAAGGATATGCTCACAGCAGCTCCCTTAATGAAATGTCAGCAGAGACCCTTTAATGAAATGTCCACCGAGACCCCCTTAATGAATAGTCAACAGAGACCCCCTTAATGAGATGTCAGCAGAGGCTGCCTTAATGAGGTGTCAGTAGAGGCCCCCTTAATGGAATGGCAGCAGAGGCCTCTTTTGATTGATTCAGCTCATTTTGCTCGGCTCACTGATAGAGCCGACTCTTTTGGCTCTCAAATGGTTTACAAATGGCTCTTTAGATGGAATTTTGCTGGCACATAGTGGAATGGCTGGACCATTATACAAGAACTGTCAACTCATGTGTCCTCCTTCTCCTCATAGATTGCAAACTCTAGACTGACCTGATTTTCTTGAAGGCTATTTATTAATTGTAACAGACAACTACTTTCTCTGTTTTTCCAGGGTTTCTATGACTTGTTCTATAACTTTTGGGTCACATTTGGATACTTGTAAATATGCTCCTAGACCATCATTGTGAGTTAATGAACCAACAACGTGGACAAATTAAACAGCTAGAGTCCCGACTAGCGTCATTTGATGCCGGATCTCTAGTGGACCCTTTTCGTATAAGACTCAAGGAGACGATTGGAACAGTCAATTCACAAGCATTTTTAGTGATTCTGCTGAAACATCCATTGACAACGACTTTGTAAAAACTACCAACAAATTAATCAATGCTCATAAATCGATTACAAGATTATGGTGGAACATTTGCTTCCTAGAAGAATATTTGAGGTTAAAGATCTTTCCTAGGGGCCTAAGAACACAGATCTTCCCATTCTGGGAAGTGGATTTGGAAGGAAAAAAAATACTGGGAGAAGGGTCTTTCGCAGTGCTCACTTATACTTGTAAATATGCTCCTACACCATCATTGTGAGTTAATGAACCAACAATGTGGACAAATTAAACAACTAGAGTCCCGACTAGCGTCATTTGATGCTGGATCTTTAGTGGAGCCTTTTCCTAAAAGACTCAAGGAGATGATTGAATAGTACAAGAAGAACATTATTCTGACTAAACAGAATAAACTACAAAGGGACAAAAGAGATTATGAAAAAGATAAAGCTTATCACTAGTCCCACAGGGGAAACAGGAGGCGCTCTCGTTTCCAGATGCCACGCATCCAACCAATGGGGGGAGCCCACCCAGAGGACTCACAATCCTTGGAACAGAGCGAGTCAGAGAGCTCACAAGATAATAACCCAGTGACACATTACATAACTAGAATGCAATGCACAAGGAGATGTTCTGAGTCATAGATGAGTGGCGCTGCATACACATCAGGTTGGTTATTAAAGATGTATTCTTTATTAGGTGCTTCGTGTTTCAATCTCGTACTGAGATCTTCATCAGGCATAAAACATACATAAAATTACACGAGATAAGCATATTTATATATACAATGTAGAGGAAATTACCTCAGTTGATTGACAGGGGTGGACGGATTTACAAAAATAGAATGACAGGAGGAATCCGCCAATCCATTGTCTGTTTCTCCGCATCTCTCCCGTTTTTTTTTGCAAAATAAGAACATAAAAATGTTTTCGTGTAAAATATATATATATAATATGATTTTTACCTCCAACCTTTGGTTTACAGGTTGGATTCTTATGTTCGGGATACAACGCATCTGATTCAGTACTTGGAAAATTAAAGGACATCTGTTCCCATTCTACTGGTTACTCTGGACTTGGAAGCATTATTATCGGACACAAGGTAGGCCTAGAGGCAATCACCTATTTTTTGGACAAACAATAGTCCTTGGATAGAAGGCATGATTCTTTCCTCCTTGACCTTCTCTTCTTGGTTCTACACCAGAATTACTTTGTGTTCGATCACACGTCTTACAAACAAGTGTCGGGCAGTGCTATGGGGGCCAAATTTTCCTTCCTATGCCAATTTATTTTGAGGATGGTGGGAGGAGAATTTGTCTATTGCGTGGATACCTTCAAGAATATGGTGTCTGGATGGTTCCGTTACATAGATGACATTCTCCTCCTCTGGAACAGCTCAAGGGAGAAGTGGCAGGAAGTTATTCTTAGCCTGAACACCAACCCCTGGAATATTAAACTTATGTCTCATATGTCAGCCGCATCAGTTGATTTCTTGGATATTACTATCACATCCACATATCCGGTTTTGACAACTTCTCTTTTCTGTAAGGAAACAGCAACTAATAATCTTTTGCATTTTTCCAGTTTCCACCCTCAGCATTTGAAGAATGGAATACCCATGGACAGTTCTTAAGGTTCAGATGGAATTGTAGCAATGACTCTGATTTCAAACAACATGTCAAGGACTTAACCAATTGGTTCAAAATCGGGGGTGTCCACAGAAAATAATCTTTCGAGAGTTCACAAGAGCAAAGTTTTTGATCTACTCCAAACAAAAGCTTGTCCTACGGACTCCAAACCAAGGTTAGTGACAGTGTTTAACAATCAATGGAGTGATCTCTATGACATCCAGAATAAGAACTGGGGGATCCTCAAAAGTGACGCAAGATTCACTCCTTTTCTCACAGAGAAACCGCAACTTACAGCACGACGTTCTCAGAATCACAAGGACGTCATCACGAATAGCCACTTTCAACGTTCCCCTTCTTCAACATGTAGAGGGATCCGTTTGGTGGGTTGCTTTCCATGCAACAACTGCTTGGTGTGTCTACATGGGATACGTACATCAGATTTTAATGATCCAGCCCACCATAGAAGATTAGAGATTACATACACTGCAAGACCAAGGGGATTGTCTATGTTTTACTTAGCCCCTGTCCAAAACTGTATGCGGGACAAACTACCCAAGAGATGCACAAGAGATACCAACAATATCTATCGAACATTAACACAGCTGCATTTGATTTACATATATATTACAATATTATATATACTATATATATTACTATATATTACTATTATTGATGCTCTTTGCCCTGTTTGGGTTTTGGACTTCCTTGCCATGCCGCCCCTCTTCCTGCTTACTATTTCCCTATTTTCTACATGATCACCAGGTTTCCAATATATTATTCATGCCTACATGCAATATTGCTTACTATACCCATCTCAATAGATTGTCTTTAGGGGGACCATGGATCTACTCATGTTTATATGCAGGGTTACATACTATATTTAACCTTAATCTACCCATCTCGATAGCTTTTATTTGGGAGAACCATAGATCTATTTACGGCTACATGCAGGCTATATACTATATTCATCCTAAAGGAAAATTACATAGCATTGGTATTTAGAAGTGTTACCTGGGGATAACTTGGTTTTCACTTGTATACACTATATAATATGCTTTCCTGTCTATTTTTATTTATGACATGTACTTCTGTCTAATAATGGATTCAATTTAAGTTTATGTCTCACAGATAGGGGTGCTATGATATTTTACCCAGCAATTTTACCCGGGACTATGCATCCTTACTCTATTAGCAACACTGACATTCATGTTTCATTGCACACGTTTCTAAATAGTTTTTTTATGGCCCTGATATTCGATGTTCACTGTAGATGTTTGGCTCTGTATTATCGAATATTGTTAGTTGATCACAATGGTGGTTAATTATCTCTTGCGTGCATGTGTCCTATTTATTATACTATGCTCATTCATGCTGTAAAACGGGTGGCTTTTTTGTTTTTCTCTTGTGTTTTATTTATAATTTTTTTGTACAAGTGGGAGCTTTTTTGTTTGGTCTTCTTTTGTGACTATTCTGCAGGACAGGTTCCTGTTGTGTGTATACGAGCAGTAACACAAAATGGGTACCAGGCTGTTCTTGGTTACTAGGTGTACTCCTTTTCACCTCGGAAGTGATAAACTAGGATCTGGATGTCCTGTATGTACCCATGACTCTATTAGCAAAGCTTGTGCAACAAGAGTTGTGGTTCGCAAGGCTAAATGGTACACATCTCTCTCTCCGTCAGGCGGTCATTGAATCTGTTTTTTCTGTGCTTCCCGATTTGGAGTACTCTGGCTTGTATAATGTGCATATATTTATGGTTTGTCAATCTTGTAAAACTTGCGCAGAGATTGCAGGGTCAGTTGTAATGTATGTTATTACTCTGTGCCGTGGTTCTATTATTGTACATTTAATAACTTTATAAGTCATATATTTTTGGTCTCAGTATGTCTTTTTACAGGACAACATCATGATATATTGTTTTTTTGGGACTTACAGCACAGTACCCATTGCTAAAGTATTTGGGTGCACCCAACTATGTAGTCCTTACAATACTGTTTCCAGTTTTTGCAAATCTCTGGTGTCAGGTGTACTCAATTATTATACATTGTGATGTTTATATTGAATACATATAAATTTCTGCCTAATTTCCATGTTGGGTCAGCTATTGCCATTCTTTATACACATAGGTATTTGTGTGTTTAAATTGTATATTTTCCACACTATCAATGTTTAAAGGTGTTTTGAAAATTGCATTCTTTTTATATAAGACCTTGAAATGAGGTGCATGAAAGACTCTCGTCTTGGGATGTGCAACATCATATACTTTTTCCAGAGTCAATCAGGTGTTTTAATGCTATATTATAGATTGGAAGCATGCAAAATTTTTATTTATCTCCATGGACACACTCTGGTCACCTCTGTTTTTGTTGTTAGGTCTCTGTTTGACCAATAAGGAGAGACCAGGCCGTCAATTGATACAAATCCTTCTATGACACATACTTACGTCATCGCAACCCGGAAGTAGTTTCCTCACTGATCTTGTGATACGCAAACACTGGTAACATTGACACGCATAACTCCTCACTTCCGGTGTTTGTGCCTGTGGGGCATTTTCGGTGTCCCCCTCACCTGCATCCATTTGGTAATATGATGTATTTATAATATTCTATAATATCTATTTATTTGTTGTTTGTATCACTGCACATTCTAATGCTCTGAGACATTGGGACATTTACTTACCTGGTCCTTTCGCAATCCCTGAGGTACGTTGTCCGACGAGGATGAAGTCCGTCACGATTCACTAAGATCATGCGCCCGATATCCTGCATGTGTCTCTTCCCAGCTGAGGTCTGCCGGAGTTCACCTTCTTCTTCCCGGAGTATGTGAGTGCATGTCTTGCGACACAAATTTTAAATCCCGCGCTTAGTCCGAATAAGTCAGATTGTCCGACAGCTATGGCCCCCGATTTGTGTTGCATGAAAGTCGGCGCTTTCATCTGATCGCATGCACCAAAAACCCAGGTTAAATGTGGCACTAATCGGAAATAGTCGGGAACCCAATGGAAATGCGGTGTGTGGACCCTTAGCAAATGTGTCCCATTCTCTATTTACTCATTACTGTGTCACCACTGGCTATTTATTTTTTACCATAGTTATTTTACTGTCATATGTCTCTATATGGTTATATCACTATTACAGTGTCTGCGTGTAAATTTTTTACTTATTGCAGTGACACTTTCTATGTTTTTGCATATTTACCGTATTTGTACGGTGGGAGACCAGTCATGCTTATCCTCCCTTTTGCTGGAGGGGGTTTTAAGTGTTTTTGCATAATTTCTTTGTAACCAACAAAATTGATTTGTTCTGTCATCACATCTGCTTTTCCTTTTTGTTATATTCAGATTACAAACTCTTGTGACCATTGTACAAGCAATGTTGCTTCCTGTGTCCCCTCCTCCTCATAGATTGTAAGCTCTTGTGACCATTGTACAAGCACTGTTGCCTGCTGTGTCCCCTCCTCCTCATAGATTGTAAGCTCTTGTGACCATTGTACAAGCACTGTTGCTTCCTGTGTCCCCTCCTCCTCATAGATTGTAAGCTCTTGTGACCATTGTACAAGTACTGTCACCTCCCGTGTTTCCTCCTCTTCATAGATTGTAAGCTCTTGTGACCATTGTACAAGAACTGTCACCTCCTGTGTTCCCTCCTCATAGATTGTAAGCTCTTGTGACCATTGTACATGAACTGTCACCTCCCGTGTTCCCTTCTCCTCATAGATTGTAAGCTCTTGTGACCATTGTACAAGCACTGTCACCTCCTGTGCCCCCCTCCTCATAGATTGTAAGCTCTTGTGACCATTGTACAATCACTGTTGCCTCCTGTGTCCCCTCCTCCTCATAGATTGTAAGCTCTTGTGACCATTGTACAAGCACTGTCACCTCCCGTGTTTCCTCCTCCTCATAGATTGTAAGCTCTTGTGACCATTGTACAAGAACTGTCACCTCCTGTGTTCCCTCCTCATAGATTGTAAGCTCTTGTGACCATTGTACAAGCACTGTCGAGCTGCGCTCACCTCCTCCTCCTCTCCCCGTACACTGCCGTTGCCCGCTACGGTACGGGCGGGCAACGGCAGTGTGAATATAGCCTTATTGTTTTTGGCAAACGGCTTAAAAGGAAATGATTAACTGTAAGGGGCTGACTTGGAGCATAGGGAAAGACAGACAGAAAAGTGAGCCCTAAGCCGAGCCCCCTAAGCTGTCACCTACCTACTTTACTGGCTTACTGGTGGGAGGTGTCTCAGAACTGGCACAAGTCATGCATTCGGCTACAAAAGTCTCAAAGCTCTTGTGAGCATGAGGACCAGCAATAAGACCTAGCAACAGCACACAGGCTGTCAGCAATACTGGGGTGTTCGGGTAGCACAGAACCATGAATCCCCTCTAATACCATGTTTCGAAGATTGAGGGAGACAAACTATTTATCAGCAGGGGTGTCTCTGGGTGCCAGATCTTGACAATTAGCATTATAAGTAGCAAGATCATTATCAATGATAGCAAGTACATTATCAGAGCACACAATTTTTTCAGGGGAACTCTCAAAGGTATTGGTCTGAGTATTGTTTCGCATAGCCTCATGCACTGGCTGAGATAAACTGAAATCATCTTTCTTGGGGTACTCAGACCCTGGGGAGATATCAGTCTCCCCATTGGCATAACATGACTCTACTGGCCCCTGGTGCAAACTTTGGGGGGGGGGGGGGCATATAACTAATCTCTCACTGCCACCTGTCCGCACATTACACTTGAGAATACTCATATATGCTACACAGTCTCCCTTAATACAGCAGCCCCATTAATAAAATGTAAACATAGGCCCCCTTAATGAAATGTCAGCAGAAGCCCCCTTAAGGATATGCTCACAGCAGCTCCCTTAATGAAATGTCAGCAGAGACCCTTTAATGAAATGTCCACCGAGACCCCCTTAATGAATAGTCAACAGAGACCCCCTTAATGAGATGTCAGCAGAGGCTGCCTTAATGAGGTGTCAGTAGAGACCCCCTTAATGGAATGGCAGCAGAGGCCTCTTTTGATTGAATCAGCTCATTTTGCTCGGCTCACTGATAGAGCCGACTCTTTTGGCTCTCAAATGGTTTACAAATGGCTCTTTAGATGGAATTTTGCTGGCACATAGTGGAATGGCTGGACCATTATACAAGAACTGTCACCTCATGTGTCCTCCTTCTCCTCATAGATTGCAAACTCTAGACTGACCTGATTTTCTTGAAGGCTATTTATTAATTGTAACAGACAACTACTTTCTCTGTTTTTCCAGGGTTTCTATGACTTGTTCTATAACTTTTGGGTCACATTTGGATACTTGTAAATATGCTCCTAGACCATCATTGTGAGTTAATGAACCAACAACGTGGACAAATTAAACAGCTAGAGTCCCGACTAGCGTCATTTGATGCCGGATCTCTAGTGGACCCTTTTCGTATAAGACTCAAGGAGACGATTGGAACAG
Source organism: Engystomops pustulosus (assembly GCA_019512145.1). NCBI lineage: Eukaryota > Metazoa > Chordata > Amphibia > Anura > Leptodactylidae > Engystomops > Engystomops pustulosus. Next base: position 87,121,504 of record CM033646.1, on the reverse strand, counting down.
TCAATTCACAAGCATTTTTAGTGATTCTGCTGAAACATCCATTGACAACGACTTTGTAAAAACTACCAACAAATTAATCAATGCTCATAAATCGATTACAAGATTATGGTGGAACATTTGCTTCCTAGAAGAATATTTGAGGTTAAAGATCTTTCCTAGGGGCCTAAGAACACAGATCTTCCCATTCTGGGAAGTGGATTTGGAAGGAAAAAAAATACTGGGAGAAGGGTCTTTCGCAGTGCTCACTTATACTTGTAAATATGCTCCTAGACCATCATTGTGAGTTAATGAACCAACAATGTGGACAAATTAAACAACTAGAGTCCCGACTAGCGTCATTTGATGCTGGATCTTTAGTGGAGCCTTTTCGTAAAAGACTCAAGGAGATGATTGAATAGTACAAGAAGAACATTATTCTGACTAAACAGAATAAACTACAAAGGGACAAAAGAGATTATGAAAAAGATAAAGCTTATCACTAGTCCCACAGGGGAAACAGGAGGCGCTCTCGTTTCCAGATGCCACGCATCCAACCAATGGGGGGAGCCCACCCAGAGGACTCACAATCCTTGGAACAAAGCGAGTCAGAGAGCTCACAAGATAATAACCCAGTGACACATTACATAACTAGAATGCAATGCACAAGGAGATGTTCTGAGTCATAGATGAGTGGCGCTGCATACACATCAGGTTGGTTATTAAAGATGTATTCTTTATTAGGTGCTTCGTGTTTCAATCTCGTACTGAGATCTTCATCAGGCATAAAACATACATAAAATTACACGAGATAAGCATATTTATATATACAATGTAGAGGAAATGACCTCAGTTGATTGACAGGGGAGGACGGATTTACAAAAATAGAATGACAGGAGGAATCCGCCAATCCATTGTCTGTTTCTCTGCATCTCTCCCGTTTTTTTTTGCAAAATAAGAACATAAAAATGTTTTCGTGTAAAATATATATATATAATATGATTTTTACCTCCAACCTTTGGTTTACAGGTTGGATTCTAATGTTCGGGATACAACGCATCTGATTCAGTACTTGGAAAATTAAAGGACATCTGTTCCCATTCTACTGGTTACTCTGGACTTGGAAGCATTATTATCGGACACAAGGTAGGCCTAGAGGCAATCACCTATTTTCTGGACAAACAATAGTCCTTGGATAGAAGGCATGATTCTTTCCTCCTTGACCTTCTCTTCTTGGTTCTACACCAGAATTACTTTGTGTTCGATCACACGTCTTACAAACAAGTGTCGGGCAGTGCTATGGGGGCCAAATTTTCCTTCCTATGCCAATTTATTTTGAGGATGGTGGGAAGAGAATTTGTCTATTGCGTGGATACCTTCAAGAATATGGTGTCTGGATGGTTCCGTTACATAGATGACATTCTCCTCCTCTGGAACAGCTCAAGGGAGAAGTGGCAGGAAGTTATTCTTAGCCTGAACACCAACCCCTGGAATATTAAACTTATGTCTCATATATCAGCCGCATCAGTTGATTTCTTGGATATTACTATCACATCCACATATCCGGTTTTGACAACTTCTCTTTTCTGTAAGGAAACAGCAACTAATAATCTTTTGCATTTTTCCAGTTTCCACCCTCAGCATTTGAAGAATGGAATACCCATGGACAGTTCTTAAGGTTCAGATGGAATTGTAGCAATGACTCTGATTTCAAACAACATGTCAAGGACTTAACCAATTGGTTCAAAATCGGGGGTGTCCACAGAAAATAATCTTTCGAGAGTTCACAAGAGCAAAGTTTTTGATCTACTCCAAACAAAAGCTTGTCCTACGGACTCCAAACCAAGGTTAGTGACAGTGTTTAACAATCAATGGAGTGATCTCTATGACATCCAGAATAAGAACTGGGGGATCCTCAAAAGTGACGCAAGATTGACTCCCTTTCTCACAGAGAAACCGCAACTTACAGCACGACGTTCTCAGAATCACAAGGACGTCATCACGAATAGCCACTTTCAACGTTCCCCTTCTTCAACATGTAGAGGGATCCGTTTGGTGGGTTGCTTTCCATGCAACAACTGCTTGGTGTGTCTACATGGGATACGTACATCAGATTTTAATGATCCAGCCCACCATAGAAGATTAGAGATTACATACACTGCAAGACCAAGGGGATTGTCTATGTTTTACTTAGCCCCTGTCCAAAACTGTATGCGGGACAAACTACCCAAGAGATGCACAAGAGATACCAACAATATCTATCGAACATTAACACAGCTGCATTTGATTTACATATATATTACAATATTATATATACTATATATATTACTATATATTACTATTATTGATGCTCTTTGCCCTGTTTGGGTTTTGGACTTCCTTGCCATGCCGCCCCTCTTCCTGCTTACTATTTCCCTATTTGCTACATGATCACCAGGTTTCCGATATATTATTCATGCCTACATGCAATATTGCTTACTATACCAATCTCAATAGATTGTCTTTAGGGGGACCATGGATCTACTCATGTTTATATGCAGGGTTACATACTATATTTATCCTTAATCTACCCATCTCGATAGCTTTTATTTGGGAGAACCATAGATCTATTTATGGCTACATGCAGGCTATATACTATATTCATCCTAAAGGAAAATTACATAGCATTGGTATTTAGAAGTGTTACCTGGGGATAACTTGGTTTTCACTTGTATACACTATATAATATGCTTTCCTGTCTATTTTTATTTATGACATGTACTTCTGTCTAATAATGGATTCAATTTAAGTTTATGTCTCACAGATAGGGGTGCTATGATATGTTACCCAGCAATTTTACCCGGGACTATGCATCCTTACTCTATTAGCAACACTGACATTCATGTTTCATTGCACACGTTTCTAAATAGTTTTTTTATGGCCCTGATATTCGATGTTCACTGTAGATGTTTGGCTCTGTATTATCGAATATTGTTAGTTGATCACAAAGGTGGTTAATTATCTCTTGCGTGCATGTGTCCTATTTGTTATACTATGCTCATTCATGCTGTAAAACGGGTGGCTTTTTTGTTTTTCTCTTGTGTTTTATTTATAATTTTTTTGTACAAGTGGGAGCTTTTTTGTTTGGTCTTCTTTTGTGACTATTCTGCAGGACAGGTTCCTGTTGTGTGTATACGAGCAGTAACACAAAATGGGTACCAGGCTGTTCTTGGTTACTAGGTGTACTCCTTTTCACCTCGGAAGTGATAAACTAGGATCTGGATGTCCTGTATGTACCCATGACTCTATTAGCAAAGCTTGTGCAACAAGAGTTGTGGTTCGCAAGGCTAAATGGTACACATCTCTCTCTCCGTCAGGCGGTCATTGAATCTGTTTTTTCTGTGCTTCCCGATTTGGAGTACTCTGGCTTGTATAATGTGCATATATTTATGGTTTGTCAATCTTGTAAAACTTGCGCAGAGATTGCAGGGTCAGTTGTAATGTATGTTATTACTCTGTGCCGTGGTTCTATTATTGTACATTTAATAACTTTATAAGTCATATATTTTTGGTCTCAGTATGTCTTTTTACAGGACAACATCATGATATATTGTTTTTTTGGGACTTACAGCACAGTACCCATTGCTAAAGTATTTGGGTGCACCCAACTATGTAGTCCTTACAATACTGTTTCCAGTTTTTGCAAATCTCTGGTGTCAGGTGTACTCAATTATTATACATTGTGATGTTTATATTGAATACATATAAATTTCTGCCTAATTTCCATGTTGGGTCAGCTATTGCCATTCTTTATACACATAGGTATTTGTGTGTTTAAATTGTATATTTTCCACACTATCAATGTTTAAAGGTGTTTTGAAAATTGCATTCTTTTTATATAAGACCTTGAAATGAGGTGCATGAAAGACTCTCGTCTTGGGATGTGCAACATCATATACTTTTTCCAGAGTCAATCAGGTGTTTTAATGCTATATTATAGATTGGAAGCATGCAAAATTTTTATTTATCTCCATGGACACACTCTGGTCACCTCTGTTTTTGTTGTTAGGTCTCTGTTTGACCAATAAGGAGAGACCAGGCCGTCAATTGATACAAATCCTTCTATGACACATACTTACGTCATCGCAACCCGGAAGTAGTTTCCTCACTGATCTTGTGATACGCAAACACTGGTAACATTGACACGCATAACTCCTCACTTCCGGTGTTTGTGCCTGTGGGGCATTTTCGGTGTCCCCCTCACCTGCATCCATTTGGTAATATGATGTATTTATAATATTCTATAATATCTATTTATTTGTTGTTTGTATCACTGCACATTCTAATGCTCTGAGACATTGGGACATTTACTTACCTGGTCCTTTCGCAATCCCTGAGGTACGTTGTCCGACGAGGATGAAGTCCGTCACGATTCACTAAGATCGTGCGCCCGATATCCTGCATGTGTCTCTTCCCAGCTGAGGTCTGCCGGAGTTCACCTTCTTCTTCCCGGAGTATGTGAGTGCATGTCTTGCGACACAAATTTTAAATCCCGCGCTTAGTCCGAATAAGTCAGATTGTCCGACAGCTATGGCCCCCGATTTGTGTTGCATGAAAGTCGGCGCTTTCATCTGATCGCATGCACCAAAAACCCAGGTTAAATGTGGCACTAATCGGAAATAGTCGGGAACCCAATGGAAATGCGGTGTGTGGACCCTTAGCAAATGTGTCCCATTCTCTATTTACTCATTACTGTGTCACCACTGGCTATTTATTTTTTACCATAGTTATTTTACTGTCATATGTCTCTATATGGTTATATCACTATTACAGTGTCTGCGTGTAAATTTTTTACTTATTGCAGTGACACTTTCTATGTTTTTGCATATTTACCGTATTTGTACGGTGGGAGACCAGTCATGCTTATCCTCCCTTTTGTCATTGTGCCACTCTGTGGCTTAATCATGCTACTGCCAACTGACCGCTGTCTCCCAGGAACACTCTGTGATTTCCATAATGCTGTTTTCACCCTCCACCCCCTATGACGCTGCCACTATGTTTGGTTTTCCCCTTCATTTCATCTGTCAGAAGATATGAAAAGCTTCAGGTTTGACAGCCAAAAGCAGGAGTGGATACAGAACAAAGAGGACATGCAAATATCTCATTTACTGGTGATCTCTGTTTTGGACAGGGGCGTCGTTAGGTCAAAAGATCCGGGGCACAAGCCCCGGATCTTTTGACTGGTGCCCCGAATGTTGTCACCTGGCTCTCTCTACTTTCATCTCTATTTGCATCCTCTGGATGCTTATAGAGATGATTACTGTAGTGGAGCAGGGTGCCGTCAGCATCCTGCTCCACTACAGAGCACATACAGCAGTCTGTGCTGTAGTGAGAGCTGCAGGAGGCAATGACATTGCGTCTCCTGCTTCAAGCAGCTCCCTCTAGCAGCCTGGAGCAGGAGGCGCTATGTAGTGACGTCACAGCATCCCGTCCATCAGGTGGAGGGGAAGAGGAAATCATGAGTGAGAGAGGTAAGTTTAACTCTTCTTTTTTAATAATACAGTGTGCATATGGAGTTTTGGGGTCATTACTTTATGTAGAGGCTATTCCTGAGTAGTAGTAGGCTATGATATTACTAATAATATTACTGAGTGTGTTTGTGGCTATTAGTGTGAGGGGGATATGTGGGGTCTTTTAGTGAGTGTAAGGGGACTATTACTGAGTGTGGGAGTTATAAGTAAGTGTGGGGAACTATTATGGAGTGTGGGGGCTATTTTCTGTGTGTATAGAAGCAATTAGCAAGTGGAGAGCTATTACTGAATGTGGGGATCTATTAGTGTGGGTGGCACAATATGGGGGCTTTAGTAAGTGTAAGGGCCACAAGATAGGGGTGTTGTGGTATACAGAGTGGGGCCATAATTGTGGCTTAATTGTAAAATGTGCGGCTTAGAAAGGTGGATTTCATAATGTGTTGCACTAGGGGGGCATTACTAGTATTTTTAAGACTTTGTGTGCGGCTGTATTACATTATTTGGTTGAAGAGTTTTAGGGGTAGAAGAATGATGACACTGTTAGGGGACAAAAATTTAGGGACGATAGAAAAGTGTAGAACATAAGATGTGGTAATCTCCATAGGCACAGCGCATGGCTGCATAAAGAGAAATGATGATGGGCGGCTTAATGGAGAACATGAAGAACAACTACTGCTCTGGATATAATAGGTAGCATTTCTACTGTGTTTTCTGTAAGTGCAGTTTTTTTTATAGGTGGAAGCATATAGGGGGGGGGGGTGTATGAAAGGCGACGCAACTAAGAATTTGGTACATATGCATTGGGGCCCGTGCCCCAGATCTTTTGTGACCCTAGCAACGCCACTGGTTTTGGATCCACTCCTGTTTGTTTTTGGCTCTAGCAATACTGATGGATTATTGACCAATTGAAAGCGGACACTGACAGATGAAAAGAAGGGCAAAATGATCAGTGATGTCAATGCAAAATTACTGCCAACACCCTATTCACTATTTTGGGGGGTTTCTACATGTATCAGCGTTTAACAGAACAATCTATGGAATCATCTGATGTCAGAGTGCACTCTTTCATGTTATAGTGGGATGTTGGCCCTTAGCTCAGTCCTTTCGAGCTGGCACAGATGCTACCTAATGCATTCCTGCTTTACTTATTTGGTCAAGTTGGCCACTGGAATTGAAGAGTGAAGTGAATCTAAGAGCGGCGGCTGTAACGTACATGTCATACTAAAACACAGAATTGTTTGAAGACCAAACCACACTTCCTAGGCATATTTGAGCACCACCCTACAGGATCTCTACAGCGAGGAGATGCCTGATTTTTAACGTGATTCATCATGATTAGTTTCGGGTCAAATTGAATTTTGTTAGAAAATTCAGCGAACTCGGCAAATCGAATTTTTGAAAAATTTGACCATCTCTAATTATTATTAATATAATTCCCTTAAGTTAATGACTAAAGCTACTTCTGTCTCAGGAAAATATAGAAAAATTATTAAATAATTTTAACATTTTATCATTCGTGTAAAACAAGACATTACAAGACAACAACACATTAGGGACCAGTCAGTTTTGGGCAAGATGGCCAAACACTTTTTTGCTATTTTTTCACCATCACCTTTTGAAAGCCACAATATACCATAATTTCAGTATGAGAACTTGTGTTTTGCAGATTGACTTAGGCCCCTTGCACAAAGCCGTTTTCTCTCCTGGGCCGTACCTGGGCATACCATTAGGCCGGGTGCAGGAAGGAGGGGGGATGAGAGCTCTGAAAACGAAGCAAGGCGGCCACATGGTTCAGGCATGCTATGGTAGGCAATCTAAAAGATGCGCATGCAAGTGACTCTGTGGCCGGCACAAGCAGTGGGTTAAAACACTTATCTGTGCCTTGGGCCTCAGGAGTGTGCTGACAGCATCAAGCTCCTGTGTCATCCACAGGAAGCTGCATGAGGAAGAGCTGAAGACGCAGGGGGTGATTACTAATTTTATTATTTATTTATGCTTCCTGGGGCTAGAAATTAATGAAGAGGAGGGGGGCTGCCTGAAGGGGGTCCTGCCTAATTGATCATTAAGGGTGACCCTGCGTTATGCAATGCTAAGGGGAGACCCTGCCTCATTGATTACTGAGGGGGATGTTGCCTTATAGATTGCTAAAGGGGGATCCTGTCTAATGTATCATTATTAACTGAGCATGCTCAGTTACTTACATTGTACACTGTAATACAAGTGTAATGCAGTATAAGGGCTTAAACAAGCGACCAGATGAACGCTTGTTCAAGCCAAAGTAAGGAGGAATTAAAAAATGTAAAAATTCACAGCAAAAATCATTTTGTAATAATTAATAAAATAAAAGTTCCCTAATCAACCCAGTTACATATAAAATGCAAATAAAGTATATAAAAAACACATACATATCTGGTATCACCATGTCCATATTAATCTGTACAATAAATCTAAATCAATATTGAACCCATTCTGTGAATGAAGTAAAAAAAAAAAAGAAAAAGTCCCATAATATACAATTTTTAAAATACCTTCACAAAAAATGTTCTAAAAAGTGATCAAGAAAGTTATATGCCCTTATATGATATGACTGAAAATTACAACTCTTTTGCAAAAAATAAGCCCTCAACCAGATATGTCAATAGAAAAATACAGAGGTTATGCCCCTGAAAAATGCAATTTTCTCCAATATTGGTTTTGCTCAGTAAAATTGATAACAAAAGATAACAAAAACTATATAAATGAGATCTCACTATAATTGTAGTGAACCAGAGAGTAAAAATAAAATTTTACTTTTATGTTATGGCGAGCGGGGAAAAAAAGTGCTAAAAATTGAAGATTTTGTTTGTGTCCCCCTTGAAATAGTTAATAAATTTTCACGAATAAGCTATAGACCCCCCCCCAAATTAATTATCTATACATTGTATCTCACCTTGGACATAATAAGCTCTCATATGTTTGCATTATCAAAAAAATAAACACTTTATAGCCTTTACGATGTGACAATACAATTCTGCTGTGAATGCCACTGCTTCCATTCTATGAAAGTGTAATTTTTGGCCTAAATGAATGTATTTTACAAAAAAATTCAAAAGTTTCTAAATCGTACTACCATTTATTTTTAACCAATGTGAAACACTTAAAGGGTCAATAGAAGTTTGTTTTACAAACGTTGAGGGGTATAGTTTAGTGGAGTCATTTATGGGGTTTTACTATTATTTAGGCTTTTGAAAGTCACTTGAAAGCTGAGTTGTCCCCCAGTGTCAGTTTTGGAAATTTTCATGAAAATGAGAAAAATCGCACCTAAAGTTCTAAGCCTCATAACATCCAAGAAAAAGTGACAGGACGCATAAAATATGATTCCAACATAAAGCAGACATTCCGGAAATGTTAGTTATCAAGCTTTTTGGGTAGCTTAACTATCGTTCTAGAAAGCACAACATTTCAAACTTTTAAAATGAAGAATTCTTCCAAACTTTTGACAAATATTTCTTTTTTTTTCAGAACAAAACGCAACATTTATGAAACATGAATGCAATCTGTCTCGAGAAACTAATATTCATGTTTATAACCCTTCTCTATCCAGAACTATCTAAGAACACAATTTCTCTCTCATTGCCTTTTATTTTGTAATAGTTTTTCTTTTTTGGCAAAAATTGACTGATATGATGAACATTCGATCCTCTTTGACTCATTTTTTTTACATCAAAACATTTTTATTGATGATTTTGTGTTTTTTTCCACCAACAGTACATTTACAAATTACAAACATTTATAGGCACGTAATGACACATACCAATAGGCCAGTAAAACAGCTGGCAAGACATACATCACATAACACATCCCCCCAAACCCCCCCCCCAGCCGGTCGCAGCCAGCTAACTCCCCTTCCCACCCCGCCAGTCCGGTGTCCTCCCTATATTCACCAACAGCCAGTATTGACTCAACCTAGATTTAGAACTCTTATTAGTAGACATTCAGTACTTGCCCAATATATATATATATTTTTAAGGGTTTCTGGTGCCCGCACTGGCTAGCAGATACGGTATCCTCTTTGACTTATGTCGATAAATATTAACACTGCAACCCAGAACATGTCCATAAAGTTATATGTAACAACAAAAACACACACATGTTCTGGAATAACGTTTTTATTTCACACCATCCTCCATTATTTACACCTATGTTATGACGTTCTCACTTTTATTCTTATGAAGCATAAGGTGTTCTGTTATTGTGCTGCTAATACCTTGGCGCACATCTAAAAGTGACTTTTATTAGCTCATTAGCTTGGTTTATGGATATATAGTTATTTATTTGGGTTACCATTGTGTAAGGGAGCATACAATGATAGATCTGTGTAAGGCTCAGTGCAATTTTCTGCAAAAATAGTTTGGCGCCCCTGTGGATTTAACGTTCCCATGGCTGCATATTTTGGTGAATATATTGGTGTGGAGTATGAATGATCTCCTCACATCTTACTGTTTTAGGAAAGTATATTTTCTTTATATAAGTATTCTGGATTTTTACATACATACAGGCATTTTGAATGTTACTTGCCAAATGCGTCGCCTGGTTGTCTACTTTCAAAATTTTATAGGTTTTATGGCGCCTTTACTTTTTAATCTGTTTTATTGATATATTTTGCAGGTTGTGACTGTCTTAAAATTTCTAGCTGAAAAGAAGATATTTAGTTATTTCAGTTTAGTGATATTATGATGATTTATTCTTGTGAACATATCAATATGGGACATTTTACACATGTCCATCTATTACATTTAGGAGATGTGAAAGTAAATATTTTCTGGAGCACATTTTTTTCCCATCAAAGTCAAATATTAAGTATTAAGTATTTAAAAAAATGTTTCAGTTTGAATCAAAATAGCATGAAGATGCCTATGTCTATAAACTTTTTAAAGCATTTTTGAAAATGGGGCAAGTTTCTGCTTTCAGAAAATATATGGTTTGTTGGGTTTACTTTAATTCTTTTTGCTCTAATTTTATTTTTAACCGTCAAAATTGTAAAAATTGCTCTGGTCAATAATGCAACAAAATATCCAGAAATGCTGGAAAATGGGGGGGGGGCAGTTAAAGGGTTAATACCCCTTGGTTGAATTCCCGGTTGAAGATGCTTATCTCCTGTCTATATATCTATCTGTCTAGTTATCTATTTCCTATAATCAGACCATTTATATATCTCACTTTTTCTCTATTAATCAATCTTCTTTCTCTTCTACTGTATTTATCTCTATTTACTGTATATATAATCTACTCTATAGTTCTGCATCTAGAAATCTCTATCATCTTTCATATTTCTTTCATAATCATTATAATAAATAATTCTTTATTTATATAGCGCACACCAATTACGCAGCGCTGCACAGAGCTGGCCAGATCAGTCCCAGTCCCTGGCTCACAATCTATTCAACCTACCAGTACGTTTTTGGAGTGTGGGAGGAAACCGAAGGAGAAAACCCATACAAACATAGAGAGAACATACAAACTCTTTGCAGATGCTGACCAGCGCTGCAAGGCTGAAGTGTTAACCACTGAGCAACCGTGCTGCCCATCAATCTCCCTATCATCTGTCTATCTCCTATAAAATTCTCCCATATTACTGTTTTCTTTACCATACTAAAGGGAGCTTCTTACTGACTGTGACTGGTCATAAAGTAGTTTTATTTTGGGGCCCCACTTTTAGTTTTGCCCAGGGCCCCACTTTGTCTAGAACCGGCCCTGTCTGTACATATGGACATAACACAGTACTATTACTTCTATTCTGTTTATACTGGCACAGTACTACTATTCCTAACCTGTATATAGGGGAACAGCACAGTACTACTACTCCTATCCTGTATATAGAGGAACAGCACAGTACTAGATTACTATATAATATTCCCAATTTCCCAATCTTAGCGCTGCCAAGGTGTACACCAACAATATAGAAACAAATAAAGGCCTACTACTTCTATCTTGTATATATGGACATAGCACAGTACTACTACTCATTCTTAAACCTTATCAGCCTTTACTTCGCCCATTAACTCGAGCTTCCATATATACCTCTCTCATGTTATACTATTTCCCTCAGTATTAATTACTTTACAGAATTTAGTATCATCGGAATATATTGAAACCTTACTTTGTAAACCCTTTACAAGGTCATTAATTAAAATATTAAAAGATGGGGGCGCGAGACGGACGTGATGTGAGGCTGCACGTCACAGCCGCTTCCTTCCTGAAAATCCCTCCCCCCTCCGTTTGACAGGCGGGAATGCACGGTGCATTATGCGTGAGGTACGGAACCCCCGCGGAGGCCCCGCAATACTGACCCCTGGTGCACGGGTCTGTCCCCCGGTGTGAGCGGTGGACCGGAGCCGGAGATCAGGGTCCGGAGCTGTGGAGGTGACACGGTGGAGTGGAGTGCACGGCCGGGAGGTGGCACCAGAGCCCAATTTGTCCGGGCATTCTCCGCGTGCCGAGCCGGCACCTGTTTTTGTTTGAGGAGCCCCCCGGTCTGTGAGAGGGACTGGGAGGACCTGTCTATTGCCGACACTTAAGCAACGCTGCTTGTAGCCACGTGCCGAGCCGGCACCTACGTTCTTGTTCGAGGAGCCCCCCGGTCTGTGAGAAAGACTGGGAGGACCTGTCTACTGCCGACACTTGCCCCGGATAAGTCAACAGGACACCCACGTTTTCTTTTGGACTGGCGGTTCTGCTCACCGTGGGAACGGTGAGCAGGCGGCATGGCTTGAGAGCTTGCGGGTCCTGAAGATTAACAGTGGGCGTTAGAGGAAGGCAAAGATTATGGTGAACTGTTGGAACATAGGAACCACATCCCTCTAACTACTCTCTAACCACTACCTACTGACCAGTCGAATAACCCAGCGGTGGAGCGCATCCGTGATGTCCAAGGGTGGTGAGACTTTTTAATGCAGCTTGTTTTGCTCCTGCTATTTATCTGTCTGGACACGAGAATCTGCATACCATTTTGATCTATGCTCTTGTCCAGTTTCCCCTCTCTGGGATTAAAAAATTAAAGGGGAAGGGAAAGAAAAAAAAAAAAAAAAAAAAAAAAGGACCGTTGCACGTGGGAGTCACAAGGACTGTGCTATATAGACTGCTTGATGTAGTTACTATAAGAACTTAGCCCATACGACAACTTGTACAACTGAACTGCGATACACCTAGGATTCATAGGGGATACTGTAGTGATAAGAATATAGGCGGTCACTGGGCTATCACGGCTATTGTGGTTATTTTTTCTTTTTAGGAAAACTGTTTGGTGGAAATGCCTGCATAATTAAGATTGTGATCCACTTTTTTTGTAACAGCTTGCAAATGCTTGATGTAGTTACTATAAGAACGTAGCCCATATGACAACTTGTACAATTGAACTGTGATACGCCTATGATTCATAGGGGAGAATATAGGAGGTCACTGGGCTGTCACGGCTATTGTGGTTATCTTTTCTTTTCAGGAAATTGTTTGGTTGAAATGCCTGCATAATTAAGATTGTGATCCACTTTTTTTTTGTAACAGCTTGCAAATTTAGGGGAACTTGAAGTTATAACTGTATCTGAACCTGTTCTAGAACAGAAATAACTTATAAAACGAATTGCTCTATATGTAACAGGGCGATTGGGGATGAGCAGCGTTAAGTAGATCTCGGACCATACACCCTGTGGCCGCTGAAGAATCTGGGTTGCCTAGCGCCAAAATGCCTCCTAAAAATGCGGCTAGGAAATCTACAGGCTTAGATAAAGGCTTAGATAAAATATGGAAATCCCCACCCACACGCCCACGGCAGATTGGGAAGGATAGAGAAGAAGTAGGGGGTGATATTGCTCAGAATGGTTCCAGGTTCTCAGTACTCCAAAATGAAGACACTGTACGGTAATCTTCCAAGATAGAACCTTGTTTTTTGAGAAACCAGAAGAAGCATCTGAATGGCTGGAGAGACAGGGGGTTTGAAGTTCTGAAGCTCTTTTTTTTTCTTTTGACATATCATAGAACATTTTCGCCTGGGAGGGGGAAGAGGAGGAGGGAAGGATGGCGTAGGAGGGTTTGAGAGATCTATGGAGGATGTAGACCGTAGGTCATGGGGAGGAGGGGAAGGGAAAGGGGAGGGAAGCACCGATGGAGATTCTTTTTTTTTTTTTTTCTTAGAATAGAATGATGTACCCTAGTATTAAGATATTAACATGGAATATAAGGGGATCAAGCGACCGACTAAAGAGGTGTGCAACATTTGATCTGATACAAAGACACTTACCAGCAATTGTATGCCTTACAGAGACCCATTTGACCCCAGAATTGCGGAATAGGGTTAGGAAAAAATGGGTAGGGAAAGAATTCCATTCATATGGGAATATTTACTCAAGAGGGGTTTCAATATTCTTTCACTCTAAAATCGATTTTCAAGTTTTGGGTAAAAAGATAGATAAGGAGGGAAGATATGTTTTTTTGAATGGCTCCCTGCATGGTCAAAAAAATTTGTTGGCTTGCGTTTACATCCCCCCCCCCCTTCTCGTTAAAGGTGTTTGGAGAACTTCTTAAGTTCAGGAAGGGGAAAGAGAACCTCCCTCTGATAGTTGTTCGGGATTTAAATGCAGTGTTTGATCCTGGCTTGGACCGCATTAATTTAGGAAGTAAGGAGAACAACCCTTCAAGAACAGTTGCTTCTAAGCTGGCTCTCTTCTGTGAGGAATTTGGTTTGTTGGATGTGTGGCGGTCCAAATACGGAGCAAGGAGGGTGTTCTCTTGCCACAATAAAACCCACAACACTTTATCTAGGATAGACCATTGCTTGGTGAGTCTCTCCCTTATTTCTAAGGTTAGTCGAATGAGGTATGAACCAATTATTATCTCAGATCATGGTCCAGTAGTGGTAACTTTGGGGGAAGTGAAAAATAAGATCATTAATTTTAAATTGAACCCACATTGGCTATCTATATTAGAGGCACCAGATGTGAGAAATATGGTAACGGAATTTTGGTCGGAGAATGTGAGAATGTCAAGTCCATTAGAAGTTTGGGACTCACTTAAGGCCTACTTGAGGGGAATATTCAAAAAGGAGATAGAGGAAACGAGATATAGATTCAGCTACCAGGAGCGGAAACTTAAGAAACAGTATAAAGAAGCAGAGAGTAATATGGGGGAACGAGCAGCCAACAATAAGGAGATATTTGAGAAAGCAAAAAATGAATATGAGGCATTTCTTACTATCAAAGCACAACATAAGATGTTTTTTCAGGGTCAAAGATATTTTTCAGAAGGGGGGAGAGCAGGTAAGATTCTGGCTCAGAGGGTTCGAGCTCCCAGGGAAAACGGATATATCTCAGTTATTAGAAATGAAGGAGGGGATATCGAAAAAGATCCACTCAGAATTAGGGAACATTTTAAATGTTTCTATGAGAAACTATATAGGTCTACTTCAGACGGTTAGTTAATCTTCCCAAACTAAATGAGGAAGAAGAATTAAGAAGGACAGTGGCAGGCTGTACTAAAGACTCTTCTCCGGGGACAGACGGATTTCCGTTTGCTTTGTATAGAAAGTATGAGGAAGTACTCCTGCCCTTGTTGCTGGATGTACTTAATGAAGCAAAAAAAGAGGGGAAAATGCCGGACTCTATGATGCAAGCAGATATTGTCCTAATCCCAAAAAAAGAGAAAGATAATTTAGAAATGGGGTCATTTAGGC
Source organism: Engystomops pustulosus (assembly GCA_019512145.1). Lineage (NCBI taxonomy): Eukaryota > Metazoa > Chordata > Amphibia > Anura > Leptodactylidae > Engystomops > Engystomops pustulosus. The sequence goes on along the minus strand of CM033646.1, from coordinate 87,106,318 downwards.
CTATTTCACTTCTGAACACGGACTTGAAGATTATAGCGAAACTCCTTGCGAACAGGCTCCAAAAAGTTATTTCCTCTATCATTCACGCAGACCAAAACGGGTTTATCCCGGGACGGAAACTGAATGACTGTATACATAGACTTTATTCAGCGATAGAAATGGGAGGGGGGGGCTCCGCTCCATCCTGTCTTTAGACGCAGTAAAGGCGTTTGACAGGGTGGAGTGGAGCTTCCTCTGGGAAGTTTTGAAGCAATTTGGGTTGGGGTCGGTTTTTATAGGATGGGTCCAGCTGTTATATAGCGCTCCGGTTGCAAGGGTGGTAATAAATGGGGCTCGATCTGAAGAGTTTACACTGACTAGAGGAACTAGACAGGGCTGCCCCCTCTCTCCGCTATTATACGCTATGTATATCGAACCACTAGCGATTTTATTAAGGGAAGATCATGGAATAGCGGGAGGGGGGTGTGGGGGTAAGAAGGATAAACTGTGTTTATACGCAGATGATTTGATCTTATATTTGCAAGACTCTGTAACTGCAGTCCCAAGGGTGATGGCGGTTATAGAAGAATTTGGGAAGTGGTCCGGGCTTCAGATAAACTGGGCAAAATCGCAATTGCTTCCTTTAGATCCCGGGGTTAAAGAGGGGCTACTAGAACAGAAGGTAACCATATGCGAGAACAGTTTTAGATATCTAGGCATACAAATAGCAAAAGAATTGGATAGGTTTGTGGTAAATTAATCTGCTCCCCCTTTTGAAAGCGATAATTCACCTGAAGAAGGGCGATTTTTTGAGATATGGGCAAGTTGCACACGCATTCACAGTATTAAAAAAAAAAGAAGGGGATAGGTTTAAGGATTGAATCACATGAATGTATAGATATGGTACTGAATAACACTGGTAACATTAGAAATATAGTTTCAAAAATATATAAACACATAGTGAAAGGGGTTTCGATTAACGTAAGACACAATTCACGCACAACAGATTTATGGAGAATGAAACTTAAAGGAGATAATAAGTGTTTGAGATGCGGAATTGGGGAAGCAAATTTCCTTCATGTCATATGGGCCTGCCCCAAAATCCAAGTTTTCTGGAATGATATTTCTACCTATCTATCAACAATATTGGGGACGGCTCTGTCACTTACACTGAAAAGTGCTATTCTGGGTGATTTGGAAGGGACAGGAGTTGACCAAGCAAAGCAACAATTGGTCCAGAGGGTGTTACATTTGGGTCGAGTTTGTATCGCTAGGAAATGGGATCTGCAGAGGCTCCAACAAGAGAGCATTGGATGAGTCTAGGAGATAAAATTAAACAGTATGAGCAGGTCTGGTTTGGCAGGCAGGGCAAGAGGGGAAGGGAGAGGTGGAGCAACATATGGGAGATATGGAGATAAATTCAAATCTTGTAAAATGGAAGTCTCCTGTGTGTTTCTCCTGCTTCTCCCCCCCCCCCTGCATGATTAGGGAGCTGTGGGTTTTTTTTTTTTTTTCTTTTTTCTTTTCTCCATCGGTGCGCGAGGGTGGGTGTTCAGAGGGTGGGAATAATTCTTTACATGTACACAAAACCGGGTACAATTTAAGGGTCTGTTCTAATGTAAAGGGAATGAATTGCTGTGGTGTAATTGTGTTTGTAGTGAAGACAATGAATAAAGAAGTTTTAAATAACTTGAAATAGGAAGTAAAAAGGGAAAAGAGAATTATGTATAACATAGATCACTGCCTTTAACTATGTAACAGACCAACACAGAATGCATTGTAATGTAATATGTATGTTTATTTATAAAATGTTGAATAAAATGGCTTTAAAAAAAAAAATAAAATAAATAAAATAAAAATCAGATAAGCTCATAAAAAAAAAAAAAAAAAATTAAAAGATGGTGGCCCAATACTGACCCCTGTGTCACCCCAATGGTAACTTCAACCCAATCTGGGAATGTGCCATTAAAGGGGTTATCCAAGATAGCAATAGATTAGGGATGGGCTGGGTCCGTCTGATCCGTGCCCCTGTTTGTTTTCATGGCACGGAAGCTGTGTTTGGGTGGCTTCCCGCAGGCAGAGGTGGCCGGTCACTCCTATTCCTCCCTATCTCTCAACATTGTAGACGCTGGTATATGTTCATGGATGGGAGTGGTCTGCCGGAAGCTCCTGGAGTGCAGCTTCCGTACCTCTGTTTGTTTACGGACCATTGCACAGGACATCAGGAGCAACGGAGGAGGTAAGTCCCGTTTATTTCTTTTCAAAAGCCTTCCCCAGCCTATCCCTAATTTATTGCTACTTTTGGATAACCCCATTAATGATGATGCTCTGTTTTCTATCACTAAGCCAATTACTTACCTAAATACACAGATTTTACTCTAGTCCCAGCAGTCTCATTTTATGTACCAACCTTTTATTTGGTAATGTATCAAATGGAAAAGTCCATGGCTTGGAAAAGTCAAGATACACAACATCCACAGGTGGAACGACACTTCTTCTTGGGTTAAACTGTTGACATTCAAAAGAGAATTTACATTTATCATGTTTTCCACTATGGGATTTTCTTGGTTAAGACAGTTGGGAAAGCAACATTCAATATTCTTCTACCATGACCCGTAGTTTATTCCTCAGAGGGCTCACACTCTGTTTTAGTGTCATGTTATTTATATAGTTTAAGAATAATTTGGTATTATTTTTACTTTCCTTGGCAATATTTCTTTTCTTAGCTTGTATAATATACTGTATTACATTTGTAGTGCAGTGCATCATACATTGTCAATATCAACAGGCAGCCCATTAGACAAATAGGCAAATAATGAGGACATTCCTGAGGGTCTTCATTAAGACTTCTAGTACAGACAACACCCCACTATCATGCTGCCGACTTCCATTAAAAATAAATATTTTATTTACATTGCAAGTCTGACTAATAAAAAAAACAATTCATATTAATAAAAATATTTTTTTAGTGAAACGTCCTGTCACTCTTAAAAAAGGCTCTAGGAGCTGATTACTAAAGTAAGCAGCATCTAGCACTACCCCATTATTAGCAGTGTTAAACTTCTAGCTTTATCAGAACCTTCAAATAAAGCTAGGGAACACTGCCTACAGCAGTCCAGCGTATTTATGAGGGGGTGGTCCGAGGCGCTCCCCTCTTTTCTGCCTCTCCCACGCCATAGGCAGGCTGTGACTGCCAAGCTTCAAGTGGCAATCCAGCGTTCTGAGGGTATTGCAGTGCAGTGTTCACTAGCTTGTTCATCACGTTTTCACCCACAATACCACTCCAAAATCCTCTGCCAGCCAGATGCAACCTTAACAAAATTAAGAAAAATACATTCTCCTTTCCCTGAAATAACTCTGAATTTAGAAAAATAAATATTATCCCAAATAGGTGAGAAGGAAAGAATCCCCTCCAAATTAAAGCTGCTTAAGGGCCCTCCATGCTCTGTCCAATAATGATGCCATGGGGAAAACTTTATATAAATCCTGTGTTAGTTCAGCACTCTCGCTCTTAAACCAATTAACCTTGTAAATGCACTGTAATTCCGTCTAGTCCCTAGGAATCTCATTTGTGCCACAATAAAGTACCCATACACCCAAGGAATGCCCATCCCTACTTGATCTACTGCCCTACATAAGGGGGCAAGTTTCATCTTTGCTCTTTTCCACCCCCATATAAAGTCACTCAACATAGAAATATTGATTTTTAAAAAATTTTGAATATTCATACTGGACAGGCTGCTATCGGATAATGTAGTTGGGGAAGTAGAATCATCTTAATCAGTCCAACTCTGTCGGCTCTTGAATCCAGCTTGAGATCATATGGTGCATTCTGCAAAACACTGGAATTATATTCAAGAACAGATACCTCCCTAGATCTGCTGTTATCACAACCCTAGATATTTAAACAACCCATCTTTATGTAGCACATCCAATTGTATCCCAGGGTTGGTCACCTCACCATCCAGCAGGAGGAGGACTGTCTTGTTTCAATTAATTTTTAAGCCAGAGTTCTGGCCAACAATATTCACTAAAAATATCACACAGAATTTTGTCTGAACTCCATTTTGTCATGAGAATATCACCTTCACTTCCGCACCCAACAATCCACTCCTCCTCCCTAACCATTATAGCCAGTGGCTCTATAAATAGTGTGAAGAGTAGGGGCGAGACCAAACAGCCCTGCCGTGTACCTCCTCCGATGGAAGTTCTATGACCCTATCCTGTTTCAATTCTACCAGATTCTTTAACCAAACTTCCTCCCTCCTAAATAGTTTTTTTCCCCATGAAATATCACTAAAGTAAATACCGCCTATGTATGCCTTCAGTGCATCCCAAACCAACAAAGGGTCCCTGTCCCCTTGGTTTCGACCCCAGAAATCATTTATCAACTCTGACATCCTATCCGCACTGTCCAGAAAAACCAGCCAGTGTGGATTCAGGCAGAAGGGCCTCCACCCACCAAGCATGATCAACCATATTTGCTACTAGATTTATTTTTAACTGGAGTAGTCATACAGGTAAGTAAAATTTAACTTTTATTAAAGAAATATTTAAAATAACCCCAGTGTGAAATACATAACATATGTATCCAGAATGTGCAATGTGTTAGATGACATTCTGCAGAGCCAGAAATGAGTTATATATTGCTGCAGATATATTGAGATGCCACAGGCAAATTGTATTTACTCATTACTAGTGTGAGCAAACTTGGTCTGGGTTGAAGCAGCGGCAGTTTGTATTAGGCTGCCATACGATCCCTCCGTGATCTGAGGTCGTATTACTTCTAATCCTATTGCCCAATACTCGGCTCAGAATAGCTACAGATAGTTTATAGACTCATAATCCCTATGCCCAAGCTCAAGATTTATTTTTATTATATATCTCAAAAACTTTCATTTACTAAACATATATCAATTCTGGACAGTGTATGTGCTTAAGCAAGAGAAAGCCCTCATATCTAAGCATTTTACTCGTCAAACATCCTTCAGTTTCCATTCCTCACAAAAATCCTTCAGCCCTTTGGTCCTTCATGTTACCTAACCTTCCTTCATTTTCAGTCTGTCCAGAGAGTTTTCCATAGATGCATTAAAATCCCCTAGGACCAGTATCAAATAGGCAGGTTTATCCGCAGTAAATTGCATAAACAGATTCAGCACCTCATAAGCAAATAAGGGAGGGATATACACAAAAGCTAAGATACATCGAACCTTAGAGAGATAGCAAAATTTAAAATAAACCTACCATGTTTATCAATCTTAGAAGATAGAATTTAATTATCTATATTGCTATGAATCAGGATGGACCCACCCCCATAGAGAATGTGGATCCATATGCATGTAGCCTTGATGTGGCCCACCTTTTATTCAGCCATCCAGACGTCTCTTCAATAAGATGGGTCTCAACCAAACATGCAATTCCTGGTAGGTGATGCACCACTTTAACCTCCAGCATGCATCTTTTCTTATGGACATTCAGACCCTTCACATTCCAGGTGAAAAATTGGGTAGACATTTTATCTTAAAAGAGAAGAAAAAAACACCTGGCTGGAGCACCTTCTCATATTTGCCCACTACTAATTGAGCTGTTCGTACCATCAGTTCTCCAAACTACCGCATATCCCCTTGCCCCTCCAGAAGCGTACCTCAAGAAAAGAAAAAAAATTACCAACATTTGAGCTTAACATGCTTTTTAACCTGTTAAACTTAACATGTCTCTGTTACGTGGCATTAGAGTAATCTGGAAAGAAAAAGACCCAGGAATGTCTATTTATAATATCCCTGTCCTAAAAGCATAGAATTTGGGCCAGAATAACCTAAGGGGTTGCCCTTGGTGGATTGTTTTTACAGGGAATATGATTGGCCCTTTCCACCATAAACATCTGTGATAGGTCCTCAGGGCCAATCACTTCTAATAACCATTTCTGCAAAAAAGTTTCTAACCCCCTCGGAGCCAACCTCCTCTGGGAGCTCCAAAATCAATTACTTTTTTTTTAAAGAATTTATTTTCCTTGACGATCCCAGATACTTCTTTTTTGATACCTTTGGTTTCTTCTTCTAATACCTTGACCTGTGCTGCTGTATTTGAAATTTTCTCATATTTTAGTCAACACTTCCTTTATAAGGCTTGTCCTATTAACTATTGTCCCCTTCTTTTGTACCGTGGATAAGATTTCCGCCAGACTATGACTGGCACTATCTCCCTCGGCCCCTAAGGGATCAGTGATGTTCCCCCTCCCTGGACCTGTGAACCTTCTGCGCCCAAATGGGAACCCGAATGGGATGCTTTTGATGTCTGTCTAGCTTTAGTAATCGGGTAGCTCCACATTTTATCAAGTTTGACTGAGGAGTCATTTTTTGAGACCATTCAATCTTTCGTCTATTCAGGGGAGTCCCCACCCGCACATTTTCGACTCTGAGGAACCATCTTTTGCCCCTTGATTGCAATATTACTTCAATCTGTCAGGGGCCCTTTTTCTAGGAAAGCCTGGGTTGACCACTGACTAGGTCCTAATATGCCTTGAACAAATGCCTCATGAGCAGGAATTAAAGCATAGACTATGTACGCGTCGGCTGCAGGTGAATGGAGAAGGCCCACGGGCTAAGCCCCCTCCATAGCCAGTAAGTCTTTGCTGCAATCAGTTAACCTGTCCATCACTTTGTATGCGGCTTCAAAAAGATGGCGACACATGGACGTGGCCATCTTGGTGAAGATAGTTGCTTCCTGTGAATGGGATGGTCCTGCAATGTCCCTGCGATGGTCGGGGGGCGGTGAACAGTTGCCACAACAGCCTCAGATCTTCCGGCTGTCTGGTTTTAACCTATTCATTACAATGTGCCATTTGCACATCGTAATGAATGAGGAGGAAAATCCCTAAATACTGCAATACTGTAGTATATAGTAAATGGTAGGATCAATTAGACAACCTAGGGTTAAATACCCTAGGGGGGTCTGAAAAATAGTTGTCACAGATGTTCCTGCGATCCATGCCGCAGTTTGCAGGCACACCCGCACCCCTCTTCGTGGTGGCGCCTCTCCACGCTCCTGCTTCCATCCAGACTAGGCCGTGCACACGTTCCCGCTCCCTAGGGAGAGTATTCCCTGCTTTTCCGTTCTGACCTCTCGTAGTGACAACAGACCTGACCCTGACTTTGCACCTCTGCCGTCTGCCTTGAACTTCTGCCTGCCTCTGACCACGAGACTGCCCACTGAATCTGTACTACAACCTCGGCTTCCACCGTGGGCTAGTCGCACCTGTGGAATGACCTGGAGGCACTCTGCCACAGCAAGTCTATCCCGCTTTGCGTGGGGCTCTGGTGAAGACCAGGTGCCCCTTAGTTTCCAGGCCCAGGTGTCGGCTAGTACCATCTCCCACTGTGGTCCAGAGGGTCTACTGACCTTGAACCTTGACATTAGTAAAATAAAAAAAAGTTTAAAAAAGTGATATTACAAACACCTAAAAATTCTAATCACCTCCCTTCCCTAGAAGTCATATAAATGTAAATAAACAGTAAAAATCATGAACAAATGCCCCATCTATCAAAATATTCAGCATTAATTCAGTTTCAGCATTAATTTTAAAATTCAAAAAAAGTGATCAAAAGGTTGTACAGTCCTAAAATAGAAGCATTGAAAACATCATCAAAAGTAGCAAAAAATTACACCACACACTGCACTGTACACCAATGTATGAAAAAATTATTAGCGCCAGAAGATTTTAATTTTTGTAAATGTATGAAAACATTATAAAGCCTACACAAATTTGGTATCTCAGTGATCGCACTAACTCAAAGAATAAAGCAAACATGTCATTTGGGGTGCAAAGTGAAAGCCGTAAAATCCAAGCCCACAAGAAAACAACGCAAATGTGTTTTTTCTTCACCAAGTTCATTGCATTTGGAGTTTTTTTCCCACTTCCCAGTACATGGCATGGAATAATAAATACCATCACTATGAAGTGGAATTTGTTAAGAAGAGAACAAGTCCTTGCACAGTTCTTTACATGGAAAAATAAAAAAGTTATAGTTTTTTGAAGGTGGGGAGTGAAAAATGGAACTGTAACAATCCATCTAACCCCTCCACCCGCCCCGGATCGGCAGATCAACTTGGAGGGCATTCACAAGACGATGGAGCTACGGATCTTCCTGCTACTGTAAGGACCTGCAAATCCCCGACCGTTCCAGCTTGGAACAATGCTGGGAACAATGCACCGCATCGTAGAAGGGCTCTATCGAGCAGTGCCCCTTCACCTGCAGCCTGCGCTCAATGGAGAGAGGGGAGGAGCCAGGACCAACTTTGTCTCACATCATCCAGCCTCGCACACCCCAAAGCTAGCAGTTTAACCCTGCTATCAATGGGGTAGCGCTAGGAGCTGCTTATTTTAGCACTCCTAGAGCGCTTTTTTAGGGTGACAGGTCCTCTTTAAAGTGAAATGCTATACAAAGAATGTTTCAAGTTTGTTTATTTCGTTTTAAGTATATTCCTGTCCAATCCTGGTTTGCTATTTAAATGCAACATTCCTTATACATTTTGATAAAGGATGTGTTTAAGATTAATATTGAGTTCCTACAACTTCTAAATTTGTTTGGCTCACTTTGGATACCATAAGAATTTTGTGCCATGAAAAGAAAATGAACCACTTAGAGTACTTCTATTTGCTGTACTTTATACACTTGAACCTGCCTTTTATCTCCATGAGGTTTGATTGATTTTTTAGTAATCAATAGGCTTGTTTTCTCAAAATCCACCTTGTTTATGTAAGTGCCTTCTATTCCATTTTCCAATAGGGAGATCCCTATATACATTTTATCTAAGGCAATGGAGTTTGCCTTAACCTTGAGTGCTAAGTATCTTGTGACTTCAATAGAAAGATTTGAAGCTTACTTAGTACTGCACTGGAACAAAACTCTAACTACTTTGTAACCAAATTGATTCAGTGAAAAAATAACATACAGCATTTTTTTTCAGCAAATGTCAATATGAAGGAAAGCATTTAGATAAGGGATTTTATACAGTTTAACCCCTTAATGTCTTAACCCCTTTCCGCCGCAGCCCTTTTTTTCGTTTTTGCTTTTCATTTTTACTCCGCACAGTCAAAAATCTATAACTTTTTTACTTTTCCATGTACTGTACAGAGCTGTGTGATGGCTTGTTTTCTGCGCAAAAAATTAAAAAAAAATCCAAATCCAGTGAAATTGGTGAAAAAACGCATTTGTGCTGTTTTCTTGTGGGCTTGGATTTTACAGAATTCATAGCACGACCCAAATGACATATCTACTTTATTTTTTGGGTTGTTATGATTATGGGGATACCAAATTTGTATAGGTTTTATGTTTTCATACATTTAAAAAAATGAAACACTCCTGTACAAAAAAAAAAAAATATTTTGCCGTATTCTGCAGCTAATTACTTTTTTTATGCTTTGGTGTATGGAGTGGTAAGTGGTGTAATTTTTTCTCCTTTTGATGATGTTTTCAATGCTTCCAGGTTTAGGACTGTACGACCTTTTGATCACTTTTTATCTAATTTTTAATATTTTTTAAAATGGCAAAAAAAGTGCCATTTTCAAATTTGGGCGCTGTCTTCTGTTAGGGGGTTAAACACAATGAAAAAACGGTATTATATTGCAATTGATTGGGCATTTTTAGACGCTATACCTAATGTGTTTTTACTGTTTTTTAATATTTATATCAGTTCTAGGGAAAAGGAGGTGATTAGAATTTTTAGTTTTCTTTATTATAATATATATTTTTTTAACTTTTATATTTATATTTTTACTATTTTTCAGACTCCCTAGGTTGTCTGATCGATCCTATCATATACTGCCATACTACAGTATGGCAGTTTGCAGTATAATGGGATTTTCCTCCTCATTCATTACAATTTACTGAATGCACATTGTAATGAAAGAGTTAAAACGACCCGAGGCTGTCATGACGATGGATCGCCGTTCTCCGATGATGTCACGGGGAGCGATGATCCTCAGCAATGGACCACCATCTTTTTGAAGCTGCCGGTAGCTTTGCCAGCGCTGATCAGCAGACTAATATGCAATATGCAGCAAAGACCTACTGGCTATGGAGAGGGCTCAGCCCTTGAGCCCTCTCCATGCACCTGCACCTGGCATGTGACATACCTTTACGTCACAGGTCAGTAAGGGGTTAATGCCGATGGCCCTTATTCATTTTGGCATTTACATTGTTTACTCTCCCCTTCAAATTTCCATATTTAATATTCCATGCCATGTACTGGGAAGCAGGAAAAAAAACAAATGGAGTGGAGACGGTGAAAAAACACATTTGCGCAGTATTACTTTGGGCTTGGATTTTATCGCTTTCACTGTGCATCTGTGTCACACACGGGGGTGTGGGAGAGTCTCTTGGGCTAGAGTCTGTGGACTCCCTGAACCACTGCGGGAGATGATGGTACTAGCTGCAACCCGGACTGGAATCTAAGCGGCCCCTGGTCTTCGCCAGAGGCCGCCGCAAAGCGGGATGGTCTTACTGTGGCGGGAAGCCACCAGGTTGTTCCATTGGTGTGACTAGGCCCGTGGTTGCAGCCAAGATAGGGAAGCAGGGTAGGTAGGACCTCGGTTAGGCAGGACCTCGTGTAGGCAGGACCTTGGGATCGCCACAGGAGTATAGGATCAACACAGGAGTACAGGACCACCACAGGAGTACAGGACCGCCACAGGAACACAGGAACGCCATAGGAACACAGGGCCGCCACAGAAACACAGGACCATGGGAATACCACAGGAACACGTGAAACATGGAGGCATCTGGAAACGCACAGGAAACAGGGAGGCATCTGGAAACGCACAGGAAACACGGAGGCGTCTAGATACACACAGGAAACACGGAGGCGTCTGTTAACGCTCAGGAGGCTTTCACTTCAGTAGAATGACTTGAAGATCCAGCAGAGAGTGAAGGGTGGTGCCGGGTTATAAAAGCACGCCGGATTAGCTAGCGCCAATTAGGAGGATGCTGGCCCTTTAAATCAGGATGAGTCGGTGCACACGCCGGAGCACCCGGCCTGGAGGGAAGTGATACCGATTTCTTCCTATTCACTTCAGAAAAAAAAAGAACTGCTATTTGGGGTATACAGACCCCCCAAAACAGACACTGTGGGATATGAGCAGAAATCACTACAGAAAGTATGTGGATTTTACACAGATTTCTTCCTATTCACTTCAGCTACAAAACAGAACTGCTACTTGGGGTATACAGATCCCCAAAAACGGACACCTTGAGAAATGGTCAGAAATCACTACAGAAAGTATGTGGATTTTTACACAGAATTCTTCTTATTCTCTATATATAGGCGATCCCCTAGATGACTTACAGACAACCCCTAGCTACTAACGGACTTCTGGATTTTGTTAATTTACTGTACTTTAGCCCTGGGCTACAGTACGTAACCCGGGGACTGCATTTACTTCAATACCGTAGTATTACTGAATGTGGTAGGAAAGATCAGATCTCCATGGGTTAAAGTACACATGGAGGGGTCAAATAAGTAGTTAAAAAAAAATTAAATCACTCCCTTTTCCTGATTATTCTTGGTGGTGAAGCCACTTTTTTTTCCAATTTTGCAACAGCAAAACATATATTAAAAAGTGATCAAAAGATTGTACAGTCACCAAAATGGTAGCAATGTACATGTCTTTAGGTCCCATAATAAATGATTATATAAATAAAAGTCCATAAGCCGAGGTGTCATTCTGAGTGCACAGTGCAAGCCAGAAAATGGCACAAATGCTTTTTTTCTACAATTTCATTGCATTTGGAATTTTTTTCCAGCTGACTAGTGCACAGCATACAATATTTAATGCTCTCTTTAGGAAGTACAATTTGTATGAAAGAAAGAAAACATGCCCTCTACGTAAACATAAACCGCTTTATAAACAAAAATAAAAGTTATGGATTCTTAAAGACTGCTAGTGAAAAATGGAAATGCAAAAAAACAAAAATGGCAAGGTTCTTAGGAGGTTAAAGATTCACATGAACATGGCTTTTTCACTGTGTGGTTGCCATATTTCACAAAATAAACACTGGTTTTGGTATGTGAAATGCGGCCACCACGCGGCCTATCATTCACAGATGAGCATGTGTGTGCTGTACTCTTTGCTTGTTATGATCTGTAGAGTATTAAATGTGGAGCATATTAATTTTTTTCGGCATAAATAATAGCGTTTCCTGGCCTTGCACTAGAAATTGTGGCATTTTCAAGGCTTGCATACAAGTCTTGATGCATCTTTCCCACTGCGGCATTTAAGGCTTCTTTAACTACTTAAAGTGAACCTACCACCACGATTCTACCTATAAAGTACGAAGAGGGGGGGATCAAGGGACGTGAGGGATAGCCCTTTTTTGGCATACTCACGTCCCGGCTTATCTTTAGAAAAACTATTAATCCGCTGTAATGTACATTTTTTAAGCGGCTAACTGGGGCGGGAGTAGCGGAAAGAGGCCACTCGCGGCTACTCACAGCATCCAGTAGCCTTTTTTCGCCTCACCATTTCATCTTACAGCACGCAGCTCCGCTGATCCGAGAACGCACGGAATCGGACGAGGGGCGTGCAGCATAAGCGGAACTGCACGCCGAAGATTAAATGGTAGGAGGAAAAGAGGCAACTGGGGGAGTAGCGTGGGACATGCCTCATGTCCGGCTACTCCACGCCCCAGAGCGCTTAAAAAAAATGTACCAAAAAACTGACAAGAAACTAAAAGGGCCTGTCCTTGGGGTTAAGTTCCAAATGTTTCATTTTTCGACAAAAAGTCATTCCACAATTTTTTTTGTTAGAAACTTTTGCTATTTGTATTTTATTTTCCAGAATTTTGTTTTATGTTTCCATTTTTACGGAAGTTAGAAGGTTTAAAGTTTGTAGAAGCAGTTTTTAATTTTCAAGAAATTTGAAAAAGCTAAATTTTTGGTGGTTTTATTTTATTGGAAGTGCCTCTAAAGGCTGTGTCCATATAACCCCCACAAGTACCATAATTGATGTACCTAACATCCAAACTATTCAAATCAGTACAGTAGAAACTCTGAGAAGGGGCACCATTTGGAAATTGAAACACCCCTTAAGAATTTTTCTGGGATGGGTCGCATTTAACCCCCAACATGCTGGTCAAAGTGAAATACAAAGTAAATGGTGCCGAATAAAAACTGCATGTTTCTTTCTCAAATAGCCCATTGTATGGGCCAAAATCTATTGTGCCCAAACTCAAATGAGCCAACATATTAGACACTCCACAAATATCATTCTGGGGTGCTGTCGTAGTCCGATAATACCACCTGTGTCAATAAGTCTCACAGACGTGAGACGTTTTAATACAAAATGCGAATAAATTCACTGTACACAATTTGTACATATGCCATTGTGCATATTGTATTGCCCAACTACTGCCACTGTGGCAACAAAAACAATCGATACAAAATCATTTCTACCAGTTCCAATCACCCCGATTAGTGCATACCAATGTATGCAATAAAACTACAATAATAAGCAACAGGCAGCTCATAAGAAAGGATCGCAAAGTTTAACTTCATGTAGCAGCCTCTTTCACTAGCTATTAGATGTGAGTAGTGCTCCCTCGAGCAGTAATCAACAATATGAACTCCCAAGAAGTGACCATATATTTGGAACTAACATCCATCCATGGGAAATAATCTTCAGGTTATATTAAGCATATTTAGTTAGTAAAAATATACATTATGATAATTGAGCCCAGCTCCTGCCACAAGGAGACAAACAAGGGAAGGATGATTATAAAGCTGTGCATAGTAAAATCAGGGTAAAATCTACATCTAAATACAAAGCACTCTTTCGTAGTCATGTCGTTTTTTCTGGGCATGTTTCACAATGTGGTACAATAAGTGTCCTTCCGAATAGCCTATTTTTGGAGCACAACCCGCCCATTTTTGTGTCCTCCCCCTTCTTAAGACAGTTGGAATGGAAGGAATTCTCCTGGAAGGTGCTGCTCTGGTATAAGGTTTGGGACCATACTTCCAGAAGTCTCCAAGAAGAAAATACTTAATAGCCACTCCATCTTAAAATTCCAGGTAAGTGCCCATCTGGCTCGCATATCGATGTAGCCACGTAATATTATAGAACTCTAATATAGAACTCGCGAGATAAATTGTATTCAACCCTTGATAGCAAGAAAATATTAGAAAATGGTGAAACAATGTAATCTTTTAAAATACTATTGTGTAAAAGTGTTAATAAAATGATGTCAATTGCCAAATTGAAGAGGATAAACCTAGTATCCACATAACGTGAGTCTCGGAATTGCTGGATCAACCAGCAAGATAAACATGCACAACGACAAAATTTAGTAGTTGACATGCTGGTACTGGTAGCTCTGTGAAACAGTCATGTAATTTGTCGAGGGACGTACATATGGGAAAGGAACAATGTGCAGTAAACTGATAGGACAGAGAGGAGGTAATCATGGCTACAGTTCTAATCCTCACCGAGTGCAGAGCAATGTTTATCAGCCAGGTGCGTAGTTTCGATCACATACACTGTCTGGGAGCATCGGGTATACTGGACGGTGTCAAGGTGAAATGGTTTTCTTATGATTAGGGACAATTGTTGTCTTTCCCCCTAAATATATGGGTTATAAGAGCATGTTTCTATGTTCCGCATTAACTTACTTTTCACTGAACAGTAGCAGGATTAAGGATATAGATTACATAGAGAATTTCTAAGTAATCTTAAAACTCCGGGATGCATCACTATTGCTTTGGTAGCATCGTTGGGGAACTCTTCGCAGGGTCTCAGTGTGTGGCACAACCCAGTGGCCCATGGACATTATTGCAGCTGTGCACACCACAAACCTAAGATGATATCACAGCCTGAGGCGGGACTTCCCGCAAGAGGAAACATTTGTGTAAAAAAGCACTTGTTCAAGTTGGGGTTCTCATCCTTTCCCAAATTATCTAACTTGATTGATTGTAATAACAAACTCAGAACACCAAATGGGGGGCAGGAGCCGCGTGAGGAACTATGTTCTTACTACCCACAAGTTTATATGGGAGTACGTCTCCAAGAACTGATACGTTTACAAGTATGTAGTATTGGGCCCTGGTGAAAGGGTAGGAGCTTTGAATGGTCGTGATATTGAGTGTTAATTCACATTTATTCAACACAAAAGAATCAATTTGGAATTTAGTTGGGCCGCTGCTACTGAGATGGCCACTAGGATACTGAGCTCCGGACCCTCCTGCTTCTTTGCCCAATTACTGCAGATCACCCTTTCCACCTCTTATCTCAAGAAATGCCTCCAGGTCTGAAGAGGGGAATTCAACTTAAGACTCTCTTACATCAACTTCTGCTTCCCATACACTACTGGAGACTCTGCTCCAGATTGAGATTCCACCTCAGTGAAAAGCCCAATGTCCTCCACCTGCAAACCTTGGGACACTCCAGTTCCAGATCCAACAAACTGCTCATGCCAGTCTCTCCCACGACCAAGTCCTCAAGCTGCCATATTGCCAATGTAGGCAGGTAGTGAAACAAGGGTCTCCAGTTCAACCAAAAAGCGCTGCTGCCTGCAATTCAAGAGCAAAAATTTAAAAAAAGCAGAGATTAGTATATCTTCAAGAAACAGTGATTTGCCTTTTCTCACCCTTAATACCCAACAGTGTATTATAGATGCCCACGAGCTTAACAAAGTAGGGGTCATTATCCTACTCTCGACCACTTCCAATCCAGGTTTTATTATTGACGACAGATCCCCACGGCCATATTTTATTTTAGGGCATGTACATGGTAACCCAACTCAATTATTCAACATTTATTATGCTAATAATTCTCAAATATGATTTCTTACCAAAGTATTGATTTTAGCTGTCCAGGCTACCCCCTTCCCATTATTCATTAGGGGTGTTTTAATATTGTCTTTTATGAAGTCATGACGCTGGAATCATATGGTGTGAATTTGTACTAGAGAATAATCTTCTCCAGGTTTCCCCATTTCCCGCGACCTACTCTGTCCTTTCCTTGTATAAGACATCCGGTTTTTTGTCTTTTGTTTGCATCCCTTTTGGACATGTATTTGTCCAGAGAGATTAGCCAGACTGCCTGGCTTTTCTTTGCTTCTTTTGTTGTACAATTTATTTTGTTTGAAAACTTTTCAATACATTAACAGTTAAATTAAAAAAAGCATTGGTGTCTATTTTCTTCCCAGACACACTAAGCTTATTCATAGTAAGATTGTAAACCATCTTTATGATAGTGTATCTGACATGTGATGGATATTATCTATGGTCTCTTACTACATGTCAATAGTTTTTTAAAAAATAACTTAATTGTGACTCTTCAGTTCATGAATTTTTACTGTTATGGTTACAACATGCTTCCTATGGCACATGCAGGAGCTCATTTTAATTGTTTCATTAAAAACAGAAGACCAAAGCATAATCTAGCAGAGTTCTAGTAGAATTTTTTTAACATAGTTGCTTCCATTTAATTCAATATATGTTGATTATACATTAGGAAAAAATGTAGTTTTTATTTGTCAGCGACAAATTTTGAAAATTCTCCCCAATTGATCTTAGGTAGACCATCAACTATGAGAGACAATGTTGAAAACAAACAGAGAATCCATTGTTTAATTTTATAAAGAATTATTTAAAATTATATTTGGTATATACATATATATATGATACTTATTTTGATTATACAGTTGGGAAAAAAGTGTATTTGTCAGCCATCAATGTGCAAATTTCCCATTTAAAAAGTGCGAGAGGCCTGTAATTGACATCATTGGTAGACCACAAACTTCAAGAGACAAAATGAAAAGAAATTACTGGTTCAAAATAAGTTTTGTCACTTACAAACAAGCCGATTTTCTGGCTCTCACAGACTTGTAACTTTTCCTTAAGTGGCTCCTCTGTCCTAAAACTCATTACATCTAGTAGTGGCACCTGTTGAATTTCACTATAAACGTCACCTGTTCCACAAATTCAACAGTCACTTCCAAACTACACTATGGTGAAGACCAAAATGCTGTGAAGGACACCAGAAAAAAAAAAATTGGATACATGCGTTAGGTTGGGAAGATGGAATCTGCAATGCAAGCAGTTCGTGTTGGGAACAATGGAAAATGAAGACATACAAGACCACGAATCTCCTCGATCAGGGACTCCACACTAGATCTCACACCCAATGGGTCAAATATAGCAGAACAGTGAGTAAAAATCCCAGAACCACAGGGGACCTGGTGAATGACCTGAAAAAGCTGAGTACCAATGTAACAAAGCTATAGTCAGTAACACACATGTCAACAGGGACTCAGATCCTGCAGTCCAGATGCCCCCCTGCTTTAAACATGGCCTGTCTGAAGTTGCTAGAGAGCATTTGGATGTTCCAAATAGTAGTGAGAGAATGTCATATGGTCAGATGAAACTGTTGATAGAACACAACCATCATGTTTGGAGGAGTTGGAAGTCCGTGTTGTCAAGCCCAGCCACCACAAACATCTAGGATCTACATAGAAGAATGGGCCAACATCCAGCAACAGTGTGTGCCAACCTTGTGAAGACTTACAGAGAAAATGTTTGACCTCTGTCATTACCAACAAACAAGTTATAACAAAAGTATTGAAGCATTGGATTTGTTTTCACATTTGTCTCTCACAGTTGAGGGCTATCTATGATGTCAATGCAGACCTTTCAGATCTGGTGGCTGATAAATACTTTCCCCACTGTTACTTTCAGTAGTCAGTTGAGCAGGACAAGTAGGAGTTGTATCAAGTGCACACTGGCTTTAACCCTTTTTCTTACACTTTGACAGTTAGGGAGTCTCTGTATGCCAGTTCCAGTGCACCAGCAGTGAGAGTGCAGGTGTGAAAGGAAAAAGCGCAGAGGAAAAACCAGTGGACAGAGACAGCAAAGAAACTTAGGTTGTATGTGTGGCACCTCTAACAATGACCCTAGTTATAGTAACGGTAAAGAAGAGAACCTTCTTGTTGATACATACAGTTCGATGTACTCCCGTGCCCTCTATCTATTTTTCCTTATCCCGAGTGAGATGATTGTGGTCCACAACAGAATGATGTTTGCTCTCACTAAGTGCACATTCCAGGGCAAGGCCTGTTGTTAGAAGGAATGAGAAGCTAAAATTGTGGGGGGCTTTTTTAAGATTCCCCCTTTGATTTACCACCAATGCACGCCCAGATACAAGGAACTCGTCTCACAGTAAAATGCTGCTTCATAAGCATCACAAGATTTATTTTTGCACACAAAGCGGAATATTGATACTGTTAATTATCCTTTCCAAACAACTTTACTTCCCTTGTTTATACCAGTGTCCCAAAGGACCACGCTACTGCTAGTAGCTCAATCACACTACCAGTCATTGGCATTTATGTTTACTGTTCATTATCATCGCATACTATTAACATTTTCTTGGTTTCACATAAAATTTGCAAATGATTTTTCGGTGAATGAAGCATCAAATATTTTTATACAGCTAAAATGCCTTGTTTCAGATTACATGGACATCGATTAATGAGTACCATTGCAAGTTTCTTTACGTTATAACAATATACACTTCTCACCGCAATAGTAATTTTTACTGAAATTAACACCAAGGCAGAATTTTTCAAAAACAAAACCTGATTAAAGACTTCTAGATATATTATATGCATGATTTACAGGTGTAATCAAAGACAAAATAGATAAAGAACATCTATCAATCTGAGCTGAAGGTAGATAATTATTACTCACCTCCTGCCACAACACAAACCACATTGATGTCAATGGGGACTCAAATTTTATAAACACCAAAAAATGGCGGTAAATAAAAGTAGTAAGGGTGGTAGAAAGATGGAAAATGGTGATAGTAAAAGGGAAGTTACCCTATAAAAATGGGCTTGCAAAGTACTGAAAATATATAACATAAGATAAAAAAAATAAACAAGAATAAAAACTTATTAAAAAAATAAAATGCACTTGAGATGGTCTGGTTGTAATGAGTGAACCTGACGTGGAGAGGAGGCAGCTGAAGATGGTAATACAGGTTGTTTTCCCATAATGGAGAGGCCCAGACAAAGTTGAGGCATTGGTGCAATTGCATCACAAAGAGTGACCAAGCTCCATTGGACTGTCTTAAACCGTTTCACTTTTTACAGTTGTACCGTATTATTGGTTTAAGACCGACCCGAGTCTAAGCCAAGACCACCTAATTTACCACCAAAAAACTGGAAACCTATTGATCAAATAGTAAGCACGGGTTGTAGTATACAGCCAGCCAGCCCCCATGTAGTTTACAGCCAGCCAACAGCCCCCTGTAGTATAAGCCAGACAGCCCCCCTGTAGTATACAGCCAGACAGCCCCCTTAGTATACAGCCAGACAGCACCGACTGAGTATACGCCAGACCGCCCCTGTAGTAACGCCAGAAGCCCCGTAGATACAGCCAGACAGCCCCCTGTAGTATACAGCCAGACGCCCCCTTGTAGATACAGCCAGCCTCCATGTAGTATAAGTCAGCCCCCATGTAGTCGACGTCAGCCAGCCAGCCCCCATGTAGCACAGCCCGCCCCCATACCAGTCAGCCAGCCAGCCCCCATGTAGTATAAAGCCAGCCCCCATGTAGTATCAAGCCAGCCCTATGTAGTATACAGGCTACCAATCTCGCCACGGTGCAGACAGAGTTTCCAAATGCCCTACAAAGTGGAGGATGGATGTGAACGCAGAAAATAGCAGGACAACTAACATGATAGAATGAAGAATGGTAGAGGAAACCTCCCAATGAGGACAGATTGTCCTTGCCATTTGGGTAGTGAGAGAAAGGACCGATTTTTACAATTGCATCAATTATGGCAGTGGTGAGTGAAAGGGCCAGATTTTCCCTTGGTGTCTTTAAGGATGTGAAAGAATGAGGACAGTTTTTTCTATTGCATCTTAATATAATGAGAGGAATTGCTTTGGCCACTGCATCTGTATAACCGCTGCAAACAGTTCGAAGACTGGTATTCGAAATTCAAAAAGTACTTATGCAGGTACTGTGCAAAAATCTTTATGATGCTGGAAGTGCAAATAGTACCAAGACTGGTCATTTTAGGTATTATTGTATAATGCTGTAGATGCACATAGTACTACGTGGTGGTAAAAACTGAATTATAGATAAAATGATGCAAATACTTCTAAGACTTGTACTGTAAGGTAAAAAGGTAGTTTAAGACTGGTATGAAAAATGTATGATGATGGAAATCACCCAGTACAAAGACCAGTTATGAGCACAACTGACAAAGTTTCAGACCTGAAAAATCCAACAGGTAAACTGTGGTTGAGCTGCAAATTGGGTTGGTGCAAATTGTACTAAGTACTATTACTATTAATAGTACTTGTACTAGACTGCTACTTTAAACCCCTTAACGTACAGCTTTTTTTGTTTTTGTGTTGAATTTTTCAGTCCCTACATTAAAGAGTTTATTTTCCATGGAAAGAGCTGTATGAGGGCTTGTTTCCTGTATAACAATTGCACTTATAGTGATGGTATTAAATTATGCGTTGTATTGGAGCAGGAAAAAACGTTCCAAATGTAGTGACAGTGGTGGAAAAAACACACTTGATACATTTTCTTGTCACCTTGGTTTTTCTAAGACTTTTACTATTCTTTAGTCGGGTACGACCCACAGTGCACGGAGCTCTGTATGTCACACAGTGGGATGTTTTCATTCCTACCGTTTGGAGACTCTATAACCTTTTTCAACACTTTTTATAAAATTTTCTATACATTGCAAAATGGCTAAATAGACGTGTTATTTCTGTGTGGGGTAAACTCGGGATAATGTTACAGGCAGTCCCCGACAAAGACATGACTTATAGACAACCCTGGTGACAGACGGATCTCTCTGCACGTACCTCTAGTGAAGCTCTCAGGCCGCCGTACTTTACTCCAGATGCAATGATCAGCGTAGGTGTCTGTAATGAGTTTCTGATAATACTTGTCCCCATGGATAGCACAAAAATTAGAAAATCCAGTTGTCACTAGGAAAAAAATTGCATGGAGCTACAATATAAAATAAAGTTGCTGTCTTACTACAAATTCAACTTAAGAAACCTAAAGAACCTATCTTGTAGTAACCTGAGGACAGAGCCTGTATGAATTTTGGGGATGTGGCAAACCTAACATGTTCACATTTTTAACTGTTTATATTTTTCTATCAGTTTAAGGGTAACAGCAGTGATTTGAATTATTATTTATATTTTACTATTTTTCAGATCACCTAGGCTAATTTAACCCTAGGTTTTCTGATAAGGCTACCATATAATAATACGACAGTATGGCAGTATTTGGGGATTTCAATGATCATTATTACACTGCGCCACTGTCATGGTAAGAGTTGTTTGCTCCCTGAGATGTCACAGGAAGCCAAAAATGGCGGCGCCCCATGTGGCTTTTTACCGCCTCCGTGTGAAAGTCGCAGAAAGGTTTCACATGGTAACCAATTGCAGATGTACCAGTGGGGGCTGCTTGCGTATGCAACCACACACCACATCTTATGGAGAAACTATGATACATGATGCCCCTATGAATAGTAACATAGTTCTTCCGAGTGGCCTAAATGGGAAATTATTTCAGATTTCACCTATCCCTAATACAGCATCCACCTCTCCATACCTGCACCTAATGTGGACTTGGACATATGACCTGCCTCTACATAGAGGGCCATGCACCAACTGGTCAGTCACAGCATGCTTACCCTTCACGCTCCATGGCGAATATATCCGCACGGAGCTGTGAAGGTTGTATGAGAGGGCTCACGGGCGAGCCCTCTTCATACAGAGATGGGCTTTTATGCATATCGCAGCAAAGACCCATCGCTAACACCCGTGGTCGGTGCTTGCACCGATCCAGGTGTTAACCTTTTCTTTGCCGCCAGCAAAGTCGCGGCGGACTCGAAGCATAGGGGGCATGGGGCCGCCGCCATCTTACCTTCGATCGTCGCTCCCCTGAACGTCATCAGGGAGGGGGGGGGGGGCGATCGGTTGCATGTTTGACCGGGATACATGGCCTCTGCACTATACATTACAATGAGCCTATGGATCATTGTAATGTTACTGTGCGAAATGTATTAACTGCAATTACAATTGTATGCAGTATTTGGAAGGACGATTCAGGCCATCTAGGTTAATGTACCCTAGATGGTTTAAGAAATAGTGAAAAAAAAGAAAAGAAGTAAAAAAATGTAAAAAATAAAATAAATATTAAAAGTTCAATCACCCCCTTCACATTTCTCCCTCACCTTGTGTGAAAGGAAGAAATAAAGCCCTTTATTGATGAACTGGAGATCCAAGAAAATTCGCTTTAGATGGCTGTACCCGTTTGGCATTTTGATTTCTGGGGAAGGTTGGCTCAAAAATGGTTTAAAACACCAGAAGACCTAGAGCAGCTTGTGAAGCGTAACACTTCCAAGGAATAAAATACAGTCTTGGCTTCCACTGCCATCCAGCCCAGCTCCCAAATCTACCAACGCAGAAACGTGGAGGTAAGAAGCGGACCAAGTAGGGGGGCGTGGCTGGACCTCTAGGAAGATGGCCGCAGACTAGAGAGATCTGCCACCTCGGTGCCTGATTCAACCCAAAAGAGAGGAGCTACCTGGCCCAAACCCAAAAAGACCCTGCAAGGGGAGTGAAGACCCCTGGACCAAAATCAGCTGCATCAGGAGGGATACGGCCCACCCCGGTACCTCCGCTCCGTCCCGCACTGAACTGCCAGTAGCAGGATGCCGGCGAAAAGGCTGTCGCCCACAGCTCCTGCAGGCAAAGCGGCTCCAGAAGCTACGCAGAGCCGCGCAGGACGAGGCACATGCGGCCGCCTCCCCGCACCATGCGCTCTCGGTCGCCATCGTGGCGCCCGTGCGCCACAAATACAGCAGGGCTCCATTCTGCGCAGAGCAGCGCCAAATTTGGGTGCATCAACACAGGAATCACAGCAGGGTTCTCCCAGGCAGCAGAATGAAGGTGAGCAACCTTCCCAAGTTACCATCACTCGCCTATCAAGGACAGCTTGGCCCTCCGGCATCTGACACAAGAGGACTTTCAACAAAGGTGCCACCTCTCAGCTCCTATTATCCCGCAACCAGGGGTGTTACACCCGGAATTCGTATGTTCTGCTGTACAGTCATTTGGAGATGACATTAGTGCTACCCTGCTATGGCACGGTATGCGACACCTTCACACAGAATGGGAGTCCCCCCACGCCAGCAACAATTCACCGCTTCAGTGGGATAGGAGACACCAGCCCCTGACTTAAGTGGCACATCACTTACAGAATCTGCCCCTACTAAAGTCTGATGCGGATGTTAAAGAGAACTTTCAATCGGCAATCTCGGAGATGAGCGCTATATCAGTATGACTCAGGACAATTGCAGCCTGGAAGCGAACAAGCAGAGACCAAATGCACAAAATCTCACACACGCAAAAAGCCCTGCATACTCAGTCCTCCGTGATACAAGATAGGAAGGACATCAGGAAGACTGGATAATAGGGGCAGACAGCAACAATATCCGGTGAGGGGCATCCGAAGTGGAGGGTAAGGAAGATGGTACGTTATACTCTTCAAGCCTTGTTTCTGCATTGCGGATGAGCCGGCGACACAAGTTAAGCTTGAGGGCGCACCGACGCACTGTAGGCCTAAAATCGATGGGGGCAAACACCGAGAGATATCATTGCTGTGTTCATGACTTCGAGCTAAAGAGCGGATTATGTCTCTGGAAGGAAAAAAAAGAGAGACTTCACCTTTAACAGCGCAGAGGTGCAGCTTTACCAGGCTGTCAGGAATTAAGCTTCAGAAGAGGAGTGATGATGCGACCTTTCTGAAGTGCTGCGTGAACACGGATTTTCTACAGTTGGAACTTTCCATTTGCTTGTAGTACTAAAGATGGAGTCAGACCACTCTATCTGCGAGTTGCGGACCTGCGAGAATTCTGCAAGGTCTGGGATACCCGATCCGGAGATGGATGACTGGGGGAAGCAGCCCCAGCAGAAGCGGACGAAACCGAGGGAATAGAACCTTCTCCAGGGACTCGTGTGATTGAGGGCGGCGACCGCCCCTGCTACATATGCCTTGAAGTTATTTCCTTAGCTATGTGTGGTCCGGGGGGAGGGGGGCTTTCTTTATCTGGGTGTACCTCCGGGGTACTTACTCTCTAAGTTGTTACCTACAATACGTGCCATAGGCGCTGGGGTGCTTACCAGTGTGATGTCTTATTGTATTTCTGTTGTTTAATCCTTTCTTAAGCTGTTATCAACTTGTATATTACAGGTTTACAGCCTTTTAGAGGTTTCCATTGCCCACGACACCCGGTAAGTAGGTCTTGCTCAGACCTTTTCCTCCTAACCTTATGGTGTGAAGGTTTCTGACCGCCGACAGTGCTCCCCGGTCTAGGGGTAGATCGGCTGATTAGGCCTACACTGGGACAGGAGGTGCTCCTCTCTCTAGTTATAGATTGATTGTTCTATTTTCTTCGTCCTTTTTCCTCCCTCTACCCACTTTTTTTCTTTTTTTTGGATTCGTCTATTTATCTGCCCCCCTTTCATGTTGTTCGGTACAGAGCTGTTTGTCTTCCTAGGTAATTTGTTGTGTCTGTGTTTGTGTAGTTTTTGTCTCCTTGTTGTTATAGGGTGCTGTGCACAAGGGACTCCATTCACTGCACTTAAATGAGGTGTGGCAGTAGCAGTGTACAGACCTTGCCCGTCAGAAACCGGTCTAAGGTAAAACCCACTTAGGGTATATCAGCTGCACCATACTCACGCCCTAACTGTTTAGCTCATCATGGTTCAGTTTTTGACTTTGAATGTGAAGGGGCTCAATTCAGCCCGTAAGCGCCGCATAGTGCTCAATGAGCTGAAAATGTCTAGAGCTGATGTAGTTTTCCTGCAGGAGACGTACCTTGACACCACAGGGAACCTAAACTTCGCGAGGCACCTATATGCCGTCGTATATGCTGTTGGCGAGACAGTTGAGGGAAAAAAGAGACCATCAGGTACCCCATGTCGTACGGGACGCGGATGGGGGCTTATTACATGACCCAAGGGCTATAGCATCCCGCTTCCACGATTTTTACGCCAAATTGTACTCCCTGCCGGACACCTTACCTCGAGATGAAAATCACAGGGATGCAGCTTTGGTGGATTTCTTAGACTCCTGCTCCCTTCCAGGGTTGTCCCGGGAGGCAGTTGAGGCCCTTAACTCAGAACTAACATCGGATGAAATAGGAGAGGTAATAAAGGAAATGCCTAATGGGAAGTCTCCTGGGCCGGATGGACTCACATACTTATACTATCAGGCCTTCTCTGATGTGTTGTTGCCCCGAATGACGAAGCTATTTAATATCTTTCTTAAAGGAGAACCCCTGCCTGAGACCCTCACCCATTCGTATATTACCCTCATCCCCAAACCGGGTAAGGATGCGACTGAGTGTGATAATTATAGGCCAATAGCACTTTTGAACACGGATCTTAAAATTTTTATGAAATTACTGGCCAACCGTCTGATCCAGTGGATCCCCCATTTGATCCATAAAGATCAGGTGGGATTTGTCCCTGGTCGGCAGGTGGGTGACAACACCAGAAGAACGATTGATCTGATTGATTTGGTTAACAAACGGGGTGATCAAGCGTTAGTTTTGAGCCTGGACGCTGAGAAGGCGTTTGACCGCCTCAGTTGGCCCTTTATGTTCCAGGTTCTAGAACAAATAGGCATACGAGGTCCCTTCCTTCAGGCATTGAAAGGGCTATACTCAAAACCCACAGCTCAAATTAAGCTCCCGCATGCGTCTTCACCACCTCTGCAGATTCGAAATGGTACCCGACAGGGCTGCCCGCTATCCCCTCTTCTGTTTATACTGTGCATGGAGCCCCTGGCCTCCATCATCAGGCAAGATCCTAACATAAACGGCATTGCTCTTCGAGATAAAGAATTTAGATTGGCGCTGTTTGCGGGTGACATCTTACTTACAATAACCCAACCCCTCATTTCCCTGCCCAATTTGCAAGCTCGGTTGTTACAGTACGGACGTCTATCCGGTTATAAGGTCAACACCTCCAAGACGGAGGCTCTGCCGCTTAATCTACTGCAACCCCTAGTGGACAACCTTAAATTGACATTCAAGTATAACTGGAAAACAGATGCCATCAAATACCTTGGGATACTGCTGACTCCCTCCTATGGCTCCTTTTACACGCAGAATTTCCCCGGTCTCTTCCGGGAGATAAAAACCCTGCTGGATAAGTGGAACTCCCTCCCCCTGTCTCTTTTTGGCAGGATAGATGCGGTCAAAATGACCATCTTGCCCAAACTGCTCTACGGATTCGAGACTTTACCGGTGTCGATCCCGTTGAGCGTCCTGCGATCTCTGCAGGCGATGATTTTGCACTTTATTTGGGCCAAAAAGAGACATAGGATTTCCAAATCAGTCTTGCTATCCCATAAGTCCAGAGGAGGCTTGTCAGTCCCAGACATAATTAAGTATTATTGGGCGACCCACCTGAGACGAATTCCGGCTTTGTCCACCTTGTGGGCTTTCTCCAAATGGATGGAGATTGAAAAATTGTGGCTAGCCCCTTTTCATCCCAACTCCTACCTCTGGTCTAAGAAACCGCCCCCGACACCTAGCTCCTTGCTAGGTCCCATTGCTTTCACAATCAGAGTCTGGAAAGCTTGTATAAACAAATTCCCTTTGGTGTCACAGTGTTCCCCAATGCAGTCCTTCTTACATACTCCATCCTTGCATTGCTCAGGGAGTGCGCAGGATTCCAAGCCCTGGCATGAAAAGGGTCTATTCAGATTTGCAGATATTGTGGACTACCGAGATAGGAAGGTATTACCCTTTGAGAACTTGCGTTCTCAATCTTCCGCCCTCCGCCAACTTATATTACATGCGGGTTAGGCACTTGCTACAATCCCTGGAGAGCACTGAAACGGTCTCGATACCCACGGTATTTGAGCACATCTGTAAAAACGCTACCCACACGGCTGGTCTCATTTCAGATATTTACATGGTGTTATTGCACCCAGACCCAGAAGAAGTGATCTCACATCCATACATGACCAAGTGGGAGGCCATAGTGGGGGGGGCGATACCGCAGGAGACCTGGCGGTTGATTTGGCAGAGGGCTGTGCCACGTACAAGGAGAACCAGTACAAACTAATGATGCAAGGGTATCATACACCCTCCTTGCTACACAAACTGTTTCCGGACACACCAGATACTTGCTGGTGCTGTGGTCTCGCCGGCGGGACCCTTCAGCACATTTTCTGGAGCTGCCCATTCATACAGCCCTTCTGGCAAGAGGTGCAGGCCCTTATTAAAGCAGTCACAGCGGTAGATGTCCCACTTTCCCCTCTATTTTACCTACTGAATGTTTCTCCCCAGCCCCTGGCCAAGACAATCACCAAGATGTGCCTACACATTCTGACGGCAGCCAGATGCCTGATTTCGCAATTCTGGAAGAGGCAGGCCCCCCCTTCCCGCCTGGACCTCCTCTCCAGAGTGAGAAGTATTCGCACTATGGAGTCCCTAACTGCCTCCCTGGATGATCGTATTCTGGCCTTTGATAAAGTGTGGGAACAGTGGGATCGCTTCTGGGCGGAGGAGTTGGGGCGCGGGGAGGAGTGAAGAGAGAGCCCAACTGAGGTCCCTGTGTCTCTTCTACTGGTTCTCTTTTCCTTTCTTGTATATTAGGACTTTTGCTGGAAACGTGCTAGCACATAGGTGGATAAATCTGATTACAAACCTCAGGCCAACAATTTCAGACACCACATAAGGTGTCCCAACCCTGTTTGCATTTTATAAGGTACGGTCATAGACCGGAGAATCGCTGTATAAGAAATATGTTTGATGAAGGGTTAATCCCTAGTTAAATAAGCAAATTGTTAAAAACTTGTATTTTCAGATCCAACAATTCCTATCTTTATTTGTATGTTTTGTTTAAAAAAAAAAAGAAAAATTCTTTTACTGCCTGTTTATTTGCTGACATGTGTCATCACATTGTATGTTCAACTTTTAATAAAAATACAATTATATAAAAAAAAAAGCAGGACCAAGTAAGGCCACAAAGCAGAAGAGACAGAGGAGCAGAGACTCAGACGGCACCACCTGAAAGATGAAGGTCTCACATCCTGTCAAAGTATAATTGGTATTGAACGTATAATATCGGGGTTGTGTGAGTGGCTCTCATGAGAGTGATTTAGTTATACTGTTCTGGTAATGATATTATCGATATTATAGCTGAAGCTAAGCAAGGTTCCATAATGTTACATTTAGACTACAAAATGTGATATTTGGTTTGTAATTTCACGTTTCTTTCCTATCCTTTGACCCCCTGCAACCTACTCCTGGGCAGAAACACCAAGATTATCCCTACCCACTTATCCCCAAATATGTTAACCCAGATTCCAACATTCGAGAGGGTACATAATAGGGGAACTATTCTAATATGATGGACTTAACGATTGCTTCATTTAATGTCAGGGGTTTCAACGAGCCATGTTAGAGGCGTCAAATTTTAAGGCACCTGAAAGGTCACAAAGCAAATTTTATTTTACTACAAGAAACACACTTGAAAGAAGGCAGAGTACTACTTCTGCCACGTTCGGTATACAACAATTGGTATTATTGCACCTATTCCTCAGCGTCCAGAGGGGTCAGTATCACCATAAATAAGAGCACGCCCTTTAACATGATAGCGGAGATGCAGGACCCATTTGGACGATATTTCT
Source organism: Engystomops pustulosus (assembly GCA_019512145.1). Lineage (NCBI taxonomy): Eukaryota > Metazoa > Chordata > Amphibia > Anura > Leptodactylidae > Engystomops > Engystomops pustulosus. The sequence goes on along the minus strand of CM033646.1, from coordinate 87,077,596 downwards.
TTATAAAAGAGAAAGTAGGCAACCAAATATTATCGGTAGCTAATCTTTACGCGCCTAATGTTGAGCAAACTCAATGGCTCTTGAGGTTCTTGACAGGTTTGACCTTTTCAGAGAGGGTTTATGTGTGGTTGGTGGAGACCTAAATGTTAGCATAGACCCTGTGCTAGACACAACAGATACCCACCATATAGCCCATAAGAAACTGAAGGTTTTAAGAGATACGTTATCTAGACTACAGTTAATAGATGTGTGGAGGCTACTCCATCCGGATCAAAAGGAATACACATACTATTTAAATTCGCACCAAACATACAGCAGGCTAGATTATATTTTCGTTTCACAAAAACACATTTTGCTAGTTAAGAAGTCCAAGGTAGGGAACATCCTATTATCAGACCATGCCCCAATGTTATGTACGATGGATAACCCAGGGATGTGAAAGGGTGACTGGAGGTGGTCTTTTAATCATACAGTCTTTGAGGATCCACAGCATTTTGAGCAAATCAAATAGATGCTGGAAGCATACTTTGATAGACACAAAAATGAAAAATTGTCCCATGCCTTGCTCTGGGAGGCACACAAAACAGCACTGAGAGGAAAGTTCATTTCAATAGGGGTGTACGTCAAGAAAAAGAAAACCAACTTATTAAATGATATGTTAACCAAGATTTCAACATTCGAGAGGGTACATAAAAAGACTAAGGCACAAGAAACACTGTTAGAGTTAATAGCCCTGAGGAATGAAGTGAAGAACATTCTCAATGCAAAGTCAGCTAAGCTGATGTTAGCAGCTAAGAGTAGATTTTATGCCCAGAGGGACAGAGGAGGTAGACGTATGTCCCACTGGGTCAAGAAACAGAAATCAAAAGGACATACATAGTAGAGATTAAGACGGACAAAGGGGTTAAGACACAAGACACTAAAAAAAATAGCTGGAGCTTTCAAAGCTTTTTATGAAGGCCTCTCTACAATCTGTCATCCTCCTTAGCTGTTCCAAATGCTGGAGATATTAATAAATTCCTAGAACACCTAAACATCCCTGCCCTGTCAAGAGAAGACCAGGACTTCTTGCAGGTGCCTTTTACAGAAGAGGAGCTAAGGAAAGTGCTCAAGTCCATACCATTGGGTAAAGCACCTGGCCCTGATGGAATTACCATTATTTATTACAAAAAATTGCAAAACTTGCACCTCCCCCACTTCACGTCCGTCTGTAACAAACTGATGCAGGGGGAAACTTTGCCTCGGCAGTCATTAGAAGCCCACATCTCCATGATACACAAAGACACTGCTCTGTGCAGTAGCTAGTAGCCTATCTCGCTACTTAACAGGGACGTGAAGTAGTGGGCTAAAGCAATAGCGGCCAGACTGAGCGAACTTCTCCCTAAACTAGTGTCACCAGAACAGACGGGCTTTGTTAGGGGGAGACAGAGTCACAAAAACACCTGTAGAGCTATTAGCCTGATTGAATACGCGAAGCGCCATAATATACCCTTAGTATTAATAAGAACCAATGCTGAAAAAGCATTTGATAGAGTCAACTGGGTATATATGGAAAAAGTTTTTGAAGCTTATCGCTTCCCAAAAAAGTTCATCCAAAGCATATTTTCACTTTACACAAACCCCAGCGCTACGGTCAGAGTTAATGGCACCCTGTCAGAGACCTTTAAGATCATGAACGGGACGCAACAAGGCTGCCCCCTGTCCCCTTCCTTATTTATATAAGTGATGGAGACTCTACTAAGAAGTATACAGTCTAAACAAGAAGTGGAAGGGTTAAAAGTAGGAGAACACAGCCATAAGACGGCTGTGTTTGCAGACGACCTATTGATTTTCACCACATACCCTGAGACCTCCATCCCAGCACTGACAGAGATTTTTGCAGAATTTAGTAGACTATCGTATTTTAAAATAAATCTGGAAAAATCTGAAATGCTAAACTTAAACCTTCCCAAACATAAAATAAAAGTTCTCAAGACCATCTCCCCGTGGCAATGGCCAAAAGACTCAATTAAATATTTAGGAATGAAGCTTCCGGCGAACCCCGCTGACATTTTCAAACTTAATTTCCAGCCCCTAATAGCCTCCATTGAAAACCAACTCTCTTCACTACAAATCCCCTTCCTGTCCTGGTTTGGGAGCAAAAATTTAGTACAGACTTATATCCTCCCGAAAGTTACCTAACTCATACAAATTGCCCCAATCAAACTCCCAAAGAGTTACTTCACTAAGTTACGGAGATTGTTTACAAGATTCCTATGGGATAGGGGCAAACCTCGCCTAAACTACAAAATTCTTTCACAGAACAAATCTGATGGGGGAATTAACATGCCAAATGTACACAAATACTACACGGCAGTCCAGATAAACAGATGGGCTGAGCTACTCTCCCATAATTGTAAAAATCTGTATCTTGATCTAGAAAGATCACAACTCACGGTCAATAATCAGCTACTTCTGTGGGGAATTGCAAATGCCAAAGCAAAAGAAGGAAGACAGGGTATACTAGTACAAGGGCCGATAGAAGCAGCGTGAAGGTTGCGAGAGATAAGCCCAGTAACTAGTACCCCCTCACCCCAGCTAGTCTTATCCCATACCTAATAGATAGCAAAAGAAATCCAGAAGCATTCTACTGGAGTAGATTACAAGGGATGCACCTGAGAGAACTGGCACCACCGGAACGTCACACGACGGAAATTACTTAAGTTTATATGTGAAATATGTGGTACCCACGACTTTTTGCAGTAACACACTATTAAGCAGATGGTTTTAGCTTTTAGAGAAGTCCTCCAACCTTTCCAACCAATGACGCGATTAGCGGCCTACTTAATAAGTGACATGCCCAATAGAGGGAGAGTGGCCACGATATAAGAATATCCATCTGATGGCCACAACGACGAAACCACACTACCTCTTACATTGGGAGAGAGAACTAGGTGAGGTTTTCACAGAGCTAGAAACAAAATAAATACTAAGGAACTCCATGGGATTCTCCAGATGCATCAGGATACAGGAGAACTCTTATAAACTTCTAACTAGGTGGTACAAAACACCACAATTTCTGCATAAAATCAACCATGAAATACCACCTGAATGCTGGAGGTGCGGTAGCATAGAAGGAACTTATTTGCACATATGGTGGGAATGTCGAATTATCAAACCCTTCTGGAATAGGGTACTGGGGGAAATAGAAGATATTTGTAGCATTTGCATACCTAGAGACCCGGGCCTTATCTATCTTTGGTGCCCAACAGAATTATTTAGCCCAAAGAGACATGATTTGCCCACACAGTTACTGATGGTAGCTAGATTATTGATACCCTCTTTTTGGAAACAGGATAAAGCCCCCACATTGGAGATCTGGGAAAATAGAGTAGCAGAAATTTTCCGATTGGAAGAACTCTTTGAAGATCTGGGACAAATGGTTGGAACATTGTAAGAGGGAAGGAGAGAGTCGTGATCCAGTTGATCAGAGAGGAGGATAACTTAAAAAAGTATAGAATAGCGGTAAAATATTTGTCCGCCCTAGGAACAAATAAACTTATCCGAAATAGGTGACACTCATAGAATCTCTCAGGGTCCATTAGTTAGGTTCATGATAGTGGGTTCGCGGTTTTATCTTCTGCAGGCATGGCCATAGCCCACAGGGACGTTGCAAGGTTAGTTTGCTAGCTTACCTAGTCTGACAGCTTACAACAAGTCTGGTTGTGGTCGCACTGTTGCTGGACAAGTTCGTTCCACAGATATAGAGGTCTATACAGGGGAAAATGTTATCAACCTGTCCTATACAGGTTTTGCCAATTTTTGCTCAAAATACACTCTGGTGTTGCCTAGTCATAACTGTACTGCCCAATCAGATAATTCTACACTGTATTGAGGTCTTGCCTTAGCTATTTTTGTTCTAAGTTAAATAACCAAGTTATATAATCTTTCTTAAAGTTCTAGTCTGCCCATTCCTTTAATAAGCATGGTTTCTCTCCTCTATACCAAGGCTTTTGCCTGTCTTTGGTAAATTACTTTGGTAATTTAAAATGATAGTGATCACAGGCGCTCTCCAATTTGAGTGAATGTAGGAGGTTTGTCAGAGCCAGCTCATAGGGGGCGCCCCCACCAAATGTGGGCAATTTGGGTGGTTGCATGACTGCCTGAATGGCCCCCAGTATATATGGGTCCTGGCTTCCGGTCCATACACAATAGACCTGCCCGAATACAGTCTATGGCAGAGCAAGGGAACAATAAGTTCCCTTCAGAGGTTCAACAAGTTAATAGGGCCATTTTAGCTAGGACTGTATAAAGTTATTATGGGGGGGGGGGGTGTATATAGTTATTATAGGGGGGCTATATATAGTTAGTATAGGGGAACTGCATATATTTATAATATGGGGACTGTATATAGTTATTGCAGGGGTTATATATGGGTATAGGGGATTGTATATAGTTGTTATAGGGGGTTGTATATTGATAGGGGATGTATACAGTGATTTCTGGAGAGCTGTATATAGTGATTGCTGGGGGAGCTGTATATAGTTATTGTTGGGGGATGTACATAGTGATTACTGGGGGCTGTATATGGTTATTTCTGGGGGACTGTATACAGTGATTGCTGGGGAGGCTGTATAAAGTGATTGCTGGGGAGGCTGTATAAAGATATTGCTGGGGAGCTGTATATAGTGATTATTGGGAGCTGTATATAGTGATTGCTGGGGGCTGTATATAGTGATTGCTGGAGGAGCTGTATATAGCGATTTCTGGGGGAGCTGTATATAATGATTGCTGGGGCTGTATATTGTGGTTGCTGGGGGCTGTATATAGTGATTTCTGGGGGCTGTATATAGTGATTACTGAGGAGGTGTATATAGTGAATACTGGGAACTGTATACTGTGATTGTCAGAGAGCTGTATGCAGTGATTGCTGGGGGAGCTGTATATAGTGATTACTGGGGGAGGTCTATAAAGTTATTACTGGTGGACTGTATATAGTGATTACTGGGAAGCTATATATAGTGGTTGCTGGGGAACTGTATACAGTGTTTGCTGGGGGAGCTGTATATTGTTATTGATGGGGGAGGTCTATAAAGTTATTACTGGTGGACTGTATATAGTAATTTCTGGGAAGCTGTATATAATGATTACTGGGAGATGTATATATTGGTTGCTGGGGGAGCTGTACATATATAGTGGTTGCTGGGGGAGCTGTACATAGTGATTACTGGGAGCTGTGTATAGTGGTTGCAGGGGGGGGGCTGTATACAGTGATTTCTGGGGGAGATGTATATAATGGTTGCTGGGGGAGCTGTATATAGTGATTGATAGGGGAGCTTTATATAGTGTTTGCTGGGGAAGCTGTATGTAGTGGTTGCTGGGGGAGCTCTATATAGTGATTACTGAAGGAGCTGTATATAGTGGTTGCTGGAAGAGCTGTATATAGTGGTTGCTTGGGGAGCTGTATATAGTGATTACTTTGGGCGGTAGATAGGGATTTCTGGGTGGCTGTGTATAGTGCTTACTGGGGAGGCTGAATGTGGTTATTTCTGGGGAGCAGTATATAGCGATTGCTGTTCCTTGTCTGGACAACATCCAATGGGCCCTCACCAGATTTTGCATCCAGGGGCCCCCAATAACCTTAATCTGGCCCTTGGGTTTGTACTTGATTTTAAGTACTCGTCTGCAGCGGGTGAAAAACAGGGTATCCCTTCTCCCTTGTCATAGGGGCCTGTATATAGTTATTGCTGGGGGGCTGTATACAGTGACTGCGGGGACAGCTGTATACAGTGATTGCTGGGGGAGCTGTATATAGTTATTGTTGGGGGCTCTACATAGTGATTACTGGGGCCTGTATATGGTTATTGTTGGGGGACTGCATATATTTATACTAGGGGGACTGTATATAGTTATTATAGGGGTTATACACTCACCGGCCACTTTATTAGGTACACCTGTCCAATTGCTCGTTAACACTTAATTTCTAATCATCCAATCACATGGCGGCAAGTAGGCATGTAGACATGGTCAAGACAATCCCCTGCAGTTCAAACCGAGCATCAGTATGGGGAAGAAAGGTAATTTGAGCGCCTTTGAACGTGGCATGGTTGTTGGTGCCAGAAGGGCTGGTCTGAGTATTTCAGAAACTGCTCATCTACTGGGATTTTCACGGACAACCACCTCTAGGGTTTACAGAGAATGGTCCGAAAAAGAAAAAACATCCAGTGAGCGGCAGTTCTGTGGGCGGAAATGCCTTGTTGATGCCAGAGGAGAATGGGCAGACTGGTTCAAGCTGATAGAAAGGCAACAGTGACTCAAATCGCCACCCGTTACAACCAAGGTAGGCAGAAGAGCATCTCTGAACGCACAGTACGTCGAACTTTGAGGCAGATGGGCTACAGCAGCAGAAGACCACACCGGGTGCCACTCCTTTCAGCTAAGAACAGGAAACTGAGGCTACAATTTGCACAAGCTCATCGAAATTGGACAGTAGAAGATTGGAAAAACGTTGCCTGGTCTGATGAGTCTCGATTTCTGCTGCGACATTCGGATGGTAGGGTCAGAATTTGGCGTCAACAACATGAAAGCATGGATCCATCCTGCCTTGTATCAACGGTTCAGGCTGGTGGTGGTGGTGTCATGGTGTGGGGAATATTTTCTTGGCACTCTTTGGGCCCCTTGGTACCAATTGAGCATCATTGCAACGCCACAGCCTACCTGAGTATTGTTGCTGACCATGTCCATCTCTTTATGACCACAATGTACCCAACATCTGATGGCTACTTTCAGCAGGATAATGCGCCAGACTGGTTTCTTGAACTTGACAATGAGTTCACTGTACTCAAATGGCCTCCACAGTCACCAGATCTCAATCCAATAGAGCATCTTTAGGATATGGTGGAACGGGAGATTCGCATCATGGATGTGCAGCCATTAAATCTGCGTCAACTGTGTGATGCCATCATGTCAATATGGACCAAAATCTCTGAGGAATGCTTCCAGCACCTTGTTGAATCTATGCCACAAAGAATTGAGGCAGTTCTGAAGGCAAAAGGGGGTCCAACCCGTTACTAGCATGGTGTACCTAATAAAGTGGCCGGTGAGTGTATATAGGTATAGGGGATTGTATATAGTTGTTATATGGGGTTGTATATAGTTATTGCTAGGGGCTGTATACATTGATTGCTGGGGAAGTTGTATATAGATATTGCTGGGGAGCTGTATATAGTGATTACTGGGAGCTATATATAGTGATTGCTGGGGGATGTATATAGTGATTGCAGGGGTCTGTATATAGTGATTTTTGGAGAGCTATATATAGTGAATACTTGGAGCTGTATAGAGTGATTTCTGGGGAGCTGTATATATTGATTCCTGGGGGAGCTATATATAGTGATTACTGGGGGAGCTATATAAAGTTATTGCTGGTGGACTGTATATAGTGATTGCTAAGAAGCTATATATAGTGATTACTGAGAGCTTTATATAATGGATGCTGGGGGCTGTATACAGTGATTACTAGGGAAGCTGTATATAGTGATTACTGGGAGCTGTATATAGTGGTTGCTGGGGAAGCTGTATACAGTGTTTGCTGGGGAGCTCTTTATAGTTATTACTGGGGGACCTGTATATAGTGGTTGCTGGAGTAGCTGTATATAGTGATTTCTGGGGGACTGTATATAGTGATTACTTTGGTCTATAGATAGGGATTTCTGGGGGGCTGTATATAGTGAATACTGGGTGCTATATGTAGTGATTACTGGGGAGGCTAAATATAGTAATTTCTGGGAAGCAGTATATAGTGATTGCTTTTCCTTGTCTGGACTACATTCAATGGGCCACCAGCAGATTTTCGCCCAGGGGCCACAACTATGCGGATTTGACACAGATTTATTGACATCTACATTAGCAACAAAAAAGAATTGAAACTTGGTGAATACAGAACCCCCAAAACTGACACCCTGGACTTTGAGCAAAAATCACTCCATCAACTGTGTTGATTTGACATGGATTTCTTGATATCAACTTTAACAACAAAATAATAATCGAAATTTTGGGAATACAGAACCCCAAAAACTGACTGGACTTTGAGCAAAAATCACTCCAGCAGCTACTGAGTACAAGCAGCTACAAGCTAGAAACAGCACATGCAGTGTGAATTGGCGGGATTGCAAATGGTTGTGTGTTTTTATAGGGTTGTGACATCACATAAGCCTGCCGGTCGCTGGTTCTCTGCCCCATGTAACACATTGTGCTTGCGGTCATTTTGCTAATAAAGGGGAAAAAAAATTGTTCCAACAAAACTTTTTTGCGGATTTGTGCAAAACCGACGTTTTCCTGAAATTTTACTTTGTTCAATCAATTTGCCCATCTCTAATTATATACATCTGGAAATATATTGCGTCTGTATAGTGGCCACAACCTAAACACATGAGGCCCAATCATGTAAAGGTGTAAAGTACCAAAGGCTCCGATATCAGTGTGCTGAGAACTAGATGTCCTGGTACCTGTATATGAAGACAAGAGCTGGTCCCTGTAGTTCCTGGTTATTCCTCCTATATGGGTGCCGTTATACTAGCACATCCCCTGATGTTGTAGATCAAGCAGTGGTATTGTTCAAGAAAAAAGTATGTCACTGTAACGAAACCTCCTGTTTTGCTGCGACTCGGTCGCTTCGAGTGACGTCACTTGAATAAGGTCCAACAAAGTTCCTATGGGTTTCAAAAGTGTCAGCTTTCTCCCTCAGGGAATTGAACGGAGCGGAGTCTTGGATTTTCCTTTTATAGATTCATGTGTATTGCGGCTACTACTACATTATCCTTTATTTTTTCCACCTGACCATATTTTTTCGGAGGCTGTGAGTATATTCTATTGATTATATATACCTCTCTTTACTGATGTGTACCGGACTTCTCAAAATACCATATATACTGGAGTATAAGCCTAGTTTTTCAGCACAAAATTTGTGGTCAAAAACCTTAACTTGGCTAATAATCGAGTCAGCTAAAAAAATAAAGTTAAAACTCGCCTTTCTTGCCAAACTAAGAGTAGGCTCAACAAATGGGGTCTATTACTAATAGGACCCACACCATAAACAATATACATGAATTTGAAACAACAGAGTAGTGTGCAAAGAAAGGTCCATGCCGTAAATGCATTCCAAATGATCTAAAGTTTATTTAACGTGCCACAATAGGGGACTGGTTATGATGCAACCAGTGATTTTCCACTCTACACTATCCCCTATATAGACATATGCAAGTATACCATGAGTACAAACAATCTTGAGGATCCAAACTGGCTCACAAAAACAAAATGTCTCAATCATCAATGCATGAAAGCTAAAATAGCCTCTATGTATACATATACAAATGCCAGTATGATATACTATTACCTAATTCAGGCTTGCATAGGGGAGTAGTGTGGGCTAGTGCCCCACGCGTATCGCCACCTCCGTGGCTTCCTCAGGGGTAACTTGGTGTTAGTGGATCAAAAGTATATATACAAGCATTCTTAGCCCGTTAGCCAATGGGATGTCACATGCATTACCTGCACCTGGGATTGATGATGCATCGGCTGCGAACCCCCCGCGGCGCCGCACGATGCCCGCGCATGCGCAGCCGCCCCGGCCCTCCACCTCCATACCAGGGAAGCCACGCAGTCATCGCGAGAGTTGTGTCGCTGCATAACAAGATGAGACGGTGCGGATACGTATCCAGATAATGGCATGAGGAAGATGCTAGGCTCTTTGAGCAGATGTGAGGGGAATTTGACACCATTAAATATGGGGAATGCCTATCTTGCCCTATAGAGGAAGGGACTTGTATCTAAGTATTACATAGCACACAGTATATTATAAATGCAGCCCTAAATATATAATTAACCTAATAAAATGCATAATATAATGCACAAGATATTGTTAATACAGATGATACATTCAATAGTGATGCAACTAAACATGCAAAAATGTATCCAAGTGACTTGTGCTAATAAATCATAAAGTACATATATTATTGTTGATAATTTTTCTTCAATTTCTTGTGTTGATAGTAGAATTGTAGATGTGTAAAGTGCCAGTGTGCAAGGTCCCTGAGAGTGTTTAAGATGCCTGTAAAATAAACCAAAAACAATACACATAAGAGGCAAAAGAAAAAAAAAAAATACCCATAGAACAAAACAACCAATTGTTGTGTGCCGCTTTTAATAGTGCAATCCATTGCTTTAGTGTTGTAAGTATCCATACTATCATACAGGTGCAATATCTACTGTAGATGCCACATTGCATGCTAAGTATCATACTTTGAAGGTATATGAACAATGTCCCTTCTTGATTTGTTTTTTACTTTTTATAAAATCCCTAATTGAGTCCTCTCGGTGTCATGGACTGGGTTTGAAAAATCCACTTGGTTTCATTCTGTATCAGTTGAGAAGTTGTACTCCCCCCTCTGATGTTTAGCAAAATTTTCTCCAGTCCCACTATCTGTGCTCTTTTGTGCTCATATATATATTAAACCAATGTGTATAATTAAACTCAAATTAGAATTGGAATTAAAACTATGCTTTTGCGCTTTATTATACATCATTAAAATATTAAAATATGAAGAAGATATGAACATATATTAATGGATGAACTAAAATATGAATACTAATTTACATGTGCATCTAAATGTATTAAAAAATATTTTTAAAAAAGTATAAAATGAATGTGCAGATCTTTAAAACGCAAACAGTTCAATCTCATTATTAAGACCTTTGGGTATCAGAATCTAGAAGATAAACCCAACCTGTCTCTGTACGTGACATGGTTTTTATATGATCTCCCTTTCTCCAGTTTATTGGGATGTGTTCAATCCCGAATGCTATTGAACTAAGTGTGTCCTGGATTTTTCTTCTTTTCTATGTTGTATATGTGCTCCTTAATACGGATATTCAAAGCCCTTTTGGGTCTACCAATATATATTTTTCCCTGAGAAAGAAAGCCAACATTTTTGAAACCTGTAGGAACTTTGTTGGACCTTAGCGGTCTTTGTATTGAAGTGACGTCACTGGAAACGACTGAATTGCAGCAACACAGGAGGTATCGCTACGGGCCGGAGCACCCTCCTGCAAAAAACAGGGACATACTTTTATCTTGAACAATACCACTGCTTGACCTACAACATTGGGGGATGTGCTAATCTAACAACGACACTTATATAGGAGGAATAACCAGGATCTACAGGGACCAGCTCTTGTCTTTATATACAGGTACCAGGACATCCAGTTCTTAGCACACTGATATTGGAGCCTTTGGTACCTTAGACGTACAGGTTTCTTCTTTTATATTTAATATATCCAATAAGCACTCTGTAACTCCTTGATGATCAGTGTACACTTGTTATCATCTACTCTTTTGCATGATACAATTCTCGTTTGGTTAGTACACACTCTTCTACCAGTTAGTGCAGGTGTCTATAAATTTACTTTGGTAATTTATCAATCTCACTTTTTCCTTTTGTTAAGTGGGAATTTTTTTTCAGATCTCTCTTTGTCTCTCTGAAAAATGTTGCACTTATGTCTTCCTCTTGCACCAAAGTTTTGTTTGTCTGGAGTTTTTTTGCAGCAAGAAATGTTGCATATGTTAGACAATTTGAAAATATAAATGTCATTTGCAACATTTAACACATCTGGAACAGAAGATAAAGATCTTTCTGACGATAAACTAATGTGCGGAGCATTTCAGTGGACATTTCAAAAAGTTCCCAAAAATGCGAAAAAAATTGTCATATTTGTCATGTTTATTATAATGTGTTAAGGGTTTAAAGAGAAGAATCACCTCTTTGGAATTACATCAGTAAACTTCTGATCAAGATTTGCAGTTCAAGCAAAGGTTTTGGGTGTGTTTTTCTCTGAAGAGTTTTTTCTCTGAAGTGGTTTCCTCTTCAGGGAACTGTTCACTGTCCCTCCTCTCTGCTGTGAGAAAAACCAGTAGCAGAATTCTGATTGGATGCTACAGCTGTCAGGTACAATGGTACCTTATTATAAAGAAATTATTCAATATGTTGATCATATTAATGATTGTAAATGTGATAGTTTATATGATTATGAGGCAGAAATATTTAGTTGCATGGTCAATAGAATAATGCCTGCTATGCTTCAATTTTTTCATAGAGATGCATAGGACCTATAGTGTATTTCTGCCCTGCTGAAATAACTTGCATTAGTGTATTGCTTATTCTTCTATAAATTATTAGTTGTTTTACTGAGAATAAAGAAACTCACTATAAGATATTTTGTCATTTGTGCTATTGATAGTTCTGGTATTTTCTGAGATAATGAAACTTCACACTGATGTTCTAGAGTAAAGAAAGGCAACTTTTTCATTTATATTAAAATTTGTGAATAACGGAATTCAGTAATGCGGAATAAAATAACTGAATGCTTTAAAGGTGTACATATTTTCCTGGAGATTTATTTTCCTTGGGGGCAGCAAGGGGACCACTTTCGTAGATAAAGATTTTGGGGGAGATTTACCAACGGGTCTGAGAGAAAAAGTGTTTTAGTTGCCTATAGCAACCAATCAGAGCTCATTTTTCCAAAGCAGTTCATGAAATGAAAACTGAGCGCTGACTGAATGGTTGCCATCAGCAACTAGAACAGTTGCTCTCAGAGACTTCTGATCTATAACTGACTTCAAAGCCATTTAATTTCAACCAGGATAATTGCATGTAGATAAAACAGTCCAAAATCCAAAGTTTTGATTCAAACATCAAATATCTGAGATATATTATTTGTTAACAGCTAGGCTGATAGAAAGAAGCAAAATGGACATAAAACTAGTGATGAGGTAAGTGTTAGTGATAATGTTCATCACCACAGCCACCATATTTTTAATTTACACGTTGTTAATGTAGTCGTGTTGAATAGTCATATACTATGCTTCTTAATGCAGATGTATGCTCTTCCTGTATTATTTGTTACCCTTGTACTGTGAATATTAAAGCTACTTTTGTCAAAGTTTGGTCAAACATTTGGAAATAAATTTGGTTCAGGACCAGGCTTGACCCTGAATATAAACCATTAACATAAACACTGAAGTCAATGGGAGCCCAAATTTGAACATCCAAAACTGGCTTTGAAATAGTAGTAGTAATGGGTAGAGGGTTAATAAACGGGGTTATAACAGGAATGTTTCACTGATAAAAATAGGCTTGGAAAAGTACTAAAAAATAGGACAAGAAAAAACTGTTATTCTAATAGCACAAAAACTATGGGAAAACCACAAACCCTTCCTCTAACTACAGTTAAAGGTACTCTAAGTGTTCAGACCTAGTTATTATCATAGCATTACAAGAAGCAATAGGAAAAAAAAATCAGCCTTATTTGCCAACTTCAAATTTGAATCTAGCGAATGCAGAATTTGACAATTTTAACTTTGAATTCACTAAATCTACAATTTTGAATCCTGCTAATGTGGCATGTGAATTAATTGGGCTCTCTAGCCACTCACTCAGGTCCTAGTACAGGACTTATCTGCCTGTAGCTTGTAGTTCTCTGTGTACATGCTGGCGGGAAGTCAATGTCTGTGTACCAGTGAGACCTGGAAGACAAGATGGCTGTCACAGTCTATGGGGATTAGTCCTTTAGGACTAAGTAAATGGAATCTCTGGACCACCGTGGGAGATAACAACCTTAGCCGCACCTGGGAGCAGAGTCTAAGTGAACTCCTGGTCTTCGCCAGAGCCCGCCCCAAAGCGGGATGGTCTTGCTGCGGTGGGAGTCACCAGGTCGCTCCGCAGGTGCGATTAGGCCCGCGGAGGCAGCCAAGGTAGGGACACGGGGACCACGGATGGCAGGCAGGACCATGGAAGGCAGGCAGCACCACGGAAGGCAGGCAGGACCACGGAAGGCTGGCAGGACCACGGAAGGCTGGCAGGACCTCGGATGGCTGGCAGGACCTTGGATGGCTGGCAGGATCTCGGATGGCCGCTGGATTACCGGACCGCCACAGGATAACGGGATCACCACAGGATAACGGGACCACCACAGGATAACCGGACCGCCACAGGATAACAGGACCGCCACAGGATAACAGGACCGCCACAGGAAAAACGGGAATCACAGAGGTGTCTGGAAACACTCGGAAACACGGAGAGCTTTCTCTTCAATAACAGGACATGAAGATCTGGCAGGGGATGCTGGGAATCGCCAGGCTATATAGCAGAGCCTAGATGCCAGCACCAATAAGGAGGAAGCTGGGCCCTTTAATTCCGGAAGGCCGGGCGGCGTGGCCTGGGCAGGAAGCAGGAGCGTGGCCTCGGCAGGAAGCAGGAGCACGGCCTCGGAGGAAGCCGGGCATGAGGACAACCAGACGGGTCTCCGTGAATTCGAGAGCACAGGTGAGGTGAGTATGGACCTCGGGGAGTGGGGACCGTGCAGAACAGCAGGACACGAATGAGGGGTCACCCTGGACAGTACCCACCCCCCCCCTAGGGCCCCTCTTCTATTCTTTCGTCAGCCCGCTGTTTTCCTTCTTTGCCCTCCAATTCTCTTGGTGGATGAGACACCTTAGGAGGAAAGCAGGCACCGAGAAGACTTGGAAGCGCAGGCTGGGTCGGCTCTAGGTACACTGGAGCGGACTCAGGGGAGGCCGGTGGAGGTTCTGGAGAGGTCAGGGGAGGCCGGTGGAGGCTCTGGAGCGGTCAGGGGAGGCCGGTGGAGGCTCTGGACGGTCGCCGTGAAGTCCGGAGAGCCAGTTGAGGTGAGTATGGACCTCGGGGAGTGGGACGCGGCAGCACAGTGGACACGGTGCCCCCGCAATCCCAGACATGGAGCGGGGTCACCCTGCAGTGTGCCGCAAGCTAAAGAAAAGTTTCAAGAAGTATTCCTGTCTGTGTATTCCTGTGTTCCTGTGTATTCGTGTGTTCGCCTCTGAGTCCTGTGTTGCCCCTGTTACCCGAGTTCCTCGTGTTGCTTGTCGTGTGTGTGTTCCGTGTTGCTGTGTTCCGTGTGCCTTTCTTCCCGCTCCACCTGTGTGGACCTCCCGTTGCTGACTCGGACTTGACTTGATGTGCATCTCTGCCGCCGGCCCTGACCCTGTGCCTGGACCTGACTACGAGATTGTCATTGCTAAGGTACCTCGACCTCGGCTGCCACGCGGGCAGTCGCACCTGTGGAAACCTGGTGGTATCCTGCCGCAGCACAGTCCAACCCGCTTTGCGGCGGGCTCTGGTGAAAACCAGGTGCCACTTGGACTCCGGTCCCAGGTGTCGGTAGTTCCATTCCCGCGGTGGTCCAGAGGATCCACTGATCTGACAATGGTGCGCCGACCATAAAGTCAAAAGATCAGGATCTTGTTCAGGGGCAACGAAATTGTATGAACTAGGACTTATAGAGACAGGTTGGAATTATAACTGTCAAATGCTGTTTTTTGTTAATAACAGTGCATTGGGTGATTTTTTAAAAATTTTTTAAACTTTCCTTAACTTTTTTACTCAACAGGGGGACTTCACTGGGGATACTTGATCCCTCATACTTCTATACTGCAATGCATTGTATCTGTCAGTGTTTTACTACCATTTCCTTTTAGACCCACTCCTGATGGCCTAATATGCAGCCATACTTTGTCAGACCTCGGCTACCATGGCAAACCGCAGCACCCGCGATGCCACCAAAGGGCCCAGGGGAGTGAAGGAAACATGTTCCCTGTGTCTATCTCTTAGCTGCAACGATTGGGCTTGTGGACCAACAGGACGAGATACAGATCAGCAAAGTGAGGCACAGGTGCTCCCAGGCTATGTGGGTGTCATCCAGTGACGTAGAATACGTCAAGGTGAGGGAAGGGGTTACCCATACCTATACATCGCCATAGACTTCTAGGGGCTTATGAAACTGAAATATGGGGAGAAAATAGGAATTCTCTATTGTTATATTGCCAGTATGTGGTATGGTACAGTGTTAACAACGGCAGTATAAATGGTTGGACGTTATGTGGCATGATATAATAGCCCGTATGTAAGCCATAAAAAAAGGGTATGGCACAGGTAGGATACAGTCATTTTCATGCGGTGTGTGAATGTAGCCTAAAGGGCAGGAGCATGTTCTCATGCATGCCCCTGAGCTTGTTCTGGCCCTCACAAACCATCCTTCTCTAGCCTCCAGCGTTTGAAGCACCAAAAGCATGTGTGGATCGTAATTGCGAGATGATACCATTGAAAGAAGCTGCCCGCCTTTCTTAACTCAAGTCCTGGTTTTGGACATCAAAAACTTTATCGAAAAAATGAACGTGTGAACGCGCCCTAAGGCAGATGCATACTTCTCCCCAATGTTAGATGGGTTATACTACCCCCCATCCTGTCCCTCCTTGTAGTGAAGTGATTTTAGTATATAATAGAATTCCACATTATACATGTTATGAATACTTGTGCAAGCCGTTTTCATGTTCCGCTTAGTGCAATCAGACAGAAAACTGGCGCAAACACTTTAATAAATACTTGCCAATGTTATTTGCACGGTGCAGTTTATCAGCTGGCGTACAAACAACCATGGGGCACAGGGTGGGGTCACATGGTGCATTTTGGTTATGTTCTCATTGCGTTTTGAAATGCATTACAACAGCTGAGGGGGACATGATTTGCCTTATAACATTACTATTAACATTTGCATTTAACATGTTAACAATGTGTTAACAAAAACACAAATGTATATGCATTGTTAATTCATGTGTTTACATTGCATTTTCATTGCTTTGTAAATGCAAATGTAACAGTAATGCAATGGCCAAATCACCTCTCATCATCTCTATTAATGCATTTCAAGACTCAATGAAAACGAACCAAAACACACCGTGTGGACCGCGCCCTACTAAGGGCTTTCACCTGTTTTTTGACAGACTTTGCACATTTTTTTAAGTTTAAACTGCTTGCAAGGTATTAAGAGTCTCCACACCACTATTCTGGTGCACGTTCTTAATAATCTGTTGCACCCAGCATATACCTCACCGGCCACTTTTAGTGTACACCATGCTAGTAAGCGGTTGGACCCCTTTTGCTTCAGAACTGCTCAATTCTATGGCATAGATTCAACAAGGGCTGGAAACATTCCTCAGAGATTTTGGTCCAATTGACATGATGGCATCACACAGTTGCGCAGATTTTCGGCTGCACATCCATGATGCGAATCTCCCGTTCACCACATCCCAAGAGTGCTCTATTGGATTGAGATCTGGTGAGGGAGGCCATTTGAGTACAGTGAACTCATTGTCATGTTCAAGAAACCAGTCTGAGATGATTCCAGCTTATGACATGGCGCATATCCTGCTGAAAGTAGCCATCAGATGGTTGGGTACATTGGTCATAAAGGGATGGGGACATGGTCAGCAACAATACTCAGGTAGGCTGTGGCGTGTGCAATGATGCTCATTGGTACACAGGGGCCCAAAGAGTGCCAAGAAAATATTCCCCACACAATGACACCACCACCACCAGCCTGAACCGTTGATACAAGGCAGGAGGATCCATGCTTTCATGTTGTTGACGCCAAATTCTGACACCTACCATCCGAAGTCGCAGCAGAAATCGAGACTCATCAGACCAGGCAACTTTTTCCAATCTTCTACTGTCATTTCGTTTCTTTTTTGTTTTTTTGGGCTTTGATGAGATGTTGGCAATTGTAGCCCAAGTTCCTGTTCTTAGCTGAAAGGAGTGGCACCTGGTGTTGTCTTCTGCTGCTGTAGCCCATCTGCCTCAAAGTTCAATGTACTGTGAGTTCAGAGATGCTCTTCTGCCTACCTTGGTTGTAACAGGTGGCGATTTGAGTCACTGTTGCCTTTCTATCAGCTGGAACCAGTCTGCCCATTCTCCTCTGACCTCTGGCATCAACAAGGCATTTCCGCCCACAGAACTGCCGCTCACTGGATGTTTTTTCTTTTTCGGACCATTCTCTGTAAACCCTAGAGATGGTTCTGCGTGAAAATCCCAGTAGATCAGCAGTTTCTGAAATACCCAGACCAGCCCTTCTGGCACCAACAACCATGCCACGTTCAAAGGCACTCAAATCACCTTTCTTCCCCATACTGATGCTCGGTTTGAACTGCAGGAGATTGTCTTGACCATGTCTAAATGCCTAAATGCACTGAGTTGCCGCCATGTGATTGGCTGATTAGAAATTAAGTGTTAACGAGCAGTTGGACAGGTGTACCTAATAAAGTGGCCGGTGAGTGTACACGGGCAGAGCACTTTTTGTGCAGTTTCCGACAATCTTAATAAATGTTCTCCATTGTAGAAGGGTAATGACATCAGACGACTCTCTGCTCAGAGTGTGGGAAGGAGGCAAGCAGTCAATAAATGAAAAGACGGACAACCTCGGAGGTGTTTTGCAGAGCGCATCAGGCTCATTTGAATATTTTAAAAACCTTTATTTATCTTAAATGCAGCCATTCATATTTATACTAAAATCACATTACTAAAAAGAGGCAAGGGGCATTAGGTAGATGTCCTTTAACTAGTAAATGCATAACACAGTACTGCCCAAGCTATTATACTTCAACAACATGTTACTATTGTTTGTCTTCTATTTGCAGCATTTTCCCATTTGCATAGCATATAATCAACATTAAAGCAGACAATGTGAAAAACTTGAGAACAAAAACTTTCTATAGTGGCACTTAAAGGGGTTATGCCACGAAACAATTGACTACAAAAAGCTGTCAAAGAGGTTAAAATATTTCAAAAATCTATTTGTAATGGTTACCTGGAATTAAAGATACCTTTTTATTTGTTATTATGATGCTTGTTCAGCGTCTATTCTGCTCCAGACAGAAGCAGATGTGGGAGGGGACTAGCAAGGCACATGCACTGCACTGACAGTGGCAGTTATTGCACAACTCAGTGCTAAAGAGCGCTCAGCCTTCAGAGTCTCCTTCCACCTGCTGTGCTCAAATAGTCCCTGCATTTACTGATCCAATAGAAGGCTAATAGAAATGTGTCATACGCCCCATGTTAAATGTGCACCAAAAAAAGTTGGTGCAGTCTGTCAAAGAAGTGCAGGGGGCACCAGATTCATGTAGAACGTGTGCCAAAAATCCTGAATCTGGCGCCCCCTGCACACTACACAGGACACTGCACATAGTATACATGTACTATGTATTCTTACAGCATCATGGTCGGTCAGGCTGAATGCATGGCGGAAGTCTAGGTGGGTGCAGGGGAGGCAAACCCCACGTGTATCGTCACTCCAAAGTGACACTTACCCCTGAGGAAGTCACTTCGAAGTGAGGATACGCATGGAGTTTGCCGTCTCTCCATTTTTCTAGACCTCCGACATATTTACACTTTACTGTCCGCCTGACCGACCATGATGCTGTGAGAATACATTGTTTTGCTCTACTTGTATGCACTGATTGTACAAAATTAGGTGCAATAACATGGACCTTTGTTGTTTTTATGACTTTTACTAATAAACTTTTGTATTTTTGTATGTTACTTTGGGGCCGTTAATTGCAACTCTTTCTGTGTATTTTGTAAGGAATTGCAACTAAATCACTAGATAGATAGATATTTATGAGATAGATAGATGGATATGTGATAGATAGATATGAGATGGATGGATGGATAGATATGAGTTAGATAGATAGATATGAGATGGATGGATGGATAGGTAGATGACAGGTGATAGATAGGAGATAGATAGACAGATAGATAGATAGATAGATAGATAGATAGATAGATAGATAGATAGATAGATGACAGGTGATAGATAATAGGACTTGGATAGATAAATAGGTGACAGCTTCTCACATGTTACTGATCTTTAGCTACTTCCCTGCTAGTCAGGGACAGGGGCTCCTTTGCAGGAGAGCAGGGTAGCATGGAGGGACAGTGCATGGTGGAGAGCACAGGAGATGCATCAGGAGAGGTCATAGCTCAGCCTGTTACTTGTTATCTGCAGCCTCCTGTGTGACCTGACTAATGGTGGAGGGAGGAAGGGCTGCTACATTGCTATGATCCATGTTGGGGGAGGACTCCTCTGTGCAGCAGATAGCCATGTCTGGCTGCAGTTACCTTGTATCTGCTGCTGTAGGCTCCTGTGGAGCTGGTAAGCAGTGGCCATCGCAGCACAATCTCTGCCCCTCCTGCTCTCTCACATCCTATTGGCTGCAGTGTGTCAGCTGATCTCTCAGTGTGGAGAGGAGCTGTGAGCCCATGGAGTGATCTGTAGTGCAGAGCAGCTGGGGGAATCCTTGGGGGAATGACTCGGCCAGATCAGCTGTAGCTCAGGACGGGACACAGCTAACAGCAGGGGGCGCCAGCAACCAGGACAAAAGGAGTTATCTCAGTAAGGCTGCAGATTTTGTAATAAGTGTAAATGGTGAAAGCAGGGGTGTACCAATCCTGTCTGCTGCCTGAGGAGAGCCATAGAGAGAAGCCCCCCTCCCCCAACATATATGTAATATATAAGGGAGTGTCAGGACCAGATCCATCATATTGGTTTGGTGTGAAAATAAAGGAATGCAAAATACATACAGTGTACAGCCATGTAGTATAAAATGTACACAGTGTATACACTGTCACTGTATACAGCTCCCCCAGCAATTATTTTAAAACACACATCACATATTACACACACACGGTTTATATATACCTATTTCATGTTATACCTGTATATATACAGTATACACACATTACACCTATATCTACACCCTTTACATGGTATACCTGCATATACACACATGCATAACATGTAAAACCTGCATATACACATACATGGCACCTATATTATATATATAGATATATATATCATGTTACACACCTATTACATGTTATACCACTATATAAACACATATATAACACAGCTATTACATGTCATACCTCTATATACACATACACACATTACACCTATATATACAGCTATCACATGTTATACCTCTATATACACACACATTACACCTATATATACAGCTATCACATGTTATACCTCTATATATACACATACACACATTACACTTATATATACAGCTATCACATGTTATACCTCTATATACACATACACACATTACACCTATATATACAGCTATCACATGTTATAAGTCTATATACACAGACACACACACACATTACACTTATATTTACAGCTATTAATGTCATACCTCTATATACACACACCTGACATGTTGTATACACATATATACATTACAAAACACATATACACAGGGAAGACACACACATATACACATGTCACTTACCTGATATCCAGCAGGAGGTCCAGGTCAGACAGGGGATACATCAGGAAGGAGGATGGAGCTGTCTCCTCTGTGCAGGAGGCCCGGGCTGGTGGGCGGGGCTTCTCCTGTCAGCTCTGCACGGGCCTGAACTTCAGGGAGACCAGCCACACTTTTGAATGTGTGCAAGTACTATTGTAAGTAGTAGAGGAGCAGCATAGCAGCCTGCAAAATGCCGCCCCCTCCTCCACCAGGAGGCGTGCCGCCCTGAGGCGAAAGTACTTGTCACAATGCATTGGACCCAATTACAGCCATTTGCTATGGTGACACAACCCCTTTAACTGTTTTATCTAACCGTTTCTTGTGTGCTCTCACTGAGATCCTTTTACACCAAAAAGGAAAAGTAGAGAATGAGTATGAACTACAAAAGTGTGTGGGCACTTCCAAGAAATGGCCTCGGCTTTGTTTGCAGTTAGACCAAAGTTATTTTTATTATTTGCATATATGTTTAAAAAGGTAAAAATAGTGATATTCTAGCGCATGAAAACCATCAAGGATACCAATGGTAGGTTTAGACCCAGGATTGACCTGGAGATGATCTCAGATTACAGTTAAATGATACTTTTACATTAAGATTACATGCATCGGTATATACAGAGTTTAAAATATGAACAAATTAAGGTTAAAAATTAATAAAATAGAATAAAAAATAAAAATTAAATGTCTGTGTGAACAATGTTCATGTGAGAAGTGTCCAGAAGGTTTTTCTTGCTGACAGAAAATAGGGCCCTATATTTGCAGCATAAGATTACATCACAGTTGGTTGCATGCTGTATTGAACCCTCCCTGTGTGTAGATATTGCCGTGTTAACACTTTCATCCGGTATCAAGCCGTGTGGTCGGCTTCAATGTTTCCGGCGTTTAGTGGGTTTTGAACAACTGCGTTCCGGAAAACGCCGTCGGACAGCCTGACGTCTCACTGGGGGATTTCTTTTCCGTACGGCCCAAATTGGACAATCTTGCTCCACAATGAATGTACCACACAGGTGGTATTTTCCTTTTGTTTATCTTTGGTTTACTACACAGAAAGTTGGTGAGTGTGTTTCTTTTGTGAATAGGGTTCAGTGGTTCAAATGTTGCAACTCTTTGCCAGACACGTTTCGAAGCAAGAAGCTTCTTCCTCAGTGGCTTAAGCCACGTTCTTTTATGTGCAAACTGCTTGAACAGGTATTTAAATGTCCGCGCCACATTTGTGTTGAATGCAGCCGTTTTGAGGCACGGCTGCTCTATGCTTCACATGACATAAATTTCTGCATTAAAAGAGGCGTTCCAATGCTTAGTCGGACCGTGCACCAGATTTAACATGCAAAACACTGAAATGGAGCACCGTAACTCAACACCATACAGAGCCGGCGTGAACCATCCAGGTCATGCACAGTTCAAAACACGCGTGTAGATGCAGACAGAGCATAACACGAGGGCAGCTGTTATTACAGATGCTACACAAGTGTGAGTAAAACCACAATGGAAAATTTATTAATTTCTTCCCCACAAGCATGAAACACCAAACCATGTGAATATTGATAACTCTCATAGTCTTGTGGCAACACTAAATTGAACACAATTTATATACTTACGTGAAATATTAAGAACCAACTCAAAAACTACATATAATAATAGTATCTCTCTTGAAAGAACAGATAAATCGCAGAAATGCAGATATGAACTACCACATATAAGAGATAGGCCAATGCAGGTGGAAAAAGGGTTCATTATTTGGCTGATGGACTACTTAACAGCTTGTCCACAGGGGGTACGTAAGGGAAGTTCAAGGTTTAATGAGGTGGTGTGCAATATCGGAGCCCCTCAGTCGACATTGCTGGCACCTTTATTATTTCTTCTTATTTACACCTCAGTTTTCAGAAAAAAATAACCTGGATGCTTCCTACAAATATAATGATCCTGTGTTAGTGGGGTGTATTAAGGAGGGTAAAGATACAGTTTACAGAGAAGCAGTTGAGGAAATGAAAAGTTGGTGTGTTCGAAATGGTCTCCTCTTGAATGTGAGTAGCACCAAGGAATTAGTGACTAACCTTTCAAGGCAATCTGTGGGTCTGGTGAAGATTGCGATCTTTAAATGTATGTAAGGTGATATTTCCTTTCTTTTACCACACAGTTGTCACAAGTGGACTTTTTTTTTACAGCTGCTGGGGAAGGGCTGGGGCTGCTGAGGGGGGCATTGTAGCTATCAGGGGTGGCACCATGGCTTCAGGTTAGGGTCATGGTGACTCTGCATATGTAAATGATAGTCTACCCAGGGGACATATCTTCCTACCAAGCATTGTTTTACATTTGCTATAAATAAAATGCAAACCATATAAAAATGTTTTTAATATGTCTCTGCCCATTCCTCTGCCCTAATATGTCTCTGCCCATTCTACAAATCCTTCTGTAATTTTATACTATCCTCCTCGGTAATAATTACTTCACAGAGCTTAGTATCATATGTAAATATTGAAACTTGACTGTGTAAACCCTCTGTAAGGTCATTAACAAAAACATTAAAAAGAAGGGGGCCCAATAAGGACCCCTGTGGCACCCCAGTGGTAAAGTCAACCCAATCTGCAAATGAGCCATTAATGATGACCCTCTGTTTTCTATCGCCAAGCCAATTACTTACCCAAATACACAGATTTTCCATTAGTTTCAGCAGTCTTATTTTATGTACCAACCATTTAGCACTTCATCAAATTCCCTGCAAAAGTCCTGATAGACAACATCCACAGCTACCCCCAGTTTCAGACCAGAACTCAACTACTTGTAGAAGTCAATCATATTAGGCTGATAGGACTGGTCCCTCATAAACCCATGCTGATACTGGATTATAAGGTTATGTATAGTGAAATACTCCAGTATAACATCTCCTACAAATCCCTCAAATATTTTCCTCACAACCAAGGTTGTCTGATTTTAACTCATCAAATCCCCATAAACTGCTATACTGTAGAATGGCAGTATATGGTAGGATCAATCAGACAGCCTAGGATTAAAGTACCCGAAGTAGTCTGAAAAATAGTAAAAAAAAGTAAAAAAAAAAAATATTCGATTAAAAAAGCCTAAAAATCAACCCCCTTTTCCTAGAAATTATATAAATATATACAGTTAAAATCATAAGCATGTTAGGTATTGCCGCGTACCAAAATGTCCGATCTATCTTTTTTCCTGGTGTTTAACCTCATAAAGGAAAAAAGTGCTCCCCTGGTTGCTCGGGGAAAATCCGCAAAATAAAGGATTCTTTATATAGTTATAGCAAATCACGACCACCACAGCGCCCACCACATTATGGATTAATTATGACTAAACTTCTCTAAGGAAATATTCAAATTGTGTACATTTTGTACAAACACTGAAAAATCCTCCAGCATTTGAGTCCCAGTTGATAATGTCTGATTTGTAGATAATGCCATAAGTAAAACTGTCCTATCCAAAATATAACCAAAATATAACACCAGCAATTGCCATACTCAGGCTGTACATAATGAATTTATGGGGGTGTGGGGGCTGTATATAATGAATCCATAGGGGGTGAGGGGGGATTTATATAAAATAACCATGAGGGGGATGTTTGGTATGATAAAAAAGGGAATATTTTAGGTAACAGGAGACTGTTTTAGTTTCTGAATTTTTAATGCGGACATGTGAGTTCACTGCAAAGGGGCCTACTGAGACTCCGTCGCCCAGGGGCCTACTGAAATCTGGAGCCGAACCTGGTAATGAAGATTGACTTATTAAGAGCTTGCACAAGATGGGTTTTCTGAATTGTTCCTGCTTATGTTTCTTTCCTGAGTAAGTCTAATACTTAATATGAATGTGATAAATGGTCATGTGCATTTTTTGGGAAGCAAGCAAAGACTGTGACTTTTTATGTCTGATATGAATACATTTCTTTAATATCTATTGGATGTCCTCTATTTTTAATCGTCCACCACAAATTAGATACATGTTTATGGCTACTGAAAACTACAACTTTGTGATAGATACTATCTCATACTAAAATGGTCTCCATTTAAAAGAGCAGTAGGCAGTTAGATGTATTATATATTCCTTAAATTATTTCTATCCATTAAATAGATTAAAGAGAGACTACCATTCCTATGGCAAATTGACACTGAGCCCCTAGTGCTATTAGATGCTTGTACTTATAATGTTCATATACCATAAAATCTAAGAAAACAATATAATAAAAAAAAACATTTATGTTACTGTATGTATCAAAAAGCAGGATTTATCCTGTTATTTGGTCATTTCCTTTCTATGATTTATTTGGGGTATTTGCAAGGCAACAAATAGATGATCACTGCAGAGTCAGGTAGCAGCCCTGAAGATCTTTGTAACCCTATTTTTGTGCTTACAAAGGTGGGAGCAAAAATAAGGCTGCCTGCACACAAACGCACTCAACCATGGAAATGGACAAATGTGCTGGTTCTGATCCAATAGACTGAGCACAAGTACAGCCGCCCCTATAACAACCATCCCAGTGCTGATGCTACTGTTCGACCAGCCGACATGGAGTCCTTATATCATATATTACTATGATGTAAGGATGCACTGTATTTGGTCCCTGGGATATGACCAGCACATAGGCCTGTTTCCACAGACCAAGCATGTTCGTGTGTAGGAGACCTGACACAGATTTAGACATCTTAAAATTGTCATAATGCTTATATGTCTCTTTACAGAAAGAGATATAAATAAAATATGTAAAAAAAGGAATATTAATGAATACATAAAAACAATAGTTCATACATTAAAACAAATAAATAATTATATAAGCTGTTGTGGAATCCTACAATTTTGCATCTATCTGCTTTCGGTTTTGTTTTTTGACATTCACTGTGCTCTCTAATGAACACATATCCTGTATATTTCTTATATAAACTGTAATAGTTTTGTCTAAATTCCTTCAAAAGAAGGATGTTGGTAAGTTTACAACCTTTTCATCACTCTTTATTTAGATTTTTGAGAACGGCAAAATAGCAAAAAAGTAGCTAACTGGACAATTTTCCATTATGGTATTTACCACACTGAATAATTTTTTTATATTTTGATAATTTAAGCAGTTTGGGACACAGGGATATCTAACATGTTTTTAACAGACAGGTGTCTTCATAACTGTATATTATGTACTGCAGTGTTTTTAGTTTTGTGTTACTTATTTCCACTGGTAGTTTCTGGTTCCTTGTCCAGGGTCTTCCTATTATATGTAATAGGATCATCCTTGAAAATTGTTTTCATCAAGGGTAACATTAAGAAGTACCTGAAAAAAAATTAGTCATCACCAAGTTGCTTGCACTAATGAATGCTACTAATGCTCCAAAAAAGTCCAAAACCAGTGGAAAAATAAAAGAATTAAAACACACTGACAATGGATACCTTCATAAATGGAACATAATGAATAACATAAAATTTACATTGATGTCAATCAGATTTTTAATTGATGCATTGAAGCTCCTTTAAACCTTCATTCTTTACTTTTTTAACGGAGGTAAGGAACAGAGGTAAGTAACGGTAGTGGGAAATGAGCCTTAAGCTGAAAAAATACATGAATTAGAAATTAGTGAATCGAATTGGAAATTAATTAAAAGTTCAGCAAATCTTCAATTCGTTAGACAGGCTACCTGGCGATTTGTGGTAACAAAGTTTTTCTGAAACTGTCTCAGCATTACAATTAAGCTCCAATTACGACTCTGAAAGTGTGCATGTAGGAATGCTCGGACCTTACACCCATAATGTGGTGGTGCACCATCTTTCTGGAAAAACTCAGCATTCCTACATGAACAGTTTCCTGGAAAGTGGATTGGTCATCATGGGCCAGTTGAATGGCCACCACGGTCTCCAGATCTGACCCCTTTAGACTTTTATCTTTGGGGTCATCTGGAGGCAATTGTCTATGCTGTGATGATATGAGATGTGCAGCATCTGAAACAACAGATACTGGAAGCCAGTGCTAGCATTTTTTCTGTGGTGTTGCTATCAGTGTGTCAAGAGTGGTTCAAGAGGGTTGCATTAACAGTCCAACATAATAGGCAGCACTTTGCACATATTTTCTAAGTGGTCATAAACTTGTAAATAACTCATGAAACAATAAAGTTACATTAAAACCAAGCACACCATTAGTTTTTTGTGTGAAATTCCCAATAAGTTACATGACCCTCTTCCCATTGGGAAAAATAAAGCAGGATTCAAAATACCCAACTTCAAAGTGGCTGCCATGGTCAACACCCATCTTGAAATGTAACCCCCTCCCATATACTAATGTGCCGCAAACAGGAAGTTGATATCACCGACCATTCCTATTTCAATGAGGTGTATCCATACAAATGGCCCACCTTGTATATATCAATAAATCACTGCTCATGTAACAAATGATGTATACATTTCTATATATTGTTCTCCACCTCTTCGCAGGTGATTGTCATATTTGCTACCTACTGTTATAGTATATTTTGAAAATCAAATGTTATGGCAGATGGATGTATAGATAGGCAGATAGGAATTGTTATTGAGCATGCATTATTTTAATTTAATTATGAAAAGGCTAAAATAGAGATGGTACAAGTCCTTTTTTTTATTATTCATTTATGACATTTTTCCTACCATGCAGTATGGAAATAGAAAAGTGAGAGCGTCATCGTCTGATGTAGTATTCAGAAGAACTTTCCTGGTTGATGCAGTTAGATTGCGATAATGAGTTTTGCTGGATAATTGATCTCACTGGAGATGGGTTATGTTTCTCATTCAGAAGGTGATCAATTTTTTATTTAGCACAGAGCGGTGAAGTTATTTAGTTCCAGGGCAACAAACTGATTTCAACTTGAATAGCGTTAAATTGCCATGAAAGAATCAGACACTACCATTTATTATGATTTCCAAGAGAGGAGATGTATTTGTCATTTGAATTTAATTAGTGATATGTTGTATGCAAGGAACATATTTAAATGTCTTTTCAATTCAGTAGGTGGCAAACTATGTTTAAAAGATTCAATATGAGGGACAGCAGAGAGATTCAAGAAGGGCCTAGATGCCTTTTTACATGTAAATAACATTGACAGTTATGTTATATAGAATTGTTTCCCCCCAATTATCTTCCTTTTCCTAAGTTGGACTTGATGGACATGTGTCTTTTTTTCAACCGTATGAACTCTGTAACTATATATAAGGGGGGTTGCTGGTAAATAATGATGGTACATCTTTGCTGGGGAATGGCTGGATATACTTTTAAAGTAATACAGCATCTCCAGTAAGGGAGCCTGGTTATGATGATGATAATAATAATAATAATTAGTTTACATTCATAGATAGCACATGTCCTAAAACAATGTTTGTGTGCATAGGTCTTAGGTTGTGTCCCCACTTAAGTGTCTCTTTTAGATTTATTGCCCCTTCCCTTGTTACTTCCATTTTATCCAATGTTTAATCCCTCCAGTTTCAGTAAGCACCTCAAAATTGTCATACCATAGCCGTTTTAGACAAAGTGGGGCCCTGGGCAAAACTAAAAGTGGGGCCCCAAAATAAAACAATTTTATGAACAGTCACATTCAGTAAGAGGCTCATTTAGCCCTGCACAATAATAACACTTTGTAGTTACACACAGTAGTAGGGTAAGAATATGTTACTGTAGGAGAATTTTACAGGACAGACAGATGATTGTATAGATTTCTAGATGCAGAACTATAAAATAGTTTATATACAGTATACCGTAGATAGATGATATAAGATAGATATGAGAGATAAATACAGTAGAAGACAGTAGAAGATTGATAGATGAATAGATAATCGATAGGAGATATATAGATGAATAGATAGACAGAATAGAGATGAAAGATATATAGACAGGACAACCAAGGGGTATAAACCCTTTCACTGTCAAGCATTTCTGGAAATTTTGTTGCGTTGTTGGCCAGGTACATTTTTACAATTTGTATGTTTACAAAAACAGGAATTTCAGCAAAAAGAATTATTGTGAACCTCAACAACCCATATATTTTCTGAAAGCAGACACTTGTGACAAACACAAATTATGAAAGAAAATGTATATTGAAAATGCCATGAAAACATACATTTTTACATAAACCTTACATCAAAGCGGAGGTTTACGCACAAATAGGGATTTAAAAATAATAACACAAAGTGAGCACATTTATATATACCACAATACATAACATTAAGAATTTATAGATTCTTAGATTGTTCGGGATAGGAGAAGGTTAAAAACATGAACATTAGTTGATATTATCCCTTATCAAAATTTAGTAACATATAAAGTCAATATATACACTGTGTGGCGCAGGCAACTTCTGTGTGCAGTATTGTACAAATTCTCCTTGTAGCTGCCGGCTAAGAATCTAGAGGGGGGAGGGGATACACTTCAGAGGGCTATATCTCTGGAATTATCTCTAGAATTATTTGGAAGAAGAGATTCTGCTCTTTCAAGGGGCCCTGTGCAAATGCCAGTCATAAAGTATATCATATCCTAGCAATATTACAATGCTAATAGTTTCCATTATCAACTTCTGTTATACAAGATAATAACAGAAACTAAATACAGATAGTGAAGAGAATATCTACTACATGATATATACAGAAATGCTACAGAAATAAACACATCCATATCATAGAAATGCAAAGGAAAAAAAAATAAAAAGTAGGAATGCACAAATAGTGCAGTATTTTCAGGCTGTTGAGGTATTTCTTACAGTGATAGTTATATGCTCACCTTTTGGGGTTGTGTATTAGTCACAACCAACCACTTCAGCTTTTATGAAGATCCACAGGGCAGCCCTTGGTAATCTCACCGTCCTGAAGTTCAGTGGGTCAAGTAAATCCAGTGGTTATGAGCATATAGCTCGTTCAGAAAAAAAAAAAAGCTGTACTCTCACAACCACTGGACGCATCCATATCATCAAACACATTCATTAATATATCCAAATAAACATAAACACATATACATATGCACATATACATGCAGCCATCTGCACACACATGCACACAAAGACACATGCACAAGAACGTGCGCCCACAGACACATTAATGCACAGACAGTTTGACACATATACAAATATGCATGTACTAGAGATGAGCGAACACTAAAATGCTCGGGTACTCGTTATTCGAGACGAACTTTTCCCGATGCTCGAGTGCTCGTCTCGAATAGAACCCCATTGAAGTCAATGGGAGACTCGACATTTTTCAAGGGACCAAGGCTCTGCACAGGGAAGCTTGGCCAAACACCTGGGAACCTCAGAAGGATGGAAACACCACGGAAATGGACAGGAAACAGCAGGGGCAGCATGCATGGATGCCTCTGAGGCTGCATAATCGCACCATTATGCCAAAATATGGCCCACAGCATGGCCATGACAGAGTGACAGAATGAAGCTAGATAGCATCTAAAACATCCAATAATTGACCCTGACACTATAGGGACGCATGCAGAGGCAGCGGCAGCAGCGGCAGGCTAGAGAGTGGCATGGCGACATACCCTAAATGGACTCAGGCTTCAAACCAATGGGTGGCAGAGAGGAACCAAAGGAGGTGAGCAAGAAGCGCTCAAATATAGGTACTGATAAAAGTTTGCCAGTATATTTTGGGATTACACACAGCAGGGTGGCGACAAAGTTAACACATGGAAGCCATGAAAACAACCCAAAATTCCCGCTGACACAGCTCGTTTGATAAGGGGACCATGTATGGAGGCAGTGAACTAGTAGTAGATTAAAGTTGCTGCAGTTAAAACTATGTTAGTTGAATCGTGCATGGAGCTGCGCTCCCGCTGCCAGGCGAGCTTTCGCCAATCCAAGCCCCGTCTATAGGCTACTCCCAAAACAGCACTTCTAAGAACCTTTTTTATAAGATCAAGTGTAGTAGCGTTCTTATAATTTTAGGCAGGCGGGTGAGGGGAATGTAAACAGATGCGCAGAAGCGCTGAAATAATATCCCCCTAAATGGTAAAAGTTTGCAAGTATATTTGGGGATTAACAGCAGGGGTGCGACAAAGTAAACACTTTGATGTGGAATGCCCGGTAATAGCTCTTGGGCGGGTGTGCCTTTTATCGCCTAGGCTCAGCAGTTTCAGCACCGCCTGCTGTCGCTTAGCGACGGCACTGCTGCTGGTGCCTAGAGCTACCGACTGATGGCGCCATGCCCACGGATGGTAATTCGGAGGAGGAGGAGTGGGAGAGGGGTGGGAGGAGGTATAGTAGGCCTTGAGA
The DNA here is from genome assembly GCA_019512145.1 of Engystomops pustulosus. Taxonomy (NCBI): domain Eukaryota; kingdom Metazoa; phylum Chordata; class Amphibia; order Anura; family Leptodactylidae; genus Engystomops; species Engystomops pustulosus. The sequence goes on along the minus strand of CM033646.1, from coordinate 87,046,150 downwards.
CTCTGACCGGGTAGGCCCCGCAATTCTCTGCGTCGGCAGTAATATGACCACCCCCAGGGTCAGACTCGTCCCAGCCTGCACCAGTTAAGTGTAGTAGCGTTCTTATAAGTTTGGGATATGGCGGGTGAGGGGAATGTAAACAGATGCGCAAGAAGCGCATGATGCGCATGGAGCTGGCGTTCCGCTGCCAGGCGAGCTTTCGCCAATCCAAGCCCCGGTCTCTAGGCTACTCCCCAAACAGCACTTCTAGAAACCTTTTGTATAAGATCAAGTGTAGTAGCGTTCTTATAGTTTAGGATATGCCGGTAGGGGAATGTAAACAGATGCGCAGAAGCGCTGAAATAATATCCCTAAATGGTAAAAGTTTGCCAGTATATTTTGTGGATAACACGCAGGTGGCGACAAGTTAACAACTTTGATGTGGAATCCATGAAAACAACCCCAATTTTCTGCCTGACACACCTCGTTTGATAAAGGGACGATGTATGGAGGCATCCTATATGGACGACTTTTGGAGGTAGCAATGGAGACAACGTGGGAGCTGCTATGGAGACAATTTAATTGATAGTGCCTGTATGTGGCAGTCCCAAACATTTTCAAACCAGAGGAGCAGGTAGGTCCTCCTAAAATGGGATAGATTGAGTGCCTTTTGTGGCAGTCCAAAAAGGTTTCAAACCAGAGGAGCAGGTAGGTGGCCCTCCAGTAAAATGGAATAGATTGAGTGCCTGTATGTGGCAGTCCCAAAAATTGTTCAAACCAGAGGAGGCAGTAGTGGCCCTGCAGTAAAATGGAATAGATTGAGTGCCTTATGTGGCAGTCCCAAAAATTGTTCAAACCAGAGGCAGGTAGGTGCCCTGCAATAAATGGAATAGATTGAGTGCCTGTATGTGGCAGTCCCAAATGTTTCAAACCAGAGGAGCAGGTGTAGGGGCCTCCAGTAAAATGGAATAGATTGAGTGCCTGTATGTGCAGTCCCAAAATGTTTCAAACCAGAGGAGCAGGTAGGTGGCCCTGCTAAAATGGAATAGATTGAGTGCCTGTATGTGGCAGTCCCAAAAATTGTTCAAACCAGAGGAGCAGGTAGGTGGCCCTGCAGTAAAATGGATAGATTGAGTGCCTGTATGTGGCAGTCCCAAAAATGTTTCAAACCAGAGGAGCAGTAGGTGGCCCTCCAGTAAAATGGAATAGATTGAGTGCCTGTATGTGGCAGTCCCAAAAATTGTTCCACCAGAAGAGCAGGTAGGTGCCTGCAGTAAAATGGAATAGATTGAGTGCCTGTATGTGGCAGTCCCAAAAATTGTTCAAACCAGAGACAGGGAGTGGCCCTGCAGTAAAATGGAATAGATTGATTGCCTGTATGTGGCAGTCCCAAAATTGTCAAACCAGAGGAGCAGTAGGTGGCCCTGCAGTAAAATGGAATAGATTGAGTGCCTGTATGGGCATCCCAAAAATGTTCTCAACCAGAGAGCAGGTAGGGCCTCCAGTAAAATGGAATAATTGAGTGCCCTGTATGTGGCAGTCCCAAATATGTTCAAACCAAGGAGCAGGTAGGTGGCCCTGCAGTAAATGAATAGATTGAGTGCCTGTATTGGCATCCCAAAATTGTTCAAACCAGGAGCAGGTAGGTTGCCCTCATAAAATGGAATAGATTGGTGCCTGTATGGCAGTCCCAAAATGTTCTCAAACCAGAGGGCAGGTAGGTGGCCCTCATTAAAATGGAATAGATTGAGTGCCTGTATGTGGCAGTCCCAAAAATTTTTTAAAACAGAGGACCGGGTAGGTGGCCCTCCAGAAAAAGGAATAGATTGAGGCCTGTATGTGGCACTCACAAAAATTGTTTCAAAACAGAGGACGGTAGGTGGCCCTCCAAAAATTAAATGCATGAAGTACTATAGCAAGAGCCAGTGGGCCCTGTCAAAAAATAGCCATTTTCCTCTGCTTTACTGTACAAAGAGAGGAGAAGGAGAAAATGAAGAGGAGGAGGAGGAGTGGATCATTATTCAGGTTGAGCTCCTTCACCTGGTGGAGATTGGAAATCTGAGAATCCAGCCTTTATTCATTTTAATAAGCGTCAGCCTGTCGCGCTGTCAGTCGACGCGTGTACCTTATCGGTGATGATGCCACCAGCTGCACTGAAAACCCGCTCGGACAAGACGCTAGCGGCAGGGCAGGCCAAGAACCTCCAAGGTACAGCGCCAGTTCGTGCCACATGTCCACTTTTGAAACCCATTAGTTGTAGGGACTGTTTGATCATTTAATGGACGAGGGTATGGTCAGCTACGTACTCCCTCACCATCTTTCTGTAAGATCAGCCACTTCGCCGAGACTGGGGACAGGTGACAGGTCTTGCTGGGGTGACATAAAGCTGGCAAAGCCTGTAAAGCGTACCCTTGCCAGTGCTGGACAAGCTGCCTGCTCGCCTACTCTCCCTCGCTACTTGTCCGCAGAACTACGCACTTGGGGATTACACAGCAGGTTGGGCGACAAATTTAACAACTTGATGTGGAATGCCCTGTATAAGCTCTTGGGACGGTGTGCCTTTTATACGCCTAGGCTCAGCAGTTTCAGCACCCCCTGCTGTCGCTTAGCGACGGCACTGCTGCTGTGCCTAGAGCTACCGACTGATGGCGCCCATGCCCACGGATGGTAATTCTGAGGAGGAGGAGGGTAGGAGGGTGGGAGGAGGTATAGGCCTTGAAGACCTGGACGAGGTAGGCCCCCAATTCTCTGCGTCGGCAGTATATGACCAGCCCCAGGGTCAGACTCGTCCCAGCCTCCCCAAGTTAAGTGTAGTAGCGTTCTTATAAGTTTGGGATATTGCGGGTGAGGGAATGTAACAATGCGCAAGAAGCGCATGATGCGCATGGAGCTGCGTTCGCTGCCAAGGCGAGCTTGTCGCCAATCCAACCCCTGTCTCTAGGCTACTCCCCAAACAGCACTTCTAAGAACTTTTGTATAGATCAAGTGTAGTACGTTCTTATAAGTTTAGGATATGCCGGGTGAGGGAATGTAAACAGATGCGCAAGAAGCGCTGAAATAATATCCCTAAATGGTAAAAGTTTGCCATATATTTTGTGGATAACACAGCAGGTGGCGACAAAGTTAACAACTTTGATGTGGAATCCATGAAAACAACCCAATTTCTGCCTGACACACCTCGTTTGATAAAGGGACGATGTATGGGCAGCTATATGGACGACTTTTGGAGGTAGCAATGGAGACAACGTGTGGAGGCTGCTATGGAGACAATTTAATTTGGATATTCCTGTATGTGGCAGGTCCCAAACATTTTCAACCAGAGGAGTAGGTGGCCCTCCAGTAAAATGGGATAGATTGAGTGCCTGTATGTGGCAGTCCCAAAATTGTTCAAACCAGAGGAGCAAGAGTTGGCCCTGCAGTAAAATGGAATAGATTGAGTGCCTGTATGTGGCAGTCCCAAAATTGTTCAAACCAGAGGAGCGTAGGTGCCCTGCAGTAACATGAATAGATTGAGTGCCTGTATGTGCATCCCAAAAATGTTTCAACCAGAGGAGCAGGTAGGTGGCCCTCCAGTAAAATGAATAGATTGATGTGCCTGTATGTGGCAGTCCCAAAAATGTTTCAAACCAGGAGAGCAGGTAGGTGGCCCTGCCGTAAAATGGAATGATTGAGTGCCTGTATGGGCAGTCCCAAAATTGTTCAAAACCAGAGGAGCAGGTAGGTGGCCCTGCAGTAAAATGGAATAGATTGAGTGCCTGTATGTGGCAGTCCCAAAAATGTTTCAAACCAGAGGAGCAGGTGTGCCCTCATAAAATGGAATAGATTGAGTGCCTGTATGTGGCAGTCCCAAAATTGTTCAAACCAGAGGAGCAGGTAGGTGGCCCTGCAGTAAAATGAATAGATTGAGTGCCTGTAGTGGCAGTCCCAAATTTTTCAAACCAGAGAGCAGGTAGGTGGCCCTGCAGTAAAATGGAATAGATGATGCCTGTATGTGGCAGTCCCAAAATTGTTCAAAACCAGAGGAGCAGTAGGTGGCCCGTGCAGTAAAATGGAATAGATTGAGTGCCTGTATGTGGCAGTCCCCAAAATGTTTCAAACCAGAGGAGCAGGTAGGTGGCCCTCCAGTAAATGGATGATTAGTGCCTGTATGTGGCAGTCCCCAAAATTGTTCAAACCAGAGGAGCAGGTAGGTGGCCCTGCAGTAAAATGGAATATTGAGTGCTTATGTGGCAGTCCCAAAATTGTTCAAACCAGAGGCAGGTAGTTGGCCCTGCATAAAATGGAATAGATTGAGTGCCTGTATGTGGCAGTCCCAAAATGTTTCAACCAGAGGAAGCAGGTAGGTGGCCCTCCGTAAAATGGAATAGATTGAGTGCCTGTATGTGGCATCCCAAAAATTTTTTAAAACAGAGGACCGGGTAGTGGCCCTCCAGAAAAATGGAATAGATTGATCCTGTAGTGGCACTCACAAAATTGTTTCAAACAGAGGACCGGTATTGGCCCTCCAGAAAAATTAAATGCATGAAGTACTATAGCAAGAGCCAGTGGCCCTGTCAAAAAATAGCCATTTTCTCTGCTCTTACTGTACAAAGAGAGGAGAAAGGAGGAATATGAGGAGGAGGAGGAGGAGTGGATCAATTATCAGGTGAGCTTCCTTCCCTGGTGAGAGTTGCTCTGAGATCCAGCTTGATTAGTCTTTAATAAGCGTGCCTGTCACCGCGCGGTCATCGACAGGCGTGTACGCTTATGCGCTGATGATGCCACAGTCTGCACTGAAAAACACCCTCGACAAGACGCTAGCGCAGGGCAGGCAAGAACCTCCAAGGCGTACGCGCCAGTTTCGTCCACATGTCCAGCTTTGAAACCCAGTAGTTGTAGGGAGCCTGTGTGATCATTTAGGACGATGGTATGGTCAGCTCGACTCCTCACCATCTTTCTGTAAGATCCCCTTACTCTGCCGCTCACTGGGAAGGTGACAGTAGTCTTGCTGGGTGACATAAAAGCTGGCAAAAGCCTTGTAAAGCGTACCCTTGCCAGTGCTGGACAGATGCCTGCGCGCCCTACTCTCCCTCGTCTACTTGTCCCGCAGAACTACAGCACTCTGCGCTAGCGCTGTCAGAAGGGAAAATACTGTTCAGCTTGTGCACCAGGGCCTGCTGGTATTCATGCATCTCACACTCCTTTCCTCTCCAGGGATGAGAGTGGGAAGATTTTGCTTGTACGCGTGGTCCGGAGAGTGAACACCAGTAATCGGTGCTGGAATAAATTCTTGAACGCGAGGGTCACGGGATAGGCAGCTAGACATTAAATCTGCCATATGCGCCAGAGTACCAACGCGTAAGAATTCACTCCCCTCACTGGCTGACTTCCATTTCTCCTCCCCAACTCCTCCAACTCCTCTTCTTCTGCCCATACACCTGACAGTAGGACTCACAATGGTCCCCTTGTGTCTCGCCACATCTCCTCCTCTTCTCCTCATCCTCCTCCACCTCCACCTCCTCCGATATGCGCTGGAAACAGACCCAGGGTGCTTGCTATCAACAAGGGAATATTCTCCCCGTCTCTTGGACGAAGCCAAGCTTCCGACTTCATGCACCAGAGAGTTTTCACAGCCAGCATCGGGATGGTGAGGCTGATGCATGACGACATGGCTCCCAATCTGCCTACGTCGACTCAGTCCTATTGGCTTTGATAACTTACTGACCTGACTACCGTTGGGGGAAGTTGACACGCACTTCGATCGCTCGGACGGGTAAAAGAGCGGAGAACGTGTGGCAGATAATTAATTGGGCACTCAGTCATGGAGACATAGAGAACAACGAACGTAGGGGGAGACGTGGGATATCGGAGTACATGCTGTGAGCTGTAACTGGATAACATGGTCAGTGTTGAATTCCCACCTCGTGGGCACGTCGCACAACAGTCGGTGAGCGGGCAGTGGAGGCGGCCGCTGCGCTCCCTGAGAGTTGGCAGCATCTGGGCTGGACTTCTGAACATGCGCACAGATCGGTCGGCCTTCGTGAGCAAATCAGACAGATTGGGTATGTCTTGAGGAAACGCTCACTATCAGATTTAACACATGGGCAGGCTGGCACATGTGTCAGTCTGCCGAGGTGGCAGAGCCGCACCAGGTTACGGCCGTTGTCACAACACAACCATTCCGGCTTGAGGTTTCAGCGGTGCCAGCCACAGATCAGTCTGCGCCGTGATGCCCTGTAATAGCTTGTGGGCGTGTGCCTTTGTCGCCTAGGCTCAGCAGTTTTGAGCACCACCGCCTGCGTGTCGCTTAGCGACGGCACTGCTGCTGCCTAGAGCTACTCGGACTGATGCGGACGTGCCCACGGATGGTAGTTCGGAGGAGGAGGTGGAGGAGGGGTGGGAGGAGGACAGGAGCATATAGGCCTAAACAACCTGGACGAGGTAAGGCCCCGCAATCCTCGGCGTCGGCAGTATATGAGCAGCCCAGGGTCAGACTCGGCGTCCCAGCCTCCACAGTTAACCAATGTGCCGTCAGCGATATATAGTGGCCCTGCCGGCAGCACTCGTCCACGTGTCCGTGGTCAGGTGACCTTGTCAGAAACGGCGTTGGTCAGGCACGGATGATGTGTCTGACACGTGCTGGTTGCAGGGCTGGGACGGCACATCGGGAACAATAGTGGGCGGCTGGGGACCGAATAGGAATACGAGGGCGGCCGCGCCATGAGGTTGCTTCAAGGCCTCGGTCTCTACTAGCCTATAGGCAGCATCTCCAGGCTAAGCAATGGAGATGTGCACATTAAGGGCTTTGGCGTGCGGGTGGGTTGCACTATATTTGCGTTTCCGCTCCAGCGTCTGTGGGGTATGGAGAGCTGAACGCTGGTGGATGCTGTGGAGGATCGTGGAGGCGACGATGGGGTTTTTTGCCAGGGTCCTGCAGGCGGGGCTGACTAGCAGCTGACACAGGGGAAGGGCAGTGGTGTGTCACGGCGGAGGTGAACGGGCTTGTTGCCACTGAGTGGGGGCTTAGCATTCATATGCCTGCGCATACGGTGGTAGTTAAGCTAGTAGTGGTGGAACCCCTGCTGAGGGCTGGTTTGGCAAATGTTGCACACCACAGTCCGTCGGTCATCCGGTGTTTCCTAAAGAAACCTCCACACTTCTGAAGATCTAGCCCTCGCCGCAAGAGCCCTCACCACGGGAGCTTCACTAGTTGACAGTGGCGCTGATGCACCAGCTCTGGCCCTGCCTCTCCTCTGGCCCACACACTGCCTCTTCCACCTGTTCAGGTCGAGGACTCTCCTCCGTCTCAGAAGCACTGTGTTCACACCGGCCTCTCAACCCAGCTTGGGTCTGTCACCATCATCATCCTCATCCCTCAGTCTGCTCCCCCCCTCGGACTTCCTGCCCTGACAACAACTTCCCACCTGTCTGACACCGTGTCTCCTCATCGTCGGACACCCTTTACACACTTCCACTACGTCAAGAAGTCATCACTCCCCACAGACTGTGACTGCGTTGGAAAACCTGGCATCGGAAAATTGCTCAGCAGCAAACCGACAAGTGGTTGTGACTGGGGAAGGGTCCAGAAAACAGTTCCTCAGATATACCGGTTCAAAATGCCAAATTTTCCTGGGAGGGGCAGACTGGGGGGGAGGAGGCTGAGGTGCAGGAGCTGGAGGAGTGGGGATTTCGGTGACTATGGGTGGACTGCGGGAAGACTGGCTGGTGGTGGACAATTGCTCGCAGCGTTGTCAAGACAATCCAAACGGACAATCTCACTGTTCGCACTGTTCCTGGCCCTACAGTTGCCTACCACGAGCCAAGTAACTTCAGAACATGACCTAGGTGAGCTGTACTCTGGCGGCCTTCCCCTGCTCCTCATACATGCAGGTGGTGCTCACCCCAGCCAGGACCGCACGGACCTTGACCCCTGCCGAGGATTGGACGCCCCTCCCCGCCTCGTCCCTTACACACTAAGCCCTGGGTTAACATTTAAATGAGGTTATAACTTTTTTTTTTTTATTATTACTTCTTTTGTTTGTTTTGGTTGTTTGTTGTGTGTTTTTTTTTTTTTTGTGTGTTTTTGTGTTTTTTGTGAAGTGTTTTAAACACCAAACATCCATCCTATGCTATGGCTTTTTCTACCAAGTATCAAGGAAGCACACAGCCAGTGAGTCTCAATGCCCATCATTGAATGACCAGTAATTGCCTAAAAATCCACACCATACTACTGAGAATGTTGCCACTTCGGTCGCCTTTGCTATGGATATGTGCGGCCCACCTAAGCGCGAACACGGTCGGTCGCACGTCTCACTACAAATTGCTCAGAATTGCTAGTACATGCACGCAAACCACAGCCACCAAGCAGTCAACCCAGAATCAATTAACCTAATAGCTTCAAAGCTGCGTGCTATTCAGAGATTTGCTTGTGTTGGTTCATTTGCTCAGCCATAGTAGTCAAGCGAAGCAACTACACTACTTGCCAATGCAGTATCACTGATTATTGCTCTAATAGAAATCCACCATACTGATTTTTGCCACTCTTGTCCTTGCTATGGATGATGTGCGACTAAGCAGCCTAGAGGAGCAAGAGACACGAAGGCGGTCGGCATAGTCTCACCTCAAATTGCTCGCAATATGGCATACCATGCCTGCCAGAAAACTACAAGCACCAGCAGATCAACCAGAAATCAATATATAGAACTCTACTGAGCTTCAAGAAGCTGTTTGTATTCTCCTATGGCCTATTTCTAGCCAAGTATCAAAGGAAGCACATACTATGCAGATGAGATGACACTGAGTTAGTCCAATAGAAATCCAACCCCTATGATTTTGCCACTCGGCCTTTGCTATGGATGATTGCCGCCCAGTAAGACGCAGAACACAGCGTGTCGCAAGTCTCACACAAATTGCTCAGATTGGCAAGTACATGCTGCAGAAACTACAAGCCAACCAGCAATCACCGATAATCAAATTAGAACACTACTGTAGGCTTCAAGAAGCTGCTTTGTCATTCTCCTATGGCTATTTCTGGAGCCAAGTATCAAAGGAGAGCACACTGAGATGCCCTAGATATGACACTGAGTTATTGCCTAATAGAAATCCAACCCCTACTGAATTTTCCCACTTCGGTCTTTGCTATGGATATGTGTGCCACTAAGAGCTAAACACAACGGTAGCAAGTCCCCCTGCTAATTCCTCACAAAATGGTAAAAGATGCAAATTAAAATAAAAAAAGTAGAACGTTATTGTAGCCCTAAGAAGGGCTGTTGGGTTCTTTGAGAATCACTCCTGCCTAACAGTAAGCTAATAGAACACCCTAACGCTTTCCCTGACCAGCAGCAGCTCTCTCCCTAGCGGCATCCAGAGACAGAATGATCCGAGCAGCGCGGCCAGCGGCTAGTCTATCCCAGGGTCACCTGATCTGGCCAGCCAACCACTGCTATCGACGTGTAAGGGTACCACGTCATGCTGGGTGGAGTGCAGAGTCTCCTGGCTTGTGATTGGCTCTGTTTCTGGCCGCCAAAAAGCAAAACGGCGGGAGCTGCCATTTTCTCGAGCGGGCGAAGTATTCGTCCGAGTAACGAGCAGTTTCGAGTACCCTAATGCTCGACCGAGCATCAAGCTCGGACGAGCATGTTCGCTCATCTCTAGCATGTACAAATTTACATGCACATATACATGCAGCCATATGCACAGAAATATATATAAAAAAACACATAGAGAAACATGAACACACAAGCATGCAAAGACACACAAACTCACAGACATAATCACTCACATATAATGCGTATAATTATATACAAATTTACATGCGCACATATACATACATGCAGTCAAATTCATGCACATATATTGTAACTCACACATATATGCAGCCATATACACAAATATACATGCCAGACACATACAGGTACATGTATGCACAGACACATGCATGCACACGAACATTCAGACACATACATGCACTTTATGTTCATTTATTTACACACCCATACATATATTTCTCATACATTCTACATTTAGCAGCAGTGATATCTATTAGGCATGCAGTGGTTTCAGAAGGGCAATAGGTGTTATGCCTTTCCAGCTCATCCCTGGAGCTAAGCCAGCATTAGAATCATCAGATTGTAAGCTTTAAAGTCTGAAACTGCTATAAATGTGACCGCACCATTTAAAGTGCTTAATCCAGATTTTTCCCCCATGAGTGGGGGTCAGCAATCACTCTCTTGGCAACCCTGGTGTTCGATCACGGGCCCTATAGCTGTCCTCTGTCCTCTATAGCATTTTTATCTTCTCTTACAAAAAATGCTATAACAAGTGATATATCTACTCCAAAATGTTACTGGCAAAGAGACAATTTTGTCCCACAAAATAAAGCACTCACAAAAATAATTAATCTCCATAGAATTGCATCGAAATTCGTTGCACTAAACTTGCTGTATGGTTTTTACATTATAATAAAGAGGACCTGTTTTGAAATATTTCCTGTGACTCAAGTTGTGGCATTCTAATATTTATTCTACATTTATTATCCCCTGGCTTCGGATTAAGTGTGTGGACTGGATAGAACACCAACATCTTTTTTAAAAAAAATTAAAAGTGTTAACCCCTTTCAGGACCTGGCCCTTTTTTGTTTTTTCATTTCATTTTTTACTCCCATGATCAAAAAATCCATAACTTTTATTTTTCCATGTACAGAGCTGTGTGATGGCTTATTTTCTGCGTAACAATTACACTTCATAGAGATGGTATTGAATATTCCATGGTGTACTAGGAAGCGGGGAAAAAAAATTCCAAATGCAGTGAAATGGTAAAAAAAAGCATTTGTGCCGCCTTCTTGTGGGCTGTATCTTCGGATTTCACTGTGCGCCCAAATGACATGTCTACTTATTCTTGGGTGGTAACGATTATGGGGATACCAAATTTGTATAGGTTTTATAGAGTTTTCATACATTTAAAAAATTAAAACCTCCTGTACAAATTTTTTGGGGATGTTGCCTCTTTGGCGCTAATACCTGTTTATATTTTGGTGTACTGAGCTGTTGGGTGTGCGTTTTTTGCGGATTTTGATGACTTTACATTATCATTTTAGTACTGTTTCGACTTGTTGATCCTTTTTATAGAATTTTTTAATTTTTTAAATGACAAAAAGTGCCATTTTCGATTTGTGCGCGATTTTCCGTTACGGGATAAACGCAGTGAAAACTTATCATATTTTGATAGATCGGGCCATTTTCGGACGCGGCGATACCTAATGTGTTTATGATTTTTTACTGTTTATTTATATTATATCAGTTCTAGGGAAGGGGGGGTGATTTGAGTTTTTAGGGTTTTTTATTATAATTTTTTTTTTTTTAACTTTTTTATTTTTATTATTAGTTACTTTTCAGACTCCCTAGGGTACTTTAAACCCTAGGGGTCTGCACGATCCTATAATATACTCCAACTACAGTATGGCAGTATATGGGATTTAACTACTCATACATTACAATGTGCTGATAGCACATTGTAATGCATGGGTTAACCTGAAGTAGCCCTCGGGTCTCGCGAGACCCGAGGTTACCATGGCGACGGATCGCCGCTCACGATGGACGTCACTGGGGAGCGGCGATCCTCAAAAAGATGGGCGGTGGCAGCTGGGGCAGCATTGCCGCGGCGATCGAGGTGAAAACCAACCCGCGATCCGGTGCTAGCACGATCGCGGGTGTTACCGGTAAGCCTTGCTGCATATGCAGCAAAGACTTACGGCTTATGGAGAGGGCTCAGCGCGTGAGCCTTCCCCATGCACCCGCGGCCGACCGTGACGTGCTATTACGTCACGGGCGTGAGGAAAGGGTTAAACTTCTTGTAAAATTAGTAAAACATAAACATAAATATATAGTGTTAAAAATCAAATCTAGAATTGTTGTTTTCTGTATTCCTGCCCAAGCATGCTAATAAATTTTCATCAATAAAGAATAACCAACCCAGGGACTAAGAAAAGGGCACTAAGTTCCGGGCCCCTCTTCCTTAGCACTGAAACCCAATAATCAATTGTACTTGTGTCTAGTATAACATTTTTGGTGGTCAGAGGAACAAAACAGAAATTGGGTCATTTATTAATTTTTTTTTCAAACCAATAGAAAAATGGCCTTTTTCAATATTAATATTTTAAATTCTGACAATTTTTTTGAAGTAATACATGTTTTATGCATATTTCAAATTTGAGAATTGACCCACAATTGTTACATTGTAGGAAATGCAAGTAAATCTGCATTGCTGCAGATTTAAATAAAGAAACGGATATTTCCAGCACATATTAATTCACAAGTAAAAAAATGCTGCAATCTTGCATTCAAAAATAATTTCTATTATTTGCATTCTGGCCTGCAGATCAGTCACATCCACAAATAAGTTAGTGCTAGGTGTTTATGACAAAAATAATGGAATAATTTAAGGAAATCAACAGCATAGGCGTATTACTTGGATAAGACTTGTAACAGACTGACAGTACCTGCTATACTCTACAACCAGAATGGCTTGATATGAAGAAGGGCTCATTAGCATATTGACTAGGTTGACTGCATACCAACTGCTGATTAGCATGCCAAAGGACCTGATTAACTATTAGACAACATGATTGGAATTTAAATACCCACCAAGTCTTGAGCAAACAGAGCATGGTATATCAGCTTATAGCTACATGAAAGTCTGCATCTTATTCATATGCACAATATTCCGTAGGTTTATATAATCTATGCTTTTTCTTAGTATAATTTTTTTTTATTGAATGGACATTTATTCATTTACTTCACAATGTCCTGAATTGTTTAATAACCTCCTCATAAATATATACATATACCGGTATTACATAACTTGTAAGAGTCATAAATTACTTTCCATGGCTCCTGTCACTCTCGATTAACAAATCTGGCCCTGTAGATTTTACAGAGAAACAAGATTGAAAAAAGATGGAGCTTCTCTCTCCCATAGGAGTTGGCCCATTGCCCCTTCACTCATCAAAACTGCCACTAGCATTCACTTCTTCTCGTACAGTTTCTACACAGATGTTGATCACGTAAAGCAGACAATGTACTGCAATGAATAGAACTGAATTTTTTACAGTTTTACTGATTATTTGCATACTGCAATCAGTATCTTCACCTTTAACGTATAAATTATAATACATAAATACTTAGACAATTAAAATACAAAACTGATATTCAGAATCATAGAGATCTGCAAGATTGTCACAACTGCAAAAAGTGAGATATTACTAACAACAAGGCCCTTTTTTGTTTCTGCATTTCCATTTTTCACTTACAACCTTCAAAAATGTATAACTTTCTTTTTTTCCATGTAAAGATCTGTGTGAGGGCTTGTTTTCAGAGTAACAAATTTCATTTCATAATAACATTATTTAACCCCTTAATGACCGCCGTATCGGCTTTTTACGGCGGTCATTAAGGGTACTTCTTCTGACGTGTACGCCTTTCTACGGCGGCGCGTCAGAAGAAGATTTCGGGACACTGGGTCTCGCCGGTGTCGGGCTGTGATATCACAGCCCAGACCCGGCACTAACACCCGGGATCGGAAAAACTCCGATTCCGGGTGTTTAACCCCTTACATGCCGCGGTCAAGCATGACCGCGGCGTGCAATTTTTTCCCCCGTGGATCGGACCCCCCCGGTGTGCTTACCGGGGGATCCGATACCTCCTGCCGCTGCCCCGGGTCCCGACGAGTGACCCGAGGATGCAGGCTTCTCTCCCCGCCGGGTTCTGCCTTCCTGGCAGGACCCGGCTGTAAGTAACTGAGCATACGCGGCATGCTCAGTTACTTACACTATACACTGCAATACAAGTGTATTGCAGTGTAAAGGCTTGAATAAGCGATTGGATGATCGCTTATTCAAGCCAAAAGTAGAAAATGTAAAAAAGTTAAAAAAAAATCTTTTTATAAATAATTAAATAAATAAATAAAATAAAGTCCCATAATCTCCCCAGTAACACAAATGCAAATAAGTAGTGAAACACAAAAACACGTACATATTGGTATCACACCAGAAAAAATGGAAAGATTTATCCGATAACACCTCTTGTTTTACTAGCCCCCCCCCCGCCATGTCCCTTCCTCCCCACCCCCACCCCCCTCTCATAGCGTCCCTATTAATCTTTACAATAAATCTAATCATACATTGAAACCCGCTTCGGTGAACACGTAAAAAAAAAAAAACTTCCCATAATATACAATTTTTCATTAAACACCATCACAAAAAATGTTCTAAAAAGTGATCAAAAAAAGTTACGTTCCCTAATATGATACGACTGAAAAGAACAACTGTTTTTGCAAAAAATAAGGCCTCAACCAGATCTGACAACAGAAAAATACAGAAGTTATGGCCCAGAAAAGTTGACAATAGTAAAAACAACGCAATTTTCTCCAATATTGGTTTTGCTCAGGAAAATTGAGCAAAAATAAGAAAAACTATATAAATGACATAACATGACATGTTGCAAATGACATAATTTCAAATTGGCTAAAATTTGCGACATTTTTTGACTCCAGACTAAACTATACTAAGGGAAACATAGAAAATGGAAAAAAGTTACTTGCGAAACCGTTTTCAGGGGCGCCGATCGTTGCTATGGCATCACTGGGGTCCAATCTGTGATGTCATCTTACTGGCACAGTGCTAGCATATGCATGTGCATAGGCCGACACTGCTAATACCCTGCAATACATGAGTATTGCAGAGTATTATCATGAACAAGCAATCAGATGACTGCTTGTTCATGTCACATGGTGGAAAAAGTGAAAAAGTAAAAAAAAAAGTTCTTCAATAAAAAATAAGTTAATAAATCAATAAAAATGCCCAAAAGCCCCAAAACATATAAAGAGACATATAACTCAAAAAAAGTCTAAATCATAACACAAACCCCACATATAGTATCACCGCGTCCGTGACAACCCGTAGAATAAAAGAAAATAATTATTGAAACCGGACGATAAACGCCGTAAAAAAAATGTTATAAACCCTCCAAAAATTATGATTTTACCTATTCAATCCCACAAAAAATGCTATAAAAAGTGATCAAAAAAACATATGTACTCCAGAATGGTACTGGTGCAAAGTACAACATCTCCCGCAAAAAGCAAGCCATCAACCAGCTCCGTAGCCAAAAAACTAATAATGTTATGCCACTTGGAAGACGGCAATTAAGGATAACAAAGTCAATGGTTTCTTTTCACCTTTATAAAAAGGTGTGGATTAGCAATGATGGGAAAGGTTTCTCCAAATTAGCCAAAATCTACGTGGCCAGAATGTAGTTGCTTTTTCTTTTTTCAAATACCAACCCCTTGGTTGCCATATTGACACCCTCCTACTAATTTTGGAGAAACAGAGGTTGAAGCAGAACAATTTGTTTCATATATTAATTCCAATGCCATGAATTTATAATTTACATTTTCTTTTAAAAAACAAAATATACACTTCCTTGACATCTCCCTTCAAAGTAATGAACCTGTACATATTTCTCCTTACAAAGATATTGACACCAAATCCATTTAATAGGCAGATTTGTGCCATCCCCATCACATTATTAAAAATTCAGGTTGGGGAACTGGTACATATAAAGAGATGCATTCATTAAAGGGGTTGTCCGAGTTTAAAAAAAAAATAAAATATATGTGGCCGGGAGCAGGCTGCCTAAAATAATAAAGATGTACTTACCTCCGGTGCCCTCCGGTATCCAGCGCTGCTGTCGCTCCGGTTCGGGCGCCATGTAAACAAACATGGCCGCCTGAGCAGCGCTGGACTCAGCGTGACACGCTCTTACCTGCACCCGTGAACTCCAGTGAACTCCGACGGACTTCAGCGCAGCAGCGACACCTGGTGGACATTGGATGCACTACCTTAGTGAATCGCCGGAAGACCCGAATCCTCCACAGAGAACGCGCCGCTGGATCGCGGGTAAGTAAATCGGCCCCACTGCCTGCAGATGTAGACTACATTTTATGGCTACAGGTTTCCGGGAAAGGCTTTATATTTCTTGTTAATCTAATCATATAGTAATAGTTTCGTTTCTCTCATCTCCAATCACAAAGGTAACTTGTTGTAATATGGTCAGGGGTCCAGAGGGTTGTGGAAAATGTGGAGGGTTGTCACAGCTAAAGTGTACACTTATTAATGATTCATCGTGGAAAATATGATCGGTTAAGAGGTTCATATTTTAAAATCTTTGAATTATTCTTTTAGCATTTTAACATTGAGCTCCATAAGAATCAATCTTACTAAAGATTGATGGGCAGATTCAAAGATGTATCATCCTTTGCAATTTTGCGGCAGTCATTTCAGAAACAGCTTGTGACATGAAGAGAAAATCATAACTCTTCAGCCATGTAGAAAAATAGGAACACCTGGACAGCCTAGAGAAAGAAGGAACAAATTCCCTGCATTCTCTGACTGCTATTGTATGGAAGACTTGATTGGACATCATTAAAGGGGGACTCATTTAACATGTTCCTATTGATGAATCATTCTCTTTAACACAATGCCCGACCACTGTTTTTTTCTGAACAAAAATGAAATAGATTAGAAAAGTAGTTTAACCAGTTGCCTCTACTGTGCTGCCTTTTCACATTTCAATTTTTGTGCTGGTAGCCAAAAAAAAGCAGAGGATTCACCCAGGCATCAGGATCCCAAAGTTAATTATGTCCTATCCTGCTTGCTACCTGCTGCTTGCACCATGCTAACAGACAGTTGTAAAACAGTAGGAGTGTCATCTTAGATGACCACAACTGCAGTAGCTAAGAAAGTTAGAGTATTTATTATTGCTAGCACCTCTGACGGCACCATGCATTGCAATCACAGGTTGTTTAGTAAGACACCTGGAGGCCTAATGAAGAATCATTGACTACCCTGACTACAGTATCATTCACATATCTTACAAAGACCATAAAGCCTCAAAGGTGTTATCACCTACATAACTGTATTTATAATTTATTGGAAGTATTTTCCAGTCTGAGCCATGGTCTCCTCGTAGTTTTTTGTCCAGAAAAAGTTTCTAAAAACAGCTCTGGAATTTGTTTCTTCTCTTTTTCGAACATACCGCCAAGACTCCGTTCCCACTGTTTTCCCTGCAGTATCTTCAGATTCCGAATCATAGGTGAAAAAGATAGGGCAAGCCCATAGTGCAGATCACACTAGTTTGTTAAAAAATATTAATTATACTCACAAGAGTTTTAAAATAACAGTTTTTTAAAAAAATATTTATAAGCCAGAAACGTTTTACCGAATCTAGACATATTACTCGCTACATTCATTTTAACCCCTTAAGGACCAGGCCCTTTTTCGTTTTTGCGTTTTTATTTTTCACTCCCCACCTTCAAAAGTCTATAACTTTTTTTATTTTTCCATGTACAGAGCTGTGTGATGTCTTATTTTCTGCGTAAAATTGCACTTCGTAGTGATGGTATAAATATTCCATGCCAGTGTACTGGGAAGCGGAAAAAAAATTCTAAATGCAGTGAAAATGCATGACAAAACACATTTGCGCATTTCTTTGTTGGCTTGGTTTATACAGCTTTCACTGTGTCGGCCCAATTGCACAGATTACGTCATTCATTGGGTCAATATGACGCACAGGGGATAACAGAATTTGTATAGGTTTTATAATGTTTTTCATCTTTTTACAAAAATTAAAACCATCCTGTACAGAAAAAAACTTCTTCATTTTACAGTGTTCCTTGCGCTAATAACTTTTTCATACTTTAGGTAAAGCTGTGGTGGTGTCATTTTTTGCGACTTCTGATGATGTTTACAACACTTTTATTTTTAGGACTGTTAGACCTTTTGATTATTCTATTTTTCAAAATGGCTAAAAAATGCAATTTGCGACTGCGGGCGCTATTTTCCGCTATGGGGTAAAACGCAGTGAAAAACAATAATTATATTTTGATAGATCGGGCATTTTCGGACGTGGCGATACCTAATGTGTTTAGGATTTTTAATGTTTATTTATATTTATATCAGTTCTAGGATACTACAGTATGGCAGTATATGGGGATTTTGCATACCATCAAGCACCGATCGCGGGTGTTAGCAACGGGCGTTTGCTTCATTATGAAGCAAATGCCTGGTGAGTATGAAGAGGGCTCAGCCCGTGAGCCCTCTTCATACTCCCCCATGCGCAGCAAGATGTAAGGGTACGTCTTATTGCGCTATGGGGTTAAAACCAAAAAAGCCCCATCAACACCAGTTTTTGAGGTTTTGCACATGACAGTGCATGATTGGGTAGAGAGAAGGGGAAGAGTTGGGCAGGAGTGGGTGGGCAGGAGAATCTAGCTAAAATCTGAGCCTCTTAGTAAAGTCAGCCCAACGTGCGCTAGGGGTGATGCTAGGGGGGGGGGATATTAAGACTGGCGTGCAAAATGCCAGTTTTAATATATTACCTCTATTGTGTCTATAGACACAATGGGGCAGATTTATCAATCTGTCTGAAAGTCAGATTATTTCTAGTTGCCCATGGCAACCAACCACAGCTCCCCTTTAAAATATTCATGAGCACTGGTAAAATGAAAGCTGAGGTGCAATTGGTTGCCATGGGCAACTAGAAATATTCTGACTTTCAGACAGCTTGATAAATCAGCCCCAATATGTGAAGAACAATATGTGTGAAGATGTCTGAAGAACACCTTTCTGATAAGTTAGCAGATGTACGGAAACATCTGCAATGTGTTCTTCACTGTGTTCACTGTGTTCTTCACTTAAATGATCCTTAATGAACCTTAAATGATCCTGTGTTCACTGTGTTCTTCACTTAAATGATCCTTAATGATCCTTAAATGATCCTGTGTTCACTGTTTTCACTGTGTTTCCTTAAGTGAAAGCTTGTTCTTGAGCAGGCGAAATATTCGTCCGAGCAACGAGCCATTTCGAGTACGCTAATACTTGAACGGGCATCAAGCTCGGACAAGTATGCTCGCTCATCTCTACCAATAACACATTCTCCTGCTTTCTCCTATCTCTTCCTGCCCTCTCACATTGAATTTTGGTCATTTACTCATTTGGCACACATTTTAACAGGACCCTTTGTGTTTTTTAATCATTCTTTTCCCACGTTACTCTAAAACATGTGAATCACCTTCAATATGTTTGGTTTTTGTTATGCACAGGACACAAATTAAGGAATCAGGGATGTGATTATTACTTACCCTTTGAAGATTTTCTTCCTTATTTTGTTGTATTTGTGCCACTTTAATGTAGGTTAGCAACTATGCAATTTCTTCATGTGTCATATGGGTTGTCAATCTTGTGTGTGATCACATGAAAACACTACCGACACATGACATGTAGGAACACTCCCCTCTGGTGTGAGTGACTTGGTAACTATGGGAACGTTAGTCTCACATGACATGCAGGAAAAAGCCCGTTTGGTGGGTGTGCCCAGGCTGTCATGTGATTCTCACAGATGTTTTAAATTGCTTGTTTCATTGTATACTGTTATCCATGACTAAGAACGCATCTGAAACACGTTGGAAATATTGATGTGTGTTGTAGGATTTTAACATGACATGAATAAAGAAAAAGGTTTTTAACCAATTCCTTGGTCTCTGGGATTTGAGCTGGAAACTACTATTTGTATGCTCTATCTCTTTGCGGCTACGGGTTGCGGTGAGCGCTTGTACTGAGCCCATGCGCCATAGCCGGCTATGCGGCTTGTGGCCGTACATGCATTCCCCCGACAGTCATGTGAATGAGCCCTTATTCTGTGACAGATAAATCATGCTGGATAATTAATCTGGTGTAGTTAAAGACTGTGGCGTATACCTTAAACCAGCTATTAGTTAGCCTAAAAATGACATGAAACCATTAATAAATGTTGTTCAAGGCATTTCAGGTACAAATTATTACAGAATTCGGTATAGACTAATTGATAAATCTCCCCCACTATCTTGCCTTGGTATTAGCGTCCGGTGACCAATATCCAGCGATCCCACGGTTCAGCATTAAGTTGAGTGACGTGTATTTTTCCAACATGTAATTAAATGTATATGTACTCTAGGTTTAGAATATTTTGTTTATAGTTTCTGGTTACAGTATTAATAAATCTACACCATTGTCTGAAGTTATTTAATAGGATTGATCAATAATAAACTTATATCTGCAATACCTGTACACAAATGCATCATGTGAAAAATGTTTATCTTATTTCATAATGCAATGGAACCCCCAATTAATCAGGTTACAAAGATAAATTATACATGCAAATGAGTTGGTGTGTCATAATGCGGGCAATATATTTCATTCACAGTTCTGAGTACTAGTCTTGAACACTATAATTGTAATTTTACCCCTAAGTTTCCCCTGACCTGCTTAGAAAGCTCCCTTGTGTGAAGAAAGTTAAATATACACTCCAAATCTCACTATGCTGTGATTGCTAGACTGACTTTCTAGGATGCATATCTCCTTTTATTTCATTGTCAGGTTATGGTATAGGACAGTGATGGCGAACCTTTTACAGACAGAGTGCCCAAACTATATCCAAAATCCACTTATTTACCTTGAAGTGCCAGCATGGAATTTTATACAGTAACTTATTGCTACCACATCTTTCAATTGTATCGGCCGCCTGAGGCCACCAATATA
The DNA here is from genome assembly GCA_019512145.1 of Engystomops pustulosus. Taxonomy (NCBI): domain Eukaryota; kingdom Metazoa; phylum Chordata; class Amphibia; order Anura; family Leptodactylidae; genus Engystomops; species Engystomops pustulosus. The sequence goes on along the minus strand of CM033646.1, from coordinate 87,025,563 downwards.
GTTGACAGAAGGAAGGCAAATTCAAACTATCATTGTAGCTTCTTTCCAGGGTCACTTTGTACAGGAAGAAATGGTGGGTCCAGCAAGATGACCCACAAAGACAATGCAGTTCTGTCAACACCTTCTTACTTTCCACGCAGTTCCAAACAGCCAATAAAGTGTCACTTTAAAATAGCGCTGAGAGCAGCATCTCTTAAGTTCGGTGTTTGGTGAACTCTGTCCTTGGACAATGGCCTGAGTGCCAGCAAAAAGGGCTCCGAGTGCCACCTCTGGCACCCGTGCCATAGGTTCGCCACCACTGGTATAGGAGATTAGGTCTATCATGCTGTTAGATCAGGATTCTGTCTGTCTGCATTTCATTCTCTAATGCATACCCAATCTAAGAAAGGTGCAACTGTCCATGTATACATGCTCTTTAGTCCATGAATGCCCCAATGATGGAAATGTTCTTACAAGCGATAAAGCCACCAAGCAGGTGTTTCACTGTAGGCAGTCACTGGAAAACCCAGCATGATGAAAGATTAGCACTGAAAATGTGCCAAGAGATTAACCATCGCAATCCTACACATCCTAAGCAAATCAACTTGACAGGTATCTTTGAATAAGCAACCCAACAAAAGAAGGAATGACATACGAATAGTAGACTAAATGCATTGTTTATTCCACTGTTTTAAAAATACATTACAGTATTTTCTTTGCTACTCTACACATACAGTGGTTGCTGTATTATCAGTCTCTTTTCACTACTCCAATTGGATATATTTGTTTCTGTGTTTGCATGTAGTCAGTCGATAAAAATCCAAACAGTAAAATTAGAACTTAATATGAATTTACACATGTTATAAGACCTGTAACTAGATAAAGGAAAAAAATGGCCGCACTCCAAAGTATTCAAGCGAAACATTGGTTACTTTATTCCCATATTGCAACGTTTTAACTCCTTCATTAGAAGCCTTTCTTAAGCAAGGCGCTAGTGTTTAACACAGCTATATAAAAAGGATCATCAATGTTACATTTGCACTAGTGTTAGGCTTAAGTCCCGCAATCGATCTGATTCTCAGACGTAAAAGGGAACAGTAAAAATTTTTATAGTCTATTTGGATCAATTTATGTATCACTTGCTACTCGCTGCTCCCCCATATCTTGCAATGTCAGCAGGCAAAGGAGGATATTTACTGTATCAGAAGGAAACATCGTTCTAGATGCCAATTCAGAGATTAGCTTTCAATTTATAAACTTCTGCAGGAAATGAAAACTGAACTCTGATTGGTTGCCATGAGCATCTACAACAGTTCTGCTCTCAGTCACTTCTCATAAATCTCCCCCAAAATCTTGTGATAAATATCTCCTTGCCTGTGTATGAGTATAATACAGTAGAGAGTACACAATCTATTGACTTTGTAGTTTTGCAGTGTGAATTGAAAAGAGAAGGCGAGCAAAACAGGCCCAACTCTCCCAATAAATCTCATTTTTTGCCAGGCAAGGGAAAATGTCTAATAATTAATAGTGCGGTGTTTAGTGCATTTTGGCACAGAATTGTAGTGTACAATAGTTTCAACTATAAATAAAATCTACCATCAGAATCTATCATGTTAAATCAGGGTGACTTATTCATATCCATGGCCTCCTTCCTTCAAAAATAAACTTTAAAATTTATGCTAGATGGGATCTGGTGAGTCTGCGCCTCAGTGATGTCATTTTACAGGCTGTCATAATGAGCAGAGTAGGTCTCCCCACCAGGGCAGGTTGTAGAGAAAGTGGGTCCCTGGGCAAAATTAAAAGTGGGGCCCCAAATAAAACGATTTCATGACCAGTCATAGTGAATAACTGGCTCCCTTTAGTAAGGTAAAACAAACTGTAATATGGGAGAGTTTTATAGGACATGATAGAGACATTGATGGGCAGCACGGTGGCTCAGTGGTTAGCACTTGCAGCCTTGCAGCACTGGTCAACATCTGCAAAGAGTTTGTATGTTCTCCAGGTGTTTTTGTGAGTTTCCTCCGGGTCCTCCGGTTTCCTCCCACACTCCAAAAACTTACTGGTAGGTTGAATAGATTGTGAGATCCATGCTGACAGGGATTGAATTGGCAATTATTATGATAGAAGATAAATATGAAATATGATAGAGATTTCTAGATGCAGAAGTATAAAGTAGATGATATACACAGTAGATAGATATGAGAGATAAATACAGTAGAAAAGAAATAGAAGATTGATTGAAAAATAGAGAAAAAGTGAGATGTATAAATGGTCAGATTATATGATATAGATAACTAGACAGATAGATATATAGACAGGAGATAGATGATAAGCATCTTCACCCGGGAATTCAACCAAAGGGTATTAACTAGAGATGAGCGAATACACTCGTCCGAGCTTGATGCTCGTTCGAGCATTAGCGTACTCGCAACTGCTTGTTGCTCAGACGAATACTTTGCCAGCTCGAGAAAATGGCATCTCCCGCCGTTTTGATTTTTGGCGGTCAGAAACAGAGCCAATCACAAGCCAGGAGCCTCTGCACTCCACCCAGCATGACGTGGTACCCTTACACGTCGATAGCAGTGGTTGGCTGGCCTGATCAGGTGACCCTGGAATAGACTAGGCCCTGCCCGCACTGCTCGCATCATTCTCTGTCTGGATGCCGTTAGGGAGAGAGCTGCTGCTGCTGCTGCAGGGAAAGCGTTAGGGTGTTATATTAGCTTACTGTTAGGCAGGAGTGAGTCTACAAGAACCCAAAAGCCCTTCTTAGGGCTAGAATAGCAGTATATATATTTTTTTATTTGCTTGTGGCTGGGCTTGCTGGCACTGGTAGTGCAGATAGTACCATATTCTGAGGAATTTGCAGGGAGACTAGGGAACGTTCTATTTAGCTCTTAGTGACACACATATCCATCTTAAACACCTAAGTGGGACAATTTATTATAGGGGTTTGATTGAATTAGGCACAGTCTGCGCGATTTTTTATTTTTTTTTTTTTTCAAACTAAGTGACAGGCACACCACATATCCATTGTGTGCTGTCAGTGTAGGTTGAAACTAGGCATACAAGAACCCAACCGCTTTCTTAGGGCTACAATGGTTATTATTATATATATATATTGTTGATTTGCTTGTGGCTGGCCTTGCTGGCACTATTAGTGCAGCTATACCATATTGTGAGGAATTTGCAGGGAGACTTGGGAACGTTCTATTTAGCTCTTAGTGACACACATATCCATCTCAAACACCTAAGTGGGACAATTTATTAGGGGTTTGATTGAATTAGGCACAGTCTGCCTATTTTTATTTTTTTTCAAACTAAAAGTCATCAGGCACAGCACAAAATCCAGTTGTGTGCTGTCAGTTAGGCTAGAAACTAGCCATACGAGAACCCAACAGGCCTTCTTAGCGCTAAAATAGCGTTATATATTTTATTTTTTTGTTGATTTGCTTGTGGGCTGGCCTTGCTGCCACTAGTAGTGCAGCTAGTACCATATTGTGACGAATTTGCAGGGAGTCTTCCGAACGTTCTGTTTAGCTCTTAGTGACACACATATCCATCTCAAACACCAGGGACAATTTATTAGGGCTTTGATTGAATTAGGCACAGCGTCTGCTTTTTCTTTTCTTTTTTTTTTTTTCAAAACTAAAAGTCATCAGGCACAGCACAAATCCAGTTGTGTGCTGTCAGTGTAGGTTATAAACTAGCCATAGCAATAGTATAGCATCGTTTTGTTAAAAAAACAAAAACAAAAAAAAACAAAAAAAACAAAAAAAAATACAGTTTACACTTTAATTTGAAAATGTTGAACCACAGGGCTAGGGGTAAAGATGAGGGCGTCCAACTACTGCAGGGGTCAGAGGCCATGGTCCGGTGGGGTGAGACACCACCTGCAGATGAGGGAGCAGGGGAAGGCCGCAGAGCTACACTCCCTAGTTGATGTCTCAAGTTACTGGGAGTCTGGTAGAGCACTGTTAAGGCACAGAGTGTGAACAGTGATGTCGTGGATTGCGGACAATGCTTCTAGTCATTTGTCCACTATCAGTCTTCCACGCAGTCCACCCATGTCCCCGAAATCAGCACTCCTCCACTCCTCCCACCTCAGCCTCCTTCCCCCATCTGCCCCCTCCAGAAAATTTGGCATTTGAACTGGCATACTCTGAGGAACTGTTTTCTGACCCTTCCCACAGTCACAACCACTTGTCCGTTGCTGCTAAGCTCTTTCCCGATGCCCAGTTTCCACCGTCACAGTCTTGGGTGATGATGACATTGTTGACTTAGTGGAAAATTGTGTAAAGAGGTGTCGGACGATGAGGAGACACATTGTCAAACAGTGGTGAAGTTGTTGTCAGGGCAGGAAGTCCGAGGGGGGAGCAGACTGACCCAAGCTGGTGATAGGCCTGTGAACTCTAGACGGAAGCGAGTCCTCGAGGAGAACAGGTTGAAAGAGGCATGGTGGGACCAACGGAGAGGCAGGGCCAGAGCTGGTGCATCAGAGCCAAATGTTTCACGTAGTGAAGCTCCCGTGTGAGGGCTAGATTTTCGAGTCTGGAGGTTCTTTAAAGAAACAACCGGATGACCAAAGGACTGTGGTGTGCAACCTGTGCCACCCCAGGATCAGCAGGGGTTCCACCACTACAGCTTAACCACCACCAGTATGCGGAGGCTTATGAATGCTAAACACCCCACTCAATGTAACCAAGGCCGTTCACCTCTGACCGGGCACACCACTGCTCCTTCCCCTGTGTCATCTGCTGCCTCTGCTAGTCCGCCCCCTGCCCAGGACCCGGCCCAAACACCTCCCGTGCGAAAACCACACCTTCGCCACGATCCTCCACAGCATCCACCAATGTCTCCATGCGCAGCGTTCAGCTCTCCATACCCCAGACGCTGGAGCGCAAGAGGAAGTACAGTGCAACCCATCACACACGCCCAAGCCCTCAACGTCCACAACTCCAACTTACTTAGCTGAAGATGCTGTCCTATAGGCTGGTAGAGACCAAGGTCTTTCCGCAACTAATGCAGTCACCGCCCCTCGGCCGGTGTTCATGTGATTCTCACAGATGTTTTAAATTGCTTGTTTCATTGTATACTGTATCCATGACTAGAACCGCATCTGAACACGTTGGAAATATTGATGTGGTTGTAGGATTTTAACAGACATGAATAAGAAAAAGGTTTTTAACCATTTCCTTGGTCTCTGGGATTTGAGCTGGAAACTACTATTTGTATGCTCTATCTCTTTGCGGCTACGGGTTGGCGGTGAGCGCTGTTGTATGAGCCCATGCCCTACGGCTGATGCGGCTTGTCGGCCGTAACATGCATTCCCCCGACAGTCATTGAATGATCCCTATTCTGTGACAGTAAATCATGCTGGATGATGTAATCTGGTGTAGTTAAAAGACTGTGGCGTATACTTAAACCAGCTATTAGTTAGCCTAAAAATGACATGAAACCATTAATAAATGTGTTCAAGGCATTTCAGGTACAAATTATTACAGAATTCGGTATAGACAATTGATAAATTCCCCCACTATTGCCCTTGGTATTAGCGTCCGGTGACCAATATCCAGCGATCCCACGGTTCAGCATTACGTTGAGTGCGTGTATTTTCCAACATCGTAATTAAATGTATAGTTATCTAGGTTTAGAATATTTTGTTTATAGTTCTGGTATAGTATTAATAAATCTACACCATTGTCTGAGTTATTTAATAGGATTATCAATAATAAACTTATATCTGCAATACCTGTACACAAATGCTCAGTGAAAAATGTTTATCTTATTTCATAATGCAATGGAACCCCCAATAATCAGGTTACAGATAAATTATACATGCAAATGAGTTGGTGTGGCATAATGCGGGCAATATATTCATTCACAGTTCTGAGTACTAGTCTTGAACACCTATAATTGTAATTTTACCCCTAAGTTTCCTACTTTGAAAGCTCCCTGTGTCACCCTTATATTAAAAATGTAGCCTGATGAGGAACAAATGTGAATGAAAAGTTAATATACACTCCAAACTCACTATGCTGTGATTGCTAGACTGACTTTCTAGGATGCATAATCCTTTTATTTCATTGTCAGGTTATGGTATAGGAGATTAGGTCTCTCATGCTTTAGATCAGGATTTGTCTGTATTGCATTTATTCTCTAATGCATAACCCATCTAAGAAAGGTGCAACTCTCCATGTATACATGCTCTTTAGGTCCATGAATGCCCCATGATGGAAATGTTTTACAAGCTGATAAAGCCACCAAGCAGGGTTTCACTGTAGGCAGTCACTGGAAAAAACCAGCATGAGGAAAGGTAGCACGAAAATGTGCCAAGAGATTAACCATCGCACTCTACACATCCTAGCAAATAACTTGACAGATCTTTGAATAAGCAACCCAACACAAAAGAAGGAAGACAGACGATAGTAGACTAATGCATGTTTATTCCACTGTTTTAAAATATCATTACAGTATTTCTTTGCTACTCTACACATACAGTGGGTTGCTGTATTCATCAGTCTCTTTCACTTACTCCAATTGGATATTTTGTTTCAGTGTTTGCATGTATCAGTCGATAAACATCCAAACAGTAAAATTAGAACTTAATATGAATTTACACATGTTAAGACCGTTACTAGATAAAGGAAAAAATGGCGCCTCCAAAGTATTCAAGCGAAACATTGGTTACTTTATTCCCATATTGCAACGTTTTAACTCCTTCATTAGAAGCCTTTCTTAAGCAGGCGCTAGTGTTTAACACAGCTATATAAAAGGATCATCAATGTTACACTGCACTAGTGTTAGGCTTAAGTCGCAATCGATCTGATTCTCAGACGTAAAAGGGAACAGTAAAATTTTTATAGTCTATTTGGATCAATTTATGTATCACTTGCTACTCGCTGCTCCCCCATATCTTGCAATGTCAGCAGGCAAAGGAGGATATTTACTGTATCAGAAGGAAACATCGTTCTAGATGCCAATCAGAGATTAGCTTTCAATTTATAAACTTCTGCAGGAAATGAAAACTGAACTGATTGGTTGCCATGAGCATCTACAACAGTTCTGCTCTCAGGTCACTTCTCATAAATCTCCCCAAAATCTTGTGATAAATATCTCCTTGCCTGTGTTGAGGATAATACGGTAGAGAGTACACAATACTATTGACTTTGTAGTTTTGCAGTGTGAATTGAAAAGAGAAGGCGAGCAAACAGGCCCAACTCTCCAATAAATCTCATTTTTTGCCAGGCAAGGGAAATGTCTAATAATAATAGTGCTGTGTTAGTGCATTTTGGCACAGAATTTAGTGTACAATAGTTTCAACTATAAATAAAATCTACATCAGAATCTAATATGTTAATCAGGGTGACTATTCATATCCATGGCCTCCTTCCTTCAAAAATAACTTTAAAATTATGCTAGATGGGATCTGGTGAGTCAGCGCCTCAGTGATGTCATTTTACAGGCTGTCATAATGAGCAGAGTAGGTCTCCACCACCAGGAGGTTGTAGAGAAAGTGGGTCCCTGGCAAAACTAAAAGTGGGGCCACAAATAAAACGATTCATGACCAGTCATAGTGAATAACAGGCTCCCTTTAGTAGGTAAAACAAACTGTAATATGGGAGAGTTTTATAGGACATGATAGAGACATTGATGGGCAGCACGGTGGCTCAGTGGTTAGCACTTGCAGCCTTGCAGCACTGGTCAACATCTGCAAAGAGTTTGTATGTTCTCCAGGTGTTTTTGTGAGTTTCCTCCGGGTCCTCCGGTTTCCTCCCACTCCAAAAACTTACTGGTAGGTTGAATAGATGTGAGATCCATGTGACAGGGATTGAATTGGCAATTATTATGAAGAGTAAATGAAAATTGATAGAGATTTCTAGATGCAGAAGTATAAAGTAGATGATATACACAGTAGATAGATATGAGAGATAATACAGTAGAAAAGAAATAGAAGATTGATTGAAAATAGAGAAAAAGTGAGATGTATAAATGGTCAGATTATATGATATAGATAACTAGACAGATAGATATTAGACAGGAGTAGATGATAAGCATCTTCACCGGGAATTCAACCAAAGGGTATTAACTAGAGATGAGCGAATACACATCGTCCGGCTTGATGCTCGTTCGAGCATTAGCGCACTCGCAACTGCTTGTTGCTCAGACGAATACTTTGCCAGCTCTGTGGCATCTCCCGCCGTTTGATTTTTGGCGGTCAGAACAGAGCCAATCACAAGCCAGGAGCCTCTGCACTCCACCCAGCATGAGTGGTACCCTTACACATCGATAGCATGTGGTGGTGTGCTGCCTCCGATAGGTGACCCTGGAATCAGACTAGGCCCTGCCCGCACTGCTCGCATCATTCTCTGTCTGGATGCCGTTAGGGAGGAGAGGCTTGCTGCTGCTGCAGGGAAAGCGTTAGGGTTTATATTAGCTTACTGTTGCAGGAGGGAGTACTACAAGAACCCAAAAGCCCTTCTTAGGCTAGAATAGCAGTATATATATTTTTTTATTTGCTTGTGGCTGGGCTTGTGGCCACTGGTAGTGCAGATAGTACCATATTCTGGGAATTTGCAGGGAGAACTAGGGAACGTTCTATTTAGCTTAGTGACACACATATCCACTTAAAACACCTAAGTGGGACAATTTATTAGGGGTTTGATTGAATTAGGCACAGTCTGCCGATTTTTATTTTTTTTTCAAAACTTAAAGTGACAGGCACACCACTAATCCATTGTGTGGTCAGTGTAGGTTAGAAACTAGGCATACAGAACCAACGCTTTCTTAGGGCTACAATAGTGTTATATATATATATATATATATTGTTGATTTGCTTGTGGCTGGCCTTGCTGGCACTAGTAGTGCAGCTATTACCATATTGTGAGGAATTTGCAGGGAGACTTGGGAACGTTCTATTTAGCTCTTAGTGACACACATATCCATCTCAAACACCTAAGTGGGACAATTTATTAGGGGTTTGATTGAATTAGGCACAGTCTGCCTATTTTTTATTTTTTTTCAAAACTAAAAGTCATCAGGCACAGCACAAAATCCAGTTGTGTGCTGTCAGTGTAGGCTAGAAACTAGCCATACGAGAACCCAACAGGCCTTCTTAGCGCTAAAATAGCGTTATATATTTTATTTTTTGTTGATTTGCTTGTGGCTGGCCTTGCTGCCACTAGTAGTGCAGCTAGTACCATATTGTGACGAATTTGCAGGGAGTCTTCCGAACGTTCTGTTTAGCTCTTAGTGACACACATATCCATCTCAAACACCTAAGTGGGACAATTTATTAGGGCTTTGATTGAATTAGGCACAGTCTGCTTTTTCTTTTCTTTTTTTTTTTTTCAAAACTAAAAGTCATCAGGCACAGCACAAAATCCAGTTGTGTGCTGTCAGTGTAGGTTATAAACTAGCCATAGCAATAGTATAGCATCGTTTTGTTAAAAAAACAAAAACAAAAAAAAACACAAAAAAAACAAAAAAAAATTACAGTTTACACTTTAATTTTGAAAATGTTGAACCCAAGGGCTAGGGGTAAAGGATGAGGGCGTCCAACTACTGCAGGGGTCAGAGGCCATGGTCCTGGGTGGGGTGAGACACCACCTGCAGATGAGGGAGCAGGGGAAGGCCGCAGAGCTACACTCCCTAGGTTGATGTCTCAAGTTACTGGGAGTCGTGGTAGAGCACTGTTAAGGCCAGAAGAGTGTGAACAGGTGATGTCGTGGATTGCGGACAATGCTTCTAGTCATTTGTCCACTAGTCAGTCTTCCACGCAGTCCACCCATGTCCCCGAAATCAGCACTCCTCCAGCTCCTCCACCTCAGCCTCCTTCCCCCCAGTCTGCCCCCTCCCAGGAAAATTTGGCATTTGAACTGGCATACTCTGAGGAACTGTTTTCTGGACCCTTCCCACAGTCACAAACCACTTGTCCGGTTGCTGCTAAGCTCTTTTCCGATGCCCAGGTTTTCCACCGGTCACAGTCTGTGGGTGATGATGACATTGTTGACGTAGTGGAAGAAGTGTGTAAAGAGGTGTCGGACGATGAGGAGACACAGTTGTCAAACAGTGGTGAAGTTGTTGTCAGGGCAGGAAGTCCGAGGGGGGAGCAGACTGACCCAAGCTGGGTTGATAGGCCGGGTGAACTCTATGACGGAAGCGAGTCCTCGAGGAGAACAGGTTGAAAGAGGCAGTGGTGGGACCAGACGGAGAGGCAGGGCCAGAGCTGGTGCATCAGAGCCAAATGTTTCACGTAGTGAAGCTCCCGTGGTGAGGGCTAGATTTTCCGAAGTCTGGAGGTTCTTTAAAGAAACACCGGATGACCAAAGGACTGTGGTGTGCAACCTGTGCCACACCAGGATCAGCAGGGGTTCCACCACTACCAGCTTAACCACCACCAGTATGCGGAGGCTTATGAATGCTAAACACCCCACTCAATGTAACCAAGGCCGTTCACCTCTGACCGGGCACACCACTGCTCCTTCCCCTGTGTCATCTGCTGCCTCTGCTAGTCCGCCCCCTGACCAGGACCCCGGCCCAAACACCTCCCGTGCGAAAACCACACCTTCGCCTCCACGATCCTCCACAGCATCCACCAATGTCTCCATGCGCAGCGTTCAGCTCTCCATACCCCAGACGCTGGAGCGCAAGAGGAAGTACAGTGCAACCCATCCACACGCCCAAGCCCTCAACGTCCACAACTCCAACTTACTTAGCCTGAAGATGCTGTCCTATAGGCTGGTAGAGACCAAGGTCTTTCGCAACCTAATGCAGCAGCCGCCCCTCGGTATTCGGTCCCCAGCTGCCACTACTTTTCCCGATGTGCCGTCCCAGCCCTGTACCAGCACGTGTCAGACAACATCATCTGTGCCCTGACCAATGCCGTTTCTGACAAGGTCCAACTTACCACGGACACGTGGACGAGTGCTGCCGGGCAGGGCCACTATATAACGCTGAGGGCACATTGGGTTAACTTGGTGGAGGCTGGGACCGAGTCTGACCCTGGGGCTGGTCATATACTGCCGACGCTGAGGATTGCGGGGCCTACCTCGGTCCAGGTCTCTCAGGCTTACTATGCCTTTACAAGGCCTTCGCCAGTTTTATGTCACCCCAGCAAGACAATGTCTCCTGTCCCCAGTCTTGGCAGAGTAGGGCTGATCTTTACAGAAAGATGGTGAGGGAGTACGTAGCTGACCATACCATCGTCCTAGATGATTACACAGCTGGGTTTCAACTACTGGGTTTCAAAGCTGGACATGTGGCACGAACTGGCGCTGTACGCCTTGGAGGTTCTTGCCTGCCCTGCCGCTAGCGTGCTGTCTGAGCGGGTTTTCAGTGCAGCTGGTGGCATCATCACCAATAAGCGTACACGCCTGTCGACTGACAGCGCTAACAGGCTGACGCTTATCAAGATGAATAAAGCCTGGATTTCTCAGGATTTCCATTCTCCACCAGGTGAAAGAAGCTCAACCTGAATAATGTATGCACTCCTCCTCATTTTCCTCCTTCTCCTCCTCTTTGTACACTAAAGCAGAGGAAACTGGCTATTTTTTGCCAGGGCCAACTGGCTCTAGCTATAGTCCTCTATGTATTTAATTTTTTTGGAGGGCCAACTACCCGGTCTTCTGTTTTAAACAATTTTTGGGAGTGCCACATATAGGCACTCAATCTATATAATTTTTCTGGAGGACTCCTACCTGCTCCTCTGGTTTGAAAACTTTTTTGGACTGCCACATACAGGCACTGTCCAAATTTAATTGTCTCCATAGCAGCCTCCACACATCGTCTTTATAGCTGCCTCCACACATTGTGTCCATTGCTACATCCACACATCATCTTCATAGCTGCCTCCCAAAGTCGTCCATATAGCAGCCTCCATACATCGTCCCCTTAGCAAACGAGCTGTGTCAGGCAGAATTTGGGGTTGTTTGCATGGCTTCCACATCAAACTTGTTAACTTTGTCGCCACCCTGCTGTGTTATCCCCAAAATATACTGGCAAACTTTTATCATTTACCGATATTATTTCAGCGCTTCTTGCGCATCTGTTTACATTCCCCTCACCTGCCATAACCAAAACCAGAACAGTACTACACTTGATCTTATAAAAAAGGTTCTTAGAAGTGCTGTTTGTAGCCTCCGCCTGCTTTGAAAATTATAATTTTTTCAAAGTAAACGCTTCTGGCCCCCAGGCCCATTTTGGGTGGGGAGGAACCGAGAGACAGGGGCTTGGACAGGTGAAAGCGGACCGCTAGCTCCATCCCAAGATCCAACTAACATAGTTTTAACTGCAGCACCTTTAATCTACTGCTACTTTACTGCCTCCATACATCGTCCCCTTTTCAAACGAGCTGTGTCAGGCAGAATCTTTGGGTGTTTCACCAGATACATAATGGAACTCGGCCCATCTGTCACCGCCATGCTGGAGACCTGAAGTTGCAATCATAGCAGCGCAATATGGATGCCCCATACTGTCGCTCTTAATCATGGAACCATTTCCGAAAAAACAATTAAAAATAGAACCGCTATGCTATTCCATTATTCCTAGATGAAATATTCAAACGTCCCCGCCTGCTTTGAAAATTATAATATTTTCATGACAGATCCACCGCTCTACAACAACACTATTCTGCATTTGGTGGTGCTGGAGAGATATGTGTGATCTGTCCTGTAGGTACTGTTACTAATTCACTATTACACCCCCCCATCGTACGGTTTTCCTTGCATTATTCCCACCACCACCTGATTTTCCTTGCGTTATGCCCCCCGTTGTCCGTTTTTTCCTTCCTCTCCAACTGCACTTGTGAGTTGTGATAGTAGAAGTAGGAGCAGTGCACACGATCTGTGGAGGAGGTAATGGTGCATGCTGTATGCTGAGAATGTAGTAGTGCATGCAATGTGCAGAGAGTATAGTAGTGCATGCCGTGTGCTGAGGATGTAGAAGTGCATGCCATATACGGTGGATGTAGTAGTGTACGTGGTGTGTGGAGGATGTGGTAGTGCACATCGTATGTGGAGGATGCAGCAGTGCACGCGGTGTGTGGAAGATGTAGAAGTGCACACGGAGGATGTAGTAGTGTACGCGTTGTGTGAAGGAAGTAGTAGTGCATGCATGTTTCGAGGAGGTAGTGGTGCACGCAATTTGAGAACTTGCTATTAAAACTTTAAACCTTCTAAAATTCCTAAAAAATAACCAAACGTAAAAAAAAATTTGGAAATAGAAAGAAGACAAATGGCAAAAGATTTCTACAAAAAAAATTTGATATGGCTTTTTGTCTAAAAAATAGAACATTTAAAAAAAATTCACTACTTATATAAACTGAAATGTGTCACGAGAAAACAATCTCAAAATCTAAAAAGATAAATTAATGTTAAAAAGTTATTATGACACGAAAAGTTATGACGAAGGTCAGATTTAAAAAAAAAAAAAAACGGGCTGAGCCATAGCATGCAAACTGGCTGTGTCCTTAAGGGTTTCAAGGAAATTCACCATCAAAATAAAGCACGAATAAACCAGGGGCACTTACTCATAGGGCACATAGATCCAGGCACAGAGAATGTGGCAATCTTCTTATATTTATTATCCATGGCTTCTTTCCGTCCAAAATAATTCTTTTAAATTATGCTAATGAGCCCAAGGGCCCCCGGTGGGTATTTCCAGAGCTGCTCTGTGCTGCAGTGTGACAGGCTGTTACAATGAGCAGATCACGTTCCCCCACTTGCTCCTCTGTCCCTCCCTCCCCCTGTGTAATCAAGTAGCAGCAGAAAGTGCAGGGCAAGGAAAAATGAATCTAAAATTGTGTTTCTAGGTGCCATGGATCCAGAGATATTCAGGTTTAAAGTGAGAATTTCAGGTGCGATTTATATACATAAATCACTCCAGACAGCATTTTAGAAGTTAATATCTCCATTTTCCTGACAGTTAGAAACACAAATTTAGAAGAAAGAGGAGTCTCTCTTCCTTTAAAAGAAAAAAGAAGTGAGGTTCTACATGTTACAGAGCCAGAGATACAGCCCCCTGAAGTATAACCCCCCCTCCAGATTCTTAGCCGGCAGCTACAGGGAGAATTCTGAAGAGCGCCTCACAGATAATGGAAATATCGACATTATATGTTACTACATTTTGATACGGGATAATAACAATTAATATTCATGTTTTTCCCCTCTCCTATTCAGAACTATCTAAGAACACACTTTCTCTCTTATTGCCTTTTATTTTGTGATATTTTTTTTGTTTGCGAAAATTGACTAATACGATGAACATTCAATCCTCTTCGCCTAATGTGACTACACATTAACATCGCAACCCAAAACGTGTCCATAAACACCAAAAACACACACATGTTCTGGAATAAAATTTTTATTTCACAACATCCTCCATTATTTACACCTTTGTTGTGACGTTATCACTCATATTCTTATGAAGCGCGAGGGTTCTGTTATTGTGCGGCTAATACAATGGCGCACATCTAAAGGTGACTTTTGTTATCTCATTAGCTTGGTTTATGGATATGTAGTTATCTATTAAGGTTACCATTGTGTAAGGGACCACACACTGATAGATCTGTGTGAAGCTCAGTTCACTCATTTCCCTGAAGTGAAAGCCAGCCTGTGTTTCCTAGTGTTTCAGCGTTCTCAGGATTCCTCTGTGTGTCTGTACTCCAGTGATCCTCTGAGTTCCTGTATTCCGGTGGTGTTCCTGTATCCCCGTGGCGTTCCTGTATCCCTGTGGCGTTTCTGTATCCCTGTGGCGTTCCTGTATCCCAGTGGTCTTCCTGAGGTCCTGCCATCCTGCCGAGGTCCTGCCATCCTGCTGAGGTCCTGCCCTCCTGAGGTCTGTTCCTGTTTCCTACTCCAGTGATCCGTCCCTCTGGTTCCTGTGGTTCCTGTTTCTTGCTTCCCTACTTTAGCTGCCAAGGAATGACCTGGTGGCACCCCGCCGCAGCAAGACCATCCTGCTTTCCGGTGGGCTCTGGCAAAGACCAGGGGCCACTTAGACTACGGTCCCTGGTTGCGGCTAGTACCATCATACCTGCGGTGGTCCAGAGGGTCCTTGGAGACTTTTCCCTACACTTGTCCCACAAGTGTGACAAGTATTCTGGATTTGTAGATATTTAAGAGAAAATTTTGAATTTTCATGCAATTTTTACATTTTATTGCATTTTGCTGCAAAGTTGCATGAAGGTGGTAGTGTGTATGAATTTAAAAGCTATTCTTGCTTACATGGTGATTTCTGGAAAAATTAGATTTTGACAGAATAAGAGCTTTTTTATTTTGTGTGTGATACATTTTTAAACACATTTATGATAGCAACCAAAATGTTACATTTTTTGTTTTAGCATTTTTGGGAGTGTTAATTCTTGATTCTTCCTTTTTGTGCCTAAACCTCCACTTCGTGTGGTGTTTATGTGAGTTTTATGTAAAAACGTACATTATCAGGGCATTTTCAGTGTTTAATAATTTGGGTTTGTCACAAAGTTACATGAGGGTGGTCAAACATTAATTGCCAAATGCATTGCCTGGTTGTCTGCTGTCAAAATCATATAGGTTTTACGAGTGCCTATACTTTTTAATCTGTTTTATTGATATATTTTACAGGTTGTTACGGTCCTAAAATGTCTAGCTGAAAAGCAGATATTGAATTATTTATAAGTTATAGTTATATAATGTTGATTTATTTATGTGAACATCTCTATATGAGGCATTTGTGAAATCTACACATTTCCATTTATTACATTTAGGAGATGTGAAGCTAAATATTTTCAGTTTGGAGCACATTTTTGGCCATAAAAGTGAAATTTAAAGTATCAGGAACACAGGAATGGACTGGCACACAGGACAGGAATGCAGGACACACAGGAACGTAGGATACACAGGAACGTAGGATATACAGGGACGCAGGATACACAGGAAAGCAGGATATACAGGAGGGCTTTCACTTCAGGGAAATAGCTTGAAGATCCGTCAGGGAAAGATGGGAGCACTTGTGCGGTGGCCCTTTAAGTATTGCAGTACTGCCGCACGCGCCCTAGGGAGCAGGGCTGCAGGGGGCCTAGTCCAGACGACAGCGGGAGTGTGGAGAGGTAAGTCCACGGGAGCGGGGCTGGGGCAGCGGAGTATGGATCCGTGGTATGGATCGCTGTGGTGCCCGTGACAGATACAATATGAAGAACTGTGCCCTAGTGCTATAAAACAGAGGAGAATCCGAAAATTGACCCTCATTTTTAAACACAACCCCCCTGCTGAATTTAGCAAGTTGTCATATGTGGTCTAGTGTAATACAAGTGGTGTAGTGAGCATTTTGAGCATACAGGTGGTTTCCAAATATGATGTGCAAGGGATGCCCGTGATGGAAATTGCCATTATTTCTGTAAAGTTTGGTGCACATTATGTGATGCCTTTGGGGATATACAAAGGATGTTCTAACAAATCCAGAGGCTTGAAATAGAAAACCTAAAACAAGGTTTATTGTGACACGCGGTCCTCATGAATCTGGCACCCCCTGCACTGCTCTGAGAGAGTGCATCTACTTTTTTTTGGTAGACCGTGCCCCACAATTCACGATTCTGGCGCACTCTGCTCTACCTTTGATAAATGTGACCTACAGTCTTTTCGTACTGTAGCAAAACTTCTACCTAACTCAAAAATTATTTTTTAGTTGGAGAGATTGGCTGAATCAATCGGACTGCTAGCATACCATGCATAAAAGCCTATGTTCTGCCAGCTTCCCTGACCATTTCATCCTAAAAGGCAGTTCATTTGTAAGATACAGATTGAAAATAATAGGAGGGGCATTATGTAGTATATATATATATATATATATATATATATATATATATATATATATATATATAATTATTATTAGGAGAATTATGTTGAGTTTTATATATGCCAAAGCTCAATATGGTTTTGCTATAGGTATGTGTGTTTGAAATATATGGGGGGCACAGAGTGGTCATTTATGTTGTCGGAGTAGAACACAACAGTTTTAAAATGCACCCAAATTAAACATCACAGTAATAAATGGTTGCAGCAAAAAACGGGTGTTGCCTGTCTTTGCACTGGCGGAGCCACTTTGTTACTTCTCTCTCAGAGAGCAGCAAAAGGTATTCATGAGTAGAATCCAACTATAGTCAGAAGATTTGCGGTCATATCCAGGGACAACCAAAATTGTAAACACCATGACTGATAGAGGCAGGTTGGAGTTATATCTGGAAAATGCTGCTTTTTTGTTAATAACAGTGAACTAGAGAATGTGTTATTTTTTTATCCTGAGTATATTTAAGAATCTTGTCTTCGTGGGAATACCCTTTTAATTAGCCAATGTTGAGACTGGTCGCTACAAGTATTAACGCATATTCTCCTTCAAACGTTTAAAGGAACTTGAAAGTCTGTAAAGAATCTGAATTTGACATAATTTTTTCCTAAAAAGATATATGTGAAAACTAAAGCAAGTTCATCACAAATAAATTTATGTATGAGGGGGATTATGGCTAGAAAGGAAATGAATACAAAACAATTTAAATTTTTTAAAATTAGTGTTGGTTTTAGAGATCTATAAAACAATATAAATGTGGTATCTTTTTAAGTGTACATTCCCGTGTGGGCATACCGCCGTGTGCTGGAGAGGAGGAGGAGGTGACCCCTCCTCCCTCCATAGAGAATAGCGGCGCACGGCCGCACACACGCCGAAAAATAGAGCATGCTCTATCTTTTTGCGGTGTGCGGCCTGGATCGGTGCCACACGTGTGGCACCGTATCTGCGCCGCGCCGCTATTGCCGTCTATGGGGACGTACATGTGAATGTGCCCTAACCCTATTGATCCAAATAATAAAGGGGATTTATTAGCAGTGACTTGCCGACCCGTGCAGTAGTATTACGTCATGCAGCCGGTAAACAGAGCCAGTGCCAGAAGCTCGGGTTGTCAGCTGTGTTAAACAACTAACACCCTCCAGTAATGAGTCGGCATGCTCAATTAGTTACATGTTAGTATTACAGTGTAGTGATTTGGACTTGAAGAAGCAAACAAAGTCCAAGTTAAAAAAAATGCTAAAAAGTTCAAAAACAGTGAATAACATTTTTTTAATGAATAAATAAAGTTAAAGTCCCCGAAACACCTCTCTTCCATAGACATTCCTAATAAAGAATGAAAAACACAAAGCCCCCACATATTTAATATCACCACATTTATAACAATCTGTACAATAAATATGCAACATAACTTGACCTGTACAATAAACACTCTAAAATATTTAATAAACTTAGGTAATTTTTCATATTTTAAAAATAAAGAATTTTTCTGAAATGTTGCAAAATTTCCAATTTTTTTCCAATATTTTTCCAATATAAGGTATATCATCCAAATTTCTCAAATAACATTTAGTTCAATGTGCCATGAGAAAACAATCCTAAAGTTATAACCACATAAATTGACATGTCAGATGTTAAAAATAAATAAGCCATGTCAGGAAGGTACAGAATCGGCAAGTTGTTAAGGGTTAAAAATACACCCCGCAGCCACTGAAAATTGTTTTTTTTTTCAGCTTGTCCAGTCCAATGCATGAAATATTGAAACATTCGGATATGACTCTGTAAAATCAAAAATAAAAAAGGAAACACAAAATTGAAAATTCTCTGAATCCTTAAAAGGTTAACCTTTAACTGGATAAAAGACATACACATATTACCATGTTGTGTTTTTCAATGTACACATCTTTTTCAGAAATGTTTTTCTATATTAAAGGGCTTATTTGTGGGCTTAAACTAACATCTTTTGCTTGCAAAGCTGAAGAACGATAAAATGCACTGCAGTTTTCAGTCTGTCAATGTGCCATCTGGCAAAAGTAAACAAATATTTGGAGTTTGGGACCAAAGCTCAGTGCTGCTGTGTAACTGATGAGTTACTGTGTCAGCAAGACATATTTACAGGAAAAAGAGAGTATGTAAGTTTATCAACACCATAGTAGCCATGAAAAGCCATGAAGTTAATAAATGTTTACTTCACAACTGAAACTTCTAGCCAATTGCTGTCATAATGATCATTTTCAATGTGCCTAGCATTATGGTTTTATACTAAAAACTGCAAAAAAAAGATCCCAGTATAATGTAATATTCTGCTTAAAGGGAACCCGTCAGGCAAAATAACCCCCCTAAACTAAATATATTTTCATAAACTGCTATTAGAGAGCATTGCCTCTATCCCTTCATTGTCCCTCTACATGCCTGTAAACCTAAGCAATGAGGTCCTAAAGCTGTATGCAAATGACCTGTGAAATGTCCAATGGCTCATTAGCATATTCAAGCTGTCCAGCTTATTCATGAGTGTGAGGCACAGCCACACCCCCAGTGCTTGACTGACAGCCTATATAATAATGTGAGGTATAATGGTGTGATGGCTCCTCATGTGCTTCCTGGTGCTGGTGCCCCCTGCAGCCTGTGTGTGTATAGGAGAGATACAACAGCTCCAGGCAGCCATGTTATGGCAGAACCAACGTACATGGTGCAATACACCATTTCTCTTAGACTACTTTCATCACAATGTGGATTTAGGAGTAGACCTATTTACCCTATGGCAATCCCATAAAGTGTCAGGGAGAGATAAACTTATACAGATAGGGATACAGCAGTGTCAGAGCTTCTTACAAAAACTAAAAAGCTGGAACAAGAGGCCCAAAAGACATACTCTGATAACTTTCACACTCTGAGACGCGCCAGGCATTGAGCGCCCATGACATCAATTAAGCATCATACTATGCAGCACACAACAAAACTAGCAGAATTATGCCCAATAGAGTGAAAATGAAAAGATCCAGAACTAGAAGAACATTTTTATTTACTAATGAGAACCTTAAATTTATTTAGAGACTTCTGTGCCTCCTTATATAATCTAAATGATGATCCCATTACGACCATAAATGTCATGTCTTAAGCAAATTTGTAATGTTAATTTAATATGCATTATCTGATAATTGTTACAGTGCCATCTAGTGGCCTTAATTAATCATAATGTGTTACTATAAAATACCAATTTCGGCCCATGGGAACCACTGTAGTTTTCACCCTTGACCTGCTGACATAATCATTCAGATATGCAGGAACCAATTTCTTTATCCAGCCCTGTAGTTTATATATTAATAAATAGTATTCTGTTAGCATGTCTCCATCTCATATCCCCAACCCATAGTTCCATGCTGATTATATATAGGACACCACATGTCTTGTATCTATGGATGTTCATCCTCATTGTTGTATGCATCTTTCATGCACATGTATGTGTTTGCATATGTTATATTATAGTGTATTGCTACATCGCTGTATGCATTATTAAGTGTACTATCTTTCTATTCCAAGTTTCGCCCTACCTTACGATAAAGGTTGAATTGGACCCCACTCTAGAATTAATGAGTTGCTAGGGGAGTTTAGCTGCCTGTCAAGTTATGCCCCTCACACAAGAAGGACAGATAAATACATTTCTTGCTAGCATGTCCCTGCCCTCAATATCACAATCCCATCTAGAAACCTTAACTAAACCAATTTCAGCAGCATAAATTGCAAGGTGGCTCAGTTGTTAGCACTACAGCCTTGCAGCCATGGGGGCCTGGGTTCAAGTCCCATCCAGGTCAACTTCTGCTGTTCTCTACCTGTTTGCGTTGGTTTTATTCAGGTCCTCCGATTCCTTCCACACACTAAAAACATACTGGAAGGCTGATTACATTGTGAGCCCCATGGGTGACAGGGACTGATCAGGCAAACTCTGTGTAGTACTGCAGAATCTGTGCGCGATATCTAAATAAAGGAATCATTATTATTATTCTAACACCTTCTTGCCCTTTATATGATTTCTATCTTTAATATTAAAAAGGACAGATCTGGCACTGTCATTTAACTTGAGATATTTCAGCAGTATTTTACTGTAAGTATCACAGGTCACTGGATGGAAACATTAATTCCGACAGAGCAACAGGTTATATATATACAGTCACTTAAGTAAAGAAGAAAGAAAATAATATACAATTTATTTCCAGTTTGTGGAATAATATGCTGTATTAGTTTTGGGGGGCCTTTTCCAGAACTAATTGAATGTTCTCTAAAGCGCATGTATAAACAGCAAATAGTTTTGCCGATATAAAATCGACCACAAGTGCATATAAGACCACATAAACAACAAACTTTGTTTAGCAGTTAATTAAATTATTAACTACTATGTTTGTACCACCAATCCTTATATTTCTACAAAAAAGGTTAACTGAACAGAACTGACAATGTCCACAACAGAAATACCCCTTATGTAAGCTAATTCTTTACTAATTGTTGCTATTTTTTTTTAATCTTTATGTGTCAGATGTATTTAATCTTAAATGTATCATAGGCTTTTCTGTAACAATGAAGACCCTTGGAGGAGATGCAGGATGCATGAAATTTGCTGGCATTGAAATAGTTAAAATGTCTTCCCCTGGTGGTGATCATAACAAGGAACTACTAAAACAGGAGTTTAAATAGATATTAAAAATGGATTCAGTGGGTCTGTGGGTTTAATGGAAGAATAGTTCAGTGCTTTCTTGTAGTAACATTGCACTTTTGTACACTGTTCGAATGAGGAGAGTTGAGAATGCGCATGCTGTTTGTAGGCCATCGGGTTGATGCGACTGGGGACTTCAAATGGACCAAAGAACCGGGGTCCCATTTTGTACCCAGGGATTTTCAGCCGGACAAACTTGGAGGACAACCAGACCTTTTCACCAGGAGCAAAGACAGGAGATGGCCTGCGTCTCTTATCGGCTTGTAACTTGGTTCGAGCCGAAGCCTTTAACAAGGAATGGTAAGTCTGCTCACAGATGGTCTTCAGGTCCCATACCAATTCCTCAACAGCAGGAACATCCAATAACACAGGCAGAGGAAGAGGAGGGTGAGGATGCACTCCATAACTGACAAAAAATGGAGCAAGGTGTTATAAGAGAACTCTGCATATGGCAACAGAGTGGACCAATCATCCCTATGGGCAGAAACAAAATGGCGTAGATAGCAGCCAGGGTCTGATTTACTCTTTCCACCTGCCCATTAGACTGGGGGTTATAGGTAGAAATGGGCGAATTGATTCTAACAAAGTAGAATTCAAGAATTTCACAAAAAATTTGATTTGTCACGAAGCCAAAGTTTACGCTGATTTGCGAGAACAAAGGGTTTTTTTCTACCTCTTTTTTTCAGCTAAATGAGCACAAGTACAACGTGTTACATGGGGCAGAAAACTCTGGGAAGGAGAAAGGTCTGACATCTGCAGACCTGTAAGCCAATCAGCGACCGGCAGGCTTATGTGATGTCACACAAGTTCACAGCCCTATAAAAACTGTCGACCATTTGCAATCCCTGCATTTTACACTGGATGTGCTGTCTGTAGAGTCTAGCTGCTGCTACTGTACTGTGCATTGGCGATTCCTGCTCCAATCCCTGGTTGTTCTTTAAGGGGGATCTGTATACCCCAAATAGCAGTTCTATTTAGTGACAAAATTGAATAGGAAGAAATCTGTTTCACATTCATGCATCTGCAGTAGTGATTTGTGGACCAATCCCTGGTTGTTCTTTAAGGGGGATCTGTATACCCCAAATAGCAGTTCTATTTAGTGACAAAATCGAATAGAAAGAAATCTGTTTCACATTCCTGCATCTGCAGTAGTGATTTGTGGACCTCTCACTGGGTGTCAGTTGTGGGGTATCTGTATAACGTAAATTCCCATACCTTTTTGGAGCAGGCAGAGGTCGCAGCACAGTAAAGGGACATCGCAGCAGGGGTGACTCTGTGAGGCCGGAACTGCCGTTGTCATTTAGCAGCAGTGTGTTGATCAACATCCCAAAGGTTGTTGAATGGTTGGCTAGGTCATCCAATTCCTCAAAGATAACATCTGACAACCCCAGCCAAGAGTCCGTGGGTTCCTCAGATACAAAAATCAGTTGGCATGGCCCAGGTGCAGGTCAGCGGCCCTCACCTGTCCTCAACCAGCCTCTGTCATGTTCCTTTCCCACAGCCAGAGAGCTACTAGGTGGTCTGGGCTCAGGGACAAAATTCAGGGAGGACAAAGTGTTTGAGGACAGTCAGCAGCTGCTTGTCAGTGAAGATATGGGGCCGACTTCCGCTTCTTCCTGCAGTAGGCAGGCTGTGCATACTGACCCCGATGAGGAGAGTAGCAGTGACTGGGAAACGCAATTTGACGATCATGTAGCCGATCGCACTAGGGAGCCGGGTGTAGCAGGGGATTCAACATTGTCAGGCGAAGAGAGTGTCAGCTTGCGTGTCAGGCAGCGGAGCAGGCAGCAAGTCGCTACTGTGGCTATGAGTCAGCAGGGTGGCAGCAGTGCGAGGACGGGAACCAAACGTCCACGGAGTAGAAATCCCGATTTGCAGGTCCAAGTAAGCAGTGGCACAGGGGCTCAGAGAGGCAGCGGTGGTAGGAGTCGCTCAATGCAGAGTGTTGGCGGTAAAATTACCACCTTGGCGGTGTGGCATTCTTTTGTAAAGACACCAGAAGAGCCGAGCTTGGGTATATGTCGTATCTGTGGGCAGAAAGTGAAGCATGGCCAGGTAGATAAGGTTGGCACCATGGCCCTGCACCAACACATGCAGCATCACCATCCAATGGCCTGGGAGAAACGTGTGTCAGATGTGGTCCATCCTGCAGGCGCAGCAACAGCAGCAGCACCCAGTGGCACACATGCTGCTTCAGCAAGTCAAGACTCCAGCACCTCTGCTGAAGGGAACTGTTTGTCCATGACATCATTTCCCGGTCCAGATGCTCCTGCTCCTCGCTAAGTATGGCGCCAGCAGTCGTTGAGCAAGGCGATTACAAAGAGACAACTGTATGTATCCAGCCATCCTAAGGTGCAGAAGCTAACCGTGCTCTTGTCCAAGTTGTTTGTACTGCAGTCCCTCCCTTTCCAAGTCGTGGACTCTGCACCCTTCAGAGAACTAATGGCTTGTGCCGAACCGAGGTGGAGAGTTCCAAGCCGCAAATTTTTTCCAAAAAGGCATTGCCAGCCCTTTATCAATATGTACAACAGAAGGTGGGCCAGTCCTTGAGCTTATCAGTTTCTTCCAAGGTGCACGGCAGCGCGGACGTGTGGAGCTGTAACTACTGTCAGCTCCAGTACATGTCCTTTACAGCCTACTGGGTGAATTTGCTTCCCGCCCAGCCACACCAACAACTTCCACAAGAGACAGCGCTTTCTCCTCCACATTGTCAAACTCCTGCTCCTGCGCCAGTGTCCGCCTCCTTCTCCACCACCACCTCAGCCTCCACAAGTGCTGCTCCATCATACCACACAGTGGTATCATGCAGTTCTACACCTGGTTTGGTAAGGGCACTGGAGAAGTGGAGACTATTTCTCATGGCCACATGAGTCCGGTGGGGGCTGAACTGGAGGAGGAGGAGGACATTGGAGCTCAAGCAGAGTCTGGTGCAATGTGTGGTTTTTCTACTCAGGTGACAGGAGAGGAGGAGTAGGAGCATCAGGAGGAGGTAGAAGATGAGGCAGATGACCCAGAAGCACTGTGGCAGTATACAGTGGAGATGGAGGCTGGGAGTCCCTCAGAGTCACTTGTGCAGATGGCCCATAGCATGCTGCTTTGCCTAACTAGTGACAGCCGAATAGTCAACATCCACCATAGCGATGACTTTTGGCTTTCCACCCTCTTGGTTCCTCACTACCGGTCAAAAATGGGTGACTTTTTTCCAGCTGCTGAGAGAGTTGAACAACTGGCATACTATAGAGAAATACTGTGCACACAGCTGGCCGCAGCCTATGTGCGCCATTGTCCATCCTTCAACCGATGATTGAGGAGGGTAGCTGCCACCAGCAGCAGGACATGGAGCAGACCCTGCATCAGCAGGTGGTGGCCTACTTGGACAAATAACGTGGCCTCTTCAAAGGGCCTGAGCAAACGGCAGGTGTCATGCCTGCGGTATCTGTAGAATGCAAATTCCCATAAGCAAGAGGATGGCAACACTGTAAAAAGCATCTCATCCCACAAAAGAAAATTACTGTCAAATGGTGCCAATAATGAAAAATCTGTGTCTCTGTACTCCTCAACGGTGTCAGTATGCACAGCCTGCCTACTGCACGAAGCAGCGGAAGTCTGCCCCACCTCTTCCCTGCCAAACAGCTGCTGACTGTCCTCAAACACTTCATCCTCGCTGTGTAGTGGCGCTGAGCCCAGACCACCTAGTATCTCTGGCTGGGGGAAATGAACAGGACAGAGGCTGGTTGAGGACAGGTGAGGGCCACTGACCTGCTCCTGGCCATGCCAGCTAATTGTTGTATCTAACGAACCCATGAACTCTTGGCTGCGGTTGTCAGATGTTATATTTGAGGAATTGGATGACCTAGCCAACCGATCAACAACCTTTGGGTTGTTGGTCAACACACTGCTGGTAGATGACAACATCAGTTCTGGCCACACAAAGTCACCCCTGCTGCAACATCCTTTTACTTATGGGAATTTGCGTTATACAGATACTGCATGCATCTCACCTACCGATTGCTCAGGCCCTTTGAAAAGGATACATTATTTGTCAGTCGCCAGGACCGTGGGATGAATATCGTTATTCCACTACTTCATGTCCTGGAACTCATGCTGCAAAATCTGTCTGGTCAGGGCACTGGAGAAGTGGAGACTACATCTCTTGGCCACATGAGTCCGGTGGGGGCTGAACTGGAGGAGGAGGAGGACATTGGAGCTCAAGCAGAGTCTGGTGAAATCAGTGGTTTTTCCACTCAGGTGACAAGAGAGGAGGAGCAGGAGCATCTGGAGGAAGTAGAAGATGAGGCAGATGATCCAGAAGCACTGTTGCAGTATACAGTGGAGATGGAGGCTGGGAGTCCCTCAGCGTCACTTGTGCAGATGGCCTATAGCATGCTGCTTTGCCTAACTAGTGACAGCCTAATAGTCAACATCCACCATAGCGATGACTTTTGGCTCTCCACCCTCTTGGTCGAAAATGGGTGACTTTTTTCCAGCTGCTGAGAGAGTTGAACAACTGGCATACTATAGAAAAATACTGTGCACTCTGCGGGTTCCTGCTGCTGTTGATGCCACCTTCACACTATATCATTGTGCCACTCTATGGGCTCCTGCTGATGCCACCCTCACACTATATCTTTGTGCCACTCTGTGGGCTCCTGCTGCTAATGCCACCTTCACACTATATCATTGTGCCCCTCTGTGGGCTCCTGCTGCTGCTGCTCATGCCGCCTCCACACTATATCATTGTGCCACCCTGCGGACTCCTGCTGCTGCTGATGCCACCTTCACACTATATCATTGTGCCACTCTGAGAAACTAGCCATACAAGAACCCAACTGGCTTTCTTAGGGCTACAATAGCGTGATATATATATATATATTTTTTTTTTATTTGCTTGTGGCTGGCCTTGCTGGCACCTAGCTAGTACCATATTGTGAGGAATTTGCAGGGAGACTTGGGAACGTTCTATTTAGCTCTTAGTGACACACATATCCATCTCAAACACCTAAGTGGGACAATTTATTAGGGGTTTGATTGAATTAGGCACAGTCTGCCTATTTTTTTTTTACTTTAATTTTTTTTTTCAAAACTAAAAGTCATCACAGGCAATAATGGCAATTGGGCACAAATGAACCAAACTTAATCTTTTGTAGCTCTGGGGTGACTTCCATATCACCTTTGTATTTTATTATTTTTTTTTTTCAATAATTTTAATATCACTGACTTTTTTTTTTTATTGTTATGAAATACAGGTATATATTAAAAAGGTTGATATGAACTAATGGTCAGTAATAAATATATAATAAAGTAAAGTAGAACCATGTATTTTTGAACATTTATTCAACTTTTTGCATTATCTGCAAACCATGGGAGTATAAAGAATCTTTATATCTAGGGCACACTGAACTAAATGATAAAATCAGGAAGTATTATGTATAATTTTCTATTGAATTACAGGTAAGCCATATTACTTGAATTATATCATTACCTGAGTAATATTGTTAACTACGTTTCAGAAACTAGTTAAATAAAAAAAAAGAAAAACGGCTGTGCTACATTACTGCACCTTATTTTTTTCCATTTTACAAAAGGAATATAGGAAGTCCCTGCTGATAGATTCCGTTGGTCATAAAAAGGAGAGAAAAGGCACACGGGCTACTTTTCTGTGTAAAGCTTGAAAATAACAAGTTATTTTACAAAGAGCAGTATTTTATCACTTAAAATGGATGTGCTTTGTTGGCTGAGAATGGGAAAACAATTTTTCCTAAAATGGTTTATTTCAAAGGATGTTCTCAACCTCACTCTTTCTGTTTTTTTCCTCCTGTGCCATGAGTTTGAGAGAGGCAAATTAGCACCCGCTGGGTTATTCTTTTAATTATGTCAACTTTTTAAATTTAGCTTGCCATGTCAGCTAATTAGCTGATTCCTGCCCATCATTCTGTATAAACAGTGTTCCACCAGATGATTAAACAAGCTCTAATTTCTGATTATTTAGTGTCTGCCTGGGGCACTTGGAAAGACTACAAAGGAATAATATGGGTATAATACTAGAGATTGTTCCACCTAGTCTTCTGAGATTTAGATACGATTTGAAATGCTCAATTAAGACAGTAAAAATTGCCAAATAATGAATGACCCGTTGACCGTATATAAGTAACATTTTTTGTTTGATTCAAAGGATTGAAACTGCTAGAGATGGGCTAATTTGTTGAAACTCTGTTCGCCAAATTTTTTGAAAAAATTTGATTTGACCCGAATCATGACAAATAAAAAACAGGTATTACCTGGGTGCAGAGAGCCTTTAGGGTGTTTTAGAACGTGGTACCATGCTC
This sequence comes from Engystomops pustulosus, assembly GCA_019512145.1. NCBI lineage: Eukaryota > Metazoa > Chordata > Amphibia > Anura > Leptodactylidae > Engystomops > Engystomops pustulosus. The sequence goes on along the minus strand of CM033646.1, from coordinate 86,997,741 downwards.
CAATAGCGTTGTTTGGTCTTCACACACACAACAGCCCCTGCTCTTAGAATCACTTCAATCTTCAATTCCATGGCCAACTTCAACAAATAAATGAAGCAGGAACACAGCCTGACAATGTGACGTATTTGCCAGCTTGAAAAGACCGAGCTGAGGGCAAAGATCTCTCTATAACATCAAAAGAGTGGAGGGGGTGTCGGCAGTAATTTTGCATTGATGTCACTGATCATTTTGCCCTTAAGTCCATCCGTCAGCGTCTGCTTTCAATCAGTCAATAATCCATCAGTATTTCTAAAGCCAAAAACAAACAGGGGTGGATCCAAAACAGAGATGATCAGTAAATTGAACATTTGCATGTCCTCTGTGTTCTGTATCCACTCCTGCTTTTGGCTATCAAACCTGAGGCTTTTCATTCCTTTGACAGATGAAATGAAGTGGAAAACCAAACATAGTCGCAACATCATAGAGTCGTGGAGGGTGAGAACAGCATTATGGAAATCACAGGGTGTTCCAGGAAGACAGCGGTCAGTTGGCAGCAGCATAAGTAGGCCGCAGAGTGGCACAATGACAAATTATGGAATTGGCAGTAACATGGTAGGCCAAAAAGTGGCACAATGACAGATTGTGGAAGTGGGGGACAATTCCAGTCCAGGTAAAGATGGTGGGATGCAAGTGGAGCAACTGGCAGCAGATGTGTGGCATCAGCTGGGTGACAGCATCAGAATAGTGGCTGAAGCAGGTAGTTAGAATCCAGACTCTTTTCTCAACATTTGGGGGAGGCGTCATAGCTGATCAAATCTGATGCATAAGGCATTAGTGTGTTGAAATTCTGGCCGATCCAAGCCTAATTCATTTTATAAAAGGTCAGTCTCTCCACATTACGGGTGGACAAGCAGGTTCTTCTTTGGATAACAATGGCCCCTGCCGCACTGAACACCGGCTCTGATGCCACACTACTGGCTGGGCAGTACAGCTTCTCTACTGCAAACTCCGCAAGTTGTGGCCATGCATCGAGTTTGGCTGCCCAGTAGGCTGTCCAAGTAGACCACCACCCTGCTGGTGTAGGGTCTGCTCCATGTCCATGTTCTGCTGTGGACATGGTAAGCCACACATTGATTTTTTTCTTGCATTGCTGGGAGCAGTTACTGCCCTGTGTGACCTCATTCGCCCAAGCAAACCAGGTGTAGAACTGCGAGACACCGCTGTGCCCTGCACATGTGGTATGATGGAGCAGCACTTGTGGAGGCTAAGGTGGTGGTGGAGAAGGAGGAGGAGGACACTGGCACAGGAGCAGCAGTTTGACAACATGGAGGAGAATGCGGCGGATTTTGTTCAAGTTGTTGGTGTGGCTTGGCGGGAAGTACATTCCCCCAGTGGGCCATAAAGGACATGTACAGGCCCTGACCGTAGTTAAAGGACCACACTTCCACGCTGCCGTGCACCTTGGAAGAAACCAATAAGCTCAAGGACTGGCCCACCCTCTGTTCTACATATTTGTGAAGGGCTGGCACTGTCTTTTTGGAAAAATAAATTTGTCTTGGAACCCTTCATCTCGGTTTGGCCCAAGCCATTACTTCTCTAAAGGGTGCAGAGTCCACGACTTGGAAAGGGAGGGACTGCAGTACCAACAACTTGGACAGGAGCACGGTCAGCTACTGCACCTTAGGATGGCTGGCCGCATACAATTGTCTCTTTGTAATCACCTCGTGCAACGACTGCTGCCGCCTTGCGTAGCAAGGAGCAGGAGCATCTGGACTGGGAGATGATGTCAAAGACAAACTGCTCCCTTCGGCAGAGGTGCTGGAGCCCTGACTGGCTGAAATGGCATGTATGCCACTAGGTGCTGCTGCTGTTGCTACGGCGGCAGGATGGACCTTCACATTTGTACCATGCATGTGTTGACGCAGGGCCATGGTGCCAATGTTAGCTCCCTGGCCAGGCTTCACTTTCTGCCCGCAGATTCTACATATATACATGCTCGGCTCCTCTCGTGTCTTGCCACACTGCTGAGGTGGTGATTTTACTACCAACACTCTGCACTGAGTGACTACTAACATTGCTGCCTCGCTGAGCCCCTGTGCCACTGCTTACTTGGACCTGCAAAGAGGGGTTTGAACCCTGCGGTTGTTTGTCTCCAGTCCTCGCACTTCTGCCACCCTGCTGACTCACAGCCACAGTAGCGATTTGCTGCTTGTTTTGCTGCCTGACGCGCAAGATGACACCCTCTTTTCCTGACGATGACAATGAATACCTGGCTTCATCAGGCTCCCAAGTGCGATCAGCTACATCATCATCGATTTGTGTTTCCCTGTCACTGCTATTCTCCTCAACGGTCTCAGTATGCACAGTCCGACTACTTGCAAGTGCAACATAACCTCCCGTGCCACTCTCCACATCTCTATTTTTCTGCCTACTGCACAAAGCAGCGGATGTCTGCCCCACCTCTTCACTGCCAAGCAGCTGCTGACTGTCCTCGTGGAGCTCGTCGTCGCTGTATAGTGGTGCTGAGCCCGGACCACCTAGTAGATCTCTGGTTGAGGAATATGTACAGGACAGAGGCTGGTTGAAGGCAGGTGAGCATTGCTGACCTGCTGCCTGGCCATGCCAATTAAGTGTTGTGTCTGATGAACCCACGGTTTCCTGTGGTTGTTAGATGTCATATGGGAGTAAGTGGATGAACGAGTCTACCAATTGACAACCTTTGGGTTGTTTATCAACACACTGCTGCTAGATGTCAACAGCAGTTCTGGCAATTTGGGGTATACCGATCCCCCAAAACGGACACCCTGGGAGAGGAGCAGAAATCCCTTCAAAAACTATGTGGATTTTACACATATTTCTTCCTATTCACTTTAGCAACAAAAAAGAACTGCTATTTGGGGTGTACAGATCCCCCAAAACAGACATTCTTGGAGTAAAAATAACTACACAGTAAGCACAGTACAGTACAAGCAGGTGGACCCTAAAGACAGCAGATGCAGTGTGAAAAGCCGAGATTTAAAATGGCTGCCTGTTCTTATATGGCTGTGTGGCATCACATAAGCATTCCGGTTGCTGATTGGCTAACAGGTCTGCACATGTGATTGAGGGTGTTCCTTTCTCCTTCCTAGAGTTCTCTGCCCCATGTAAGACGTTGTGCTCGTGCCCATTTTGAAAAAAAATGGAGTGTCTATAAAAGGATAACTAAGTGACCTTGCGTACCCTTCAGGGGTCCGGAACGTCACAGTTTCCTTCACAGATGCATTATACTAGAAATCACAAACTTGGAACAACCAATTTCTCTTGCCATGGTTGATAGGGTCACTCCCTTGTCCTTCATCAGGACACCTGGCTGCCAGAGGGTTCAAGATATCTGGGAACAGCATAACATTTTCTGGAAAGTGAGACTGCCAATAAAATGAGGTTTGTCAGATAATGAAGAAAATTAGCATAAAATGCCAGAATTAACACCAATAACTTGCAGGTATCTGAGACTGTTCTCTAATTTTGATCAATGTTCTTTTACAATTACCTAATTTACATTTTATTCTGTGCTTTATAATGCATATTATTTAGGAAATAAGCTTAAAATACTAATATTTTAGGATATATTTACTTATGACTACATAATGACTTGACATTTAGGAAATTCTTCTCTAAATTTGGTCCCCAGTTTATATAGATTTCATATATATCACTTTAATATATTGCTAGTATCAGAGAAAGGTTCAGAACTTAAAGAGTCTTTAATTGTTGCTTTGAGCAAAAGTATTGCAAATCTTAGCTTGAGCAGAAATCCTAAGTGCCCATGAAGTCTGCCCCAAAGCGAGACAGTCAAATAAAATGAACATTTCAACGGTTCCAATCAACAGGAGATTTTAATAGTTTTTAGTTTTCCTTTGTCTAACTTTTTTATAACCAAAATTGATTTCTTTCAATCAAATTGTCTCAGAGAACATTTCATGAATATTGTCAAAATCACTTGAAGCTGATCAGAATTGGTATACGTCATGTTCCCCTAGGATTTTGCTTGCTGGCATAAGGTCAAGATTATTTGTTTTTGTTTGATGGCATTTTAAAGCTGCCTTCAAATGTTCCAGGTGCATTTTTCTACTTCATGCAGCTGTGAACAAACTTGGCTTTACTATGCCCTATGAAATATTTGTAGCACTTTTTGATTGATTCTTGGACACAGTAGTGTCACTAGACTGCACAGTTTTACTGCCTCTGAATATAGAGGGTGAAGAAGAGATTTGTTTTAGTTACCATTTATAAATCTAAATAATAAATTAGTCCCAAACTATTTTAAAAGTTCAAATAATGGTGAACATAGTTTTATATTGCTAATGTGTTTGTATAGGATTTGCGGGTAGAGGAAATAGAATTATCTATGACGTAAAGGAGGACCAGTAAAATATCTGGAAATGTATATTTTCCTCTAATTGTTATGTAGCATACAGTATAATCTTACAATGCTACATTATACAGTTCCTTTGTTTGGACATTTTCTGAAAAATTGATAACTAGGATTTTCCCTTCCTTCTGTCAACATTATGTGCAGGGCAATATACCTGGCTATAATTGCTCACTGAAAGATATCTTTCGGGGTTGCCATTCCCTCTAGCTAGGTCAAAATACACTGTATTATCTGATTGAAGGCAATTGCTCATGGGAATATATTATATTGGTGTCACCAAACACTGCATTAACTGTTGGGCACAATACCTTATAGAATATTATATTGGGGTCATCTTCCCCTCTAGTTAATGTTGAATATTTGTCTAGGTACAATTGCTTCTTTCGGAATCTATATGGGGGATCGCATCCAATTTAAGTTAGTGTCAAATACACTGCCCGATCTGCCTAGATACATTGATTTTGCTGAATCTATTTTAGGGGCTCATGGAGGGGAGATTATGGCTATCATGGGCCCCTCACTTACGAGAATATAAAACTTGCTACAATAATACATAACTACACACACAACTTCCCCTTCATTTAAAATAATTTCTCATCTTTACATAATGGTTGTTTACCACATTGAAAATTGACAGCAAAACAACCAATGTTACAAAACCGGTGCAAAACACAGAAAAAAAAGTACATATTTGAAATAGATGGGGCAAGGCTACACTAATGATTAATGGCATATTGTATACTTGAAACGTGTAGGCCAGCCTATTTCACCTATTGTGGTCACCATGTACTGCATGTATTTGTTATGATAATGGAAAAAATAATCTCTATTGGCATGCAACATATCAGTGCCAACTAACACGTTGAACATAGTTTGGTAAACCTCTCCATCTGTATGATATTGTTTAATTGCATAAAATGGAAAAAGCAATCAATGTAGCCAGTGTAGTAATGGGGAAGAGAAACAGGGCGGTCAGGACCAGTAGATTAATGTAAGCACAGCTTTCACATGCTGTGGAGAACCTCTGTTTACTGTAGAATGAGTGCTGGTCGCTGGAGGTTGCAGAACTTTCTGCCTTAGTTTGGTGCAACTATAGCTTCTGTTCTAAAGAACAGTCCTGAATTCACTTGTCCTCACTGTAAAATTGAAGAGTTAATGGTTGCAGCCATTACTTGTATGGCAGAAAGTGCAATAAAGAGGAAGTTTGGAGGCCGGTTAGGGCCCAGAGTCTTCTCATGGACCATCCCCCTAAGTGTGGTGTCTTAGGAACCAACCAATTCCTGGCTGCTTGGCTCAGATTTAATTTGAGATGATATGGAAGACTGAGCCAACGCCTTCACAACTCTAGGATTTATTGCCAGACCACAATTTGTCAATGAGACTGGCAGCTGTGGCCTGTTGCTTAGGCTGCTAATAATCACCATTGCAGTAACCAATATTCAAAAGGCACCTCGTATACAATAGTTATGGGGTTCCCAATGGCCAATAGTCACAGAACTTCCAGTGGCCAATAGTAATGGGATTCAGAGTGGCCAATTACCACAGGGCTCCTTGTAGCCATTGGTCAAAGAGCCCCCAATAATGAATAGTCATGGGACTCCCAGTGGCCAATTGTCAGAGGGCCCCTTGTAACTAATGTTCACACAGTCCCCAGAAATCAATAGTCACAGAGCCTCCCCCAGTCATTCAGACCTTTGAAACCAATAGTCACAGAGCACCCAGTGTCACAGTCTATGGGGAATAGTCCCTTAGGACTAAGTAAGTGGACTCCCTGGACCACCGCGGGAGATAACAACCTTAGCCGCACCCGGGAGCAGAGTCTAAGTGAACTCCTGGTCTTCGCCAGAGCCCGCCGCAAAGCGGGATGGACTTGCTGCGGCGGGGAGTCACCAGGTCGCTCCACGGGTGTGACTAGGCCCACGGTGGCAGCCAAGGTAGGGACAAGGGGACCACGGATGGCAGGCAGGACCACGGGAAAGCAGGCAGGCAGGACCACGGGAAGGCAGGCAGGCAGGACCACGGGAAGGCAGGCAGGCAGGACCACAGGAAGGCAGGCAGGACCACAGGAAGGCAGGTAGGAGTACCGGAGTGCCACAGGATACCAGGACCGCCACAGGATGCCAGGACCACCACAGGATGCCAGGACCGCCACAGGAACCACAGAACAGGGGAACAACACGGAACACAGGAAACCGGGAACACGGGAACTCAGAGGCGTCTGGAAACGCTCAAGAATGTTTTCTCCTCAGAAGAATGAGCTGAAGATCCGGCAGGGGACGCTGGGAGTCGCCAGGCCATATAGCCGAGCCTGGAATGCCAGAGCCAATAAGGAGGACGCTGGCCCTTTAAGGCTGGGAGAAGTCCGCGCGCGCTCCCTCTAGTGGCAGGAGCACGCGACTGCATGGAAGAAGCATGCGGCCTACACGCTGGGAGCAAGAGTGCAGGCCGGAGCCTGGAGAGGTAAGTGAGAGCTGGGGGAGCGGGGACCGCGGCAGCAGGCACGGGTACACCCCTAATCCGCACCGAGGACCGCGGGTGTAACCGTGACACCCAGTAGCCAATAGTTGTGCAGCCCACAGCAGACAATAGTTACTGTGCACCAGTGGTCTGTCTGTCAGGGCTCTTCCGGCATTTGGATGTGTACATTGGCCACTCAATGTCCTAGCTAATATCTACCTAGACCAAAATGAAGGCAGTGGTCAAACAACTCAAGGGAAAGATAATATTTGGATAAATAAAAGATAATTTCCACAACAAAAAATGTAGGCATCCTAAAATTTAAAGTTGAAATGTTTTCCAGGACATCCCAGTTAGCACCCTTACCACTATATTCTGTGATTTTATCGCCCATCTTTACCCCTCTTTGGAGGGATTGATCTTGGCTCCTGAGGGACCTTCAGTTGATGGCCGATGGCTTTAAACTCTGTGACAGTAACAACATGCCTTTCCGAAGAAGGTTACAGTATACTCTATTCTCACCAAGACAAGCCCTGCAAGCCTTGACACTGCTTTTTTAATCTGGGAAACAGAACTGAAGCTATACAGAATAAGTTAGAGAAAAGGGTTAAAGGGAATCAGAGTTGGGAACTTGATAACAACAAGATAAGACTTCTCATCAAAAATTTGTAAATTTCACTGATTGATGCGAAGAGGGTTGCACTGTGACTAGTGATTAAAACATAGCTTTTATTCACAGCTGCTTTAAAATAAATAAAATTGCGGAACTACCCAATATGTGTTTGTGTCTTTCCTCCACCAGATATAGGAAATGAATAAAAAATAAATCCCAGGATTGTTATTGTCAAGGTATATACCCTTCAATAACTAGGAAAAAGATGGCTAACTGAGTGTCAATAGTGAGAATAACTGGAGTACGGTGCATGCTCCAAAACTGCCAAGAGTAACTACAAATGCAGTGTATCTAGCTAAACAGGATAAGCGCAATATAACACAGTCTCTCATGGTGACACATCAAGATAGCACAACTTGACCCTGCATGTTTCAAGTGTTTACTGTCATCAGGGGTCAACATGTAATTTAATATGATAATCATAGAACCGACCAACGTTGGCTCATGCTGTCGCATAACCATTAGTGGCAGCAGGCTGTGAAAGTCGCTGGGTATATAAACTAAAATCTCCTCCCCTCTGGGTGTGCCGATGGTGGCCCTCATGATGGTTAAATCAAAAAACCCTTTCATCTAAGGAACCTCATTCCAGGCCGTGTCCAGCCCTCAACCTCGCTGGATCATTGACAGCGTCACCCTCCCAAGAATCCATGTGGCTTCAGGCACATGATTGAACTGAAGTCTAGCGTCACATAATCATAGCAGGCCCCCAGGGCATGGAAGTCACAGTGATCCTGTAGGCCATAGTGACAGGACTGCATGGATCACCACAGCTGATTGGCGGAGGGGAGACTTTTTCGTCACAGACAATGAGGGATATCCCCCTGACTGGAGTCTCACCTTGACTCCAGAGTCAAGAACCCCCCTGCTAAAAGGATATATGCCTGGGTAAACCAGGGCAACAGGTACAGTTAACCACCCATGCTCAGCAGACCCCCGGCCAGCCGTGGAATATGGCTGTGTCTCTAAAGGCAGGAGAGGGGTGAGTAGGTCGGGTAGAGACCTGTTACCCCAGGATAGATAATATGGAATTGGACCAGCCAAGAGTAGACTCATGACCAGTTACTACCAATCCGCAAAACCCCAACCATTGTGCAAGTCAGCAAACAGTGAAAGAGCGTTGGGTACAACAAGAGACCAAAGATCACATAAGGCGAACAATATATATGTATATTTATTATAACCTACAGAAGTGTAAGGAGCTATTATCCACAATAAGGGAAACATAGAGCACTTGTCTACAGTGCTCTGTAAGTAGCCATGTATTTCAAATAAGGAAACTCATAATAGGATCCTCAAGAGTAAAACAACACATTGTGTAATGACCATATGAGAAGCAAAGCATCAACAACAGAAGCTATAAGATCTGAGATAAAACATCCTCATATGTCAATGTTACTTGTCAATGAAGCTGGTGAAAGACAACACATCACTAGGGGAAACACACTCCATCCTAAAGATCCATTGGGCCTCTTTTCGCATAATCAGGTTGACCCAATCACACCAGCACCCCTCCCCCCATATTATTTGTTTTGAATCAGTTTTCATATATGTAGTAATTTATAATCCAATCATGTTGTATGTTTTTTTTAAATAAACTCTACCGGCTCCATCCTTCTTCCTTCTCTGCCTCATCTTGCTGACCGCAGCAAATCTTGCTCTAGAGGGGTCAGCTGCTACTTGATGTGCACAAAGAGACTGGAGATTCTCTTAGAAAGGCTCTAAGATTTGAAAGATGAGGGAGAAGGTGGGAGGAGGAAGAGGGAGGCCTGAACAAGCATCAACAGGTACCTCAGGGAGGATGGGGGGACTTGCAGGGAGCCAGATAAAGTTTAATGATGCCTATACCCAAATAGGCAGTCCAATCAAGGACATTAAGAATCATTCCTGCAGGGACAACTTTAGCATACAAGGGCAACATAATTCAAAGGCTGATCTATGTCAGCTGGTCCTGGACCTATGTATCACTAATACAATACTATGTCAAACTAATGTAAGCAAACTTGCAAGGTTTAATCCCTTAATGACCGCCGTATCGGCTTTTTACGGCGGTCATTAAGGGTACTTCTTCTGACGCGTACGCCTTTCTACGGCGGCGTGTCAGAAGGAGATTTCGGGACACCGGGTCTCGCTGGTGCTGGTGTCGGGCTGTGATATCACAGCCCAGACCCGGCACTAACATCCGGGATCGGAAAAACTCAGATCCCGGGTGTTTAACCCCTTACACGCCGCGGTCAAGCATGACCGCGGCGTGAAAGTGTGTCCCCCGTGGATCGGACCCCCCCGGTGAGCTTACCGTGGGATCCGATCCCTCCTGCCTCAGCCCCGGGTTCCGACGAGTGACCCGGGGCTGTCGCTTCCTCCTGTGCCGGGTTCCGCCTCCGGCAGGATCCCGGCTGTGTGTAACTGAGGCATTCTTTTTTCCCCAGCCCAAAAAAAAAAAAAAAAACAAAATGCTTCAGTTACCTTACATATACACTGCAATACAAGTGTATTGCAGTGTGAGGCTTGAATAGCGATCGGATGATCGCTTATTCAAGCCAGAAGTAGATAATGTAAAAAAAAGTTAAAAAAAATTAAATCTTATATAATATCATTAACTAATAACAAATAAATAAAAATACAAGTCCCATAATTCTCCACAGTAACACATAAATGGCAAATAAATAAGTAAAACACAAACAACCAACGTAACATATTTGGGTATCCAAGCCACTCTGTATTAATCTGTAAAATAAATCTAAATCAATATTGAACCCAACCCGGAACCAAACCCGCTCGGTGAACTACGTAAACAAAACCTCGAAAAACTTCCCGTAATATTCAATTTCCATCAAACACATCACAAAAAATGTTCTAAAAAGTGATCAAAAAAAGTTACTGCCTAATATGAAACGACTGAAAAGAACAACTGTTTTCGCAAAAAATCATGGCCCTCAGCCAGATCTACACAACAATCGAATTATGGCCCTAAAGTTGTCACTAGTAAAAACCAATGCTTTTCCTTCCAACAGTGGTTTTGCTCAGGAAAATTGAAGCAAAGATAAGAAAAACTATATAAATGAGTATCCACCGCCATCGTAGTGAACCAGAGAATAAAGATACAATATTCTTTTATATTTATGTGAGCGTGGGACACCATGCTAGCAATCCAAATCAACATTGGATGATTTTTGTTTGGGTCCCCCTTGAAATATTATAAAATCTCATGATAATCTTTCACCTCCCAAAATAATATCTATACATTTAATCTCCAAGCCCGTAATAATAAGTCCTCATAATGTTCGCCTTACCACAAAAAGAAAAATTCATAGGTCGTACATGTGACAATACAAATCTGCGTGACTGGCGCCTCCATTCCTTCTCTTCCTTGGCCGTTCCATACAGCATTTTCCCACCCATATCATAAACTCGGGAGGATGGCTCAAGCGTTGCAAGGTGTGGGTGTCATTTACTTTATTATGAAAATGTCAGTTTTGGCCTAAATGAATATGTTTTTTCCCCAAAAACATTTCTATAGTTCTCTAAATCCACAAGTCCTATTGTCCCTAACATGTGATGTTTGCATTTTCATGAAAATAAAACGGCACCTAAGTTCTGCCCTCCTACCCATGCCAAGAATACAGAGGAATGCACTAATCATCTCAACATCAAACAGACTTCCAGCAATTGTTAATTTCACTTTTTGGTAGTGTTTACTTTCCTATCTTTTTTTGAAACTACTTTTCTGAAAGCACAATAACAGTCCTTACAGTTATTGCATGTCTATGCTTCTTTTTTTTAACATATAACATTGTATATTTTACCAACAAGCTTTCTTTTGGTATGAGTCTTCTTGCTCGCTCAACGCATCCAGTTCCCCACTGGTGTGCACCTTCCCATGAGTTGTTGCATACCATCATTAACAATAAAACAAAGAAACACAACTAGTATAGGCCTTACAGTCGGCTAGGGGAAAAATGGGCATAATTCCATCTAGGGATGAATAATGACTTGTGAGTGGGTGCAATGTGGTTGGTGGGGAGAGTGGGTAGCAAATGGTAGGAGCTCCTGTATGTATATTATTCTCCGCTTATCTCATACCTTATTGGTTTTTGTGTTCCCATTTTCTTGTTATCTATAATTTTCCATGGTACCCCAATTTTAAGGTATTTCCTTCTTTAACCCGTTTTCCCCGTGTGCTAGTTCCCCTCAAACTATGTATTTTCCTCTACTTTTTTTCTTCCCACCGTGTCATTGTGGGTGGATAGAGCTTTTTTTCCACGTGCAGGGACTAATAGTTTTGGCTTGCTGCCAACAAAAAAGCAGTAAGAGTGTTTCTTCTTCTTCCAGAAATGTTGTCTCGGGGCATGTACAAAAACTCTGTGGCGACATGGTATTTTGATGAGCAGTATTTTATTGATCCTCTCAATTATTGCTTGACCGCAAATGGTTGTAATTTTGGAATACCACCAAATATGTGCCATATTCCCCGGTGTTTTCCACATCTCCAACAAGGTCAGGCTGTCGTGTTTATCATATGTAACCAGGGTTGGGGTTTTATACCAACTGAGAGATGATTTTATACATTGCTTTCCTGTCCTTACACAATCTCGTGAGAAACCTCTGGAATTCCTTAACCCCCTTAAAGACGCGTGGTTTTTTTCGCATCATTTCTCTTCGCTCTCCACCTTCAAAAATCCATACTTTTTTCATTTTTACATGTACAACCTGTGTGAGGGCTTATTTGTGCCTAACAAATTTTACTTCCCCGAAATGTTATTTTATTTAACTCCTTGCCGGTAAGTCTTGCTGCATATTGGCAGCAAAGCTTACTGTAACACCCGTTGATCGGTGCTAACCGATCGCGGGTGCTTTCACGGCGATTGCCCGCCGGGCAATGCTGCTGGCCGAGTGCATCCTTGGCGCGATCTTCGCTCCCCGATGACTCAGGGGAGCGTGATCCGTTTGGCCATGGACATCGGTCTCACGAAGCCCGTAGCTGTCTCGTTTTAACCCATTATTACATGTGCTATCAGCAGTATGTCGTATATGGTAGGATCGATCATACACCCTAGGGTAAGTACCCTAGGGAGTCTGAAAAATAAGTAAAATAAAAAAAGTTTAAAAAAATATATAACAAAACCTAAAAATTCAATCTCCCCCCTTATTCCCTAGAACTGATTAGATTAAAACGTGAATAATCAAAAAACAATCACACTATGCGATCGCCGCGTCGAAATGTCCGTCTATCAAAATATATAACGTTTTTTCACTGCCTGGTTTTAACCCCGTAACGGAACTAGCCCCCAAAGGTCGAAAATGAATTTTTTGGCCAATTTTGGAAATATAAAATTAATAAAATAATCAAAGGGCCTAAAAATGATAGCATGAAACCCATCAAAAGTTGCAACAAAGTAACACCACCACAGCTCTACACCAAAGTATGAAAATTCTCTGCCAGCCCGAAGATGGCAAAATAAAAAAAAATTTTTGTATCAGGAGGTTTTATTTTTTTAATGTAGAAAACTTATAAAAACCTCTACAAATTTGGTATCCACTTATCATAAGCAACCCAAGAACACAGAGCACATCTATTAAGCAGAATAAATGGCCCACAGTGAAGCTGTAAAATCCAAGCCCACAAGAAGACTCGTCAAATGTGTTTTTTTCACCATTTTTCACTCATTTTGGAATTTTTTTTCCCCGCTTCCCAGTACAACACACGCCATGGAATCACCGTCACTCGTACTAAGTGCAATGTTACGCAGTAAAATAAGCCAAAACCAGAGCTCTTTATGTGGAAAAAAAAAAATGTTAAGAATTGTTTGAAGGAGGGGAGTGAAAAATGGAAGTGAAAAAAACTATAAAGGCACGTCATCTCGAAGGGGTTAATACATTTCAAAATTAAGATCGAATTGTACAACAAAAGGAAAAAAAATTTTTGCATCTTCTGAAGCTAATACTTTTTTCATACTTTGTATGGCCACGGAGCTGTGTAAAGTGGTCATTTTTTGCGAATGAGCCGACCTTTACATTGCTACCATTTTTATTCATTTTTTATGTGATGTCAAAAAGGTTAAAGTCGCATCTTTCGGACATTGGCGCCATTTCCCCCGTCTCGGGGTTCACCAAGCGCGTGCCGTAAACCTATTTTAAAGTTTGATAGATCGGGCATTTGGGGACTGTTGCGTACCTAATGTGTCTGTGAATTTTTTACTGTTATTATGTTTTATTCCGTTCTAGGGAAAGGGGGGATTTGAATTTTTATTTTTAACTTAATTTTTTTTTTATTTTTATAAACTTTTTTTTTTGCTTTTTGTTCCCCTCATTTTCTTAGAACCATCTGGGTACATTAACCCTAGATGGTCAGATCGCTCCTACGCATATACTGCAATACTTTCTGTTCGTATTGCAATAAATGGCATTTTTGCAGCTCATTCATTACAATGAGCCACTGGCTCATTGTAACGAATCTGCAGATGCCAAACGAAGACCCCAGGCTACCATGGCAACCGATCGCGCCCGCGCGCCGCCGTCACCGTCTTTTAAATGCCGCCGGCGACTTTGCCGGCGGCATTGAGAGGGTTAATGGCCGCGATCAGTGCAAGCACCGACTGCGGTTATTAGAGGTGGAAAATAGGCTGATGTTAAAATACGCTGATAGGGTTCCATTCACTCTAATCCTTGCCCTAGGAGCTGAATACAGGGAAACGATTGCTTTAACAAATTGGTCTGATATCCCAAATTGTAGTAAGGTTGCTGAAAGGAAATGCCAATTAACCCTGTCAAAGGCCTTCTCGGCATCAGTGCCGAAAAGGACCAGTGGCGAGCGTCGCTTTTTAGCTATTTCTATCAACCTGATCAGACGACAAGTATTGTCTTTGCCCTGTCTTCCGTGGACAAACCCTGTTTGCTCCGGACCAACCAGGGATGGTACTAACGGAGAAAGTCGTGCTGCCATCGCTTTTGCCCACCATTTTAAATCCGTATTCAGTAATGATATGGGCCTGTAACTGCCGCATAGCAAGGGATCTTTTCCTTCTTTTGGTAATATTGTTATGTGTGCTTCCAGTGATTGGCGTGGTAGTGGGAGACCTGAAAGTATAGAATTACACACGTTGGTGAAATGTGGAGGGTGTTCTTGAGCTGTTTATAATAGGATATGCGGATCCTATTGCGGAATTGGTCAATGAGTTTAACCGCTTTTTCTTTAGGGAGCACTGGGAGCTGACAGTTAGTCAGGAAGTTGTTTATTCTTTTTTTTCCATTCTGCATCTCCTATTTGTTCTGATATATCGCTTTTCAAATTATAAAGTGAATTGTAGAACTCTCTGAAGGCTTCGGCTATTTTTTCTGTTGTCATGTGCAGTGTCCCATCTTTCCCTTTAATTTTGTGGATATATGTATTTTCCCTTTCCTTTTTAATTAGGGCTGCCATCAATTTGTTGCCCTTCTCTCCATGTGCATATTGTTTATAGTGTGTTCTTTGAAAGCTTTTGGCTATTTTCACATTCAGAATGTCTTTTTATAATGATTATTAAAATCAGCTCGCGTTCACTTGAAATCAATATTCCTATTTATGTGATATAAAGTCTGATGCCTTCGTACTTTGAACCTTGCGTGGCGAAAATGACGTTCTTTTCCGTCTGGGACTGGACGGCTAGGGAATTGAAGCCGTTTGGTATATTGTAGGAAAAATGGGGTTTGTTTCCCCGTTCGTTTGGATTTGTTGGTCGGGGCGTGTGTCTTTTTCTTTGTATGTCTCTTGTGTGTTCCCTGTTGAAAGAATTTCCGTCCGTTTCCCACCGTGATTTTTGCGCCGAATTAGTTATTTCGTTCGTATTGCTTTTTGGAAGTTTTTCCTGAGCCTAGGAAGTTCAATGGCGGTGTCGCTACTGTTTGTTGTGAATCGTGTTTTTGTTGCGGGGGAGCCCTTTGTCGCCGCCGTGGGTGCGGTTATTCCTGCTGCGCGTGGACTCCTGGTATGGGTCTGTGAAGAGGGTGGAGGCTGCGTTCGCTCTAGAATTGTAGCCGATGGCTTTCAATAGTACTTATGGGGTTTCCCCATAAATATCTATGTTGAGATATCGAGTCTTTGTTCTCACATCAAAGGGGCTTTAGATCACTTTATTTTCTATCCTGTCCGTAACATATGTGAAACTCGCTGTTATAGTTTTCATTCACCTCCCGTTCAATTCGCCTCTTGGAAGGTCCGTAATTTGGACTGATATGTAATTAGGTGTAATGGTCGGACAGTCACCACATTGGTCTAGTCGCATTGATTACTCATTAGCTGTGTGCAGAAGAAAGAAGAGATAATCCAGTCTATGGTAATGTGTGGGGATGCCGAGGTAGTAAGTGTAATCTTTACTGATGGATGCAATGTTTCTCCATATATCCCTGTTTTAAATTTCAAAGGGCTCTAAATACTTTAGTTAGTTTTTTATTTGGTAAAGGTCTATTACTTGTGGTATCTAGCTGTAGTTGCATGGCTATATTCAGATCCCCTCCTGCTATTACTATGCCTTCAGCAAACATTTGTAGTGAATTTAGGGTTTGGGCAATCCACTTGTGTTGCCCAACATTCGGGGCATAAAAGTTTGTAATAGTCACTAATGTGTTACCAATTGTACCCTTAACAAATAAGAAACGGCCTTCAGGGTCCGCCACTTCAGCCCGAAAGGTGAAGGGTATATTCTTGGCTATGCCTATACTGACCCCTCTGGCCGATTTGGTATATGTACTATGGAACCACCACTTAAAATCTCTAGTGCCCATGCGTGGAGTATTGGATTTCCTGAAGTGCGTCTCTTGTAATACAGGCAGTCCCCTACTTAAGGACACCCGACTTACAGACAACCCATAGTTACAGACAGAACCCTCTGACCTCTGGTGAACCTTTCTGAATGCTTTTCTATAGTCCCAGATTGCAATAATCAGCTGAAAGTTGTCTATAATGAAGCTTTATTGATAATCCTTGGTCCCATTACAGCAAAAAATGTTTAAACTCCAAGTGTCACTGGGGCCAAAAATGTTTTTGTCGGGATCTACAATTATAAAATATACAGTTTCAACTTACATACAAATTCAACTTAAGAACAAACCTTCGGACCCTATTTTGTACGTATCCCGGGGACAGCCTGTAGTATTATGCTAGCTTTCCGCCTTTTAAGCAGCTTAATCACTTGGTTGCGTTTTTGTGTAGTGCCTAATCGCCTTACATTATGTGAGATTACAGTAACATCCGCCATCATATAATATATCCTAGCTTATATTGCCTGCTCTTACCCCTTCTAATATTTAGAGTATATTCAGTTTGACAATGGGTGTAGTTGGCTTGCCGGTTGAAGAAAGACAATGAAAGGATGGGAATGTTGGGTTGGGGGTGCCTTACAACTGGGTATAGCAATTTACAGGCTCCTACTAAGAGGAGTGTTTTTGGGAGATAGTGTGCGTGCCGTTTCAATTTTTCCTTAAAAGCTTTTAACTTAACCAACAACAAGGGGTCGGATCTCATATCAGCTTACTCTAAAAGGGAAACTAATGGGGGGGGGGGGGGGGGCCAACCAACATTCTTGGCTTGTATGTAGAACAAAAAGTTCCACCTCGGAACCCATTTTTTTTCTTTTTTTTCAATCATCTCTGAATAAGCCCCTTACTGTAACCTGTAGTTAATACCTACACATTTTTGGGGCCTAGTAATAGGATCAACATTTGTACAAAACAGGCAGATTACTTAATTACAGACTCTAAGAAGTTCGTTTCTCAGACCTGTTAACTAGAATACAGATTTTCTTATCTCTCACCACTTTGACCGGTTAGTCCTTATTCATGTGGGAGCTTTCTTGGCAAACTTCCGCGGCGTAGCGTTGCTCTTTTTCCCCATCGTTATCCAGGATGATGACTCGGGAACTGATGGTATTTGGATATCTTGGGAGTATGGGAGCCATGAAGGTATTTCCATCTGTGTAATTCCCAGCAAGGGCCAGGCTGATGATAAATCTGATGGTGTGCGTATTATGATATTTCTTCTATTCTTCGTTATCGACAGGCCGAACGGGAACATCCAGCGAAAAAGGTATGTTTGCTGCTCTTAGGGCATCTAACAAAGGTTTCAGGAGTCTTCGCTTAGCAAGCGTGGCTGGGGAAAGGTCCTGGAAAAAGAGAATTGATGACCCCTCATATTGGAAGTCTCCTCATTCTCTGCTTGCTTTCAAAACTGCCGCTGCATCTGTAAAGCTTAGGAAGCCACATATAATGTTTCTGGGGGGCTCTCCAGGTTTCGGTTTGGCCCACAATGCCCTGTGGATCCTCTCAATTCTCAGTGTTTGCGCACGTTCTGGGCCTAGCCATGTTGCAAACATGGCGCCTGCTGTATCCTGTAATGCCTCGTGGGTGATGGATTCTTGCAACCCTCTTATTCGTACGTTATTCCTGTGGCTGCGATTTTCTTGATCTTCAGCACGCAATAAAGCATCATTAATAAGCTCATAGTGTATACTAAGTGTTTCTTTCCCTTTTGAGTCAAAGTGGAGCATTTCTGTTTGCAGATTCTCGACTTGCTCCAATCTATGCTCCATGTGCTTAATGTCCGTTTTTATTTCTGCCAGATCTTGGGCAATCGGACTCAGGGCTTGAAAAATTATCTTTTTAATAAAACCTCTTGAGGCTGGTACCTGGGTAGCTTCAGCTCCTGTGTTGGAAAAACCTCCAGCACTCTCTGCTTCGGATTCGTCCTCAGCCTCATGGTGCTGCGATGCTCCGGGCGCCATCTTGGATGCCCGCGCTTGTGGGGTTAGCTTTTTCCTCAGATATTTTTCTATATCTGCCGGTTGTCGCTGCCCTTTCCAGGGTCCGGGGGTCTCTGAGGTCCTAGATTTGTCCGACTTGCCCATGTTGAGTCGAGTCTGGTGCCTGTAACAGGTCCCGAGGTGGAATAGCAGCGAGGAGCTCGCAACTACGTGTCCATCTCTGTTGCGGCCAAGCCTTTACTTCCTATCTGGAAAGCAGAACATTTCAAACTTGGAGAATAAAGAATTTTTACAAACTTTTGCCAAATTTTCACTTTATTTCAGAATGAAACGCAAAACTTATCACTTAAATTTTATAACCAACATGATGTACAATGTGTCACGAGAAAATAGTCTCAAAATCACCTGGATATGTTAAAGCATTCCGAAGTTATAACTAATTATTGTGAGACATGTCAGATTTGAAAAATCCAGTCTGGTCATTGAGTTGAAAACTAGTGTCGGTGATAAGGGGTTAAGCTGGATATTCATTGTTTGGATTTTTTGGTTTTCTCCCCGCGGTTACCATCACGGCATTCCTGTCCTGTAAAACAAATTACCTAGAAACTCCGTGGCCCTAACCCCTCTATTACTTTCTTAATTTACCAATTTCTCTGTTCCAATGTGTCTTGGATTATTTTAAAAGCAAGCTTTTCATTGGCTGGTCTGGGGGTTCCGTGCGTAAACAGAAATTACAGAGCTACCTAGATAGTTTTTTATTTAGTACCTCTCCATGCTGGGACATGTGCTCTTTTGTGGGTCCATATAGAATGATTAGCTTTACCAACTGTCCCCTTGCAGTTGACCCTGTAGTTGCCTGCTAGAGAGTTCCCTGCAATACTCTCCCCAGAGCAATCACATTCCATATATTTATGGAATAGGATATGTAGATCACGCTCAATAATTTCCCACTATTGTCCCTTGCTTCGCAATCCAGATTTCCCTCCGGAAATCTCAACGCAAGGGTATTTTCCTGCGGGAGTAATAAAGGGTTTTATAGAATTGGCAACTTTTTGGATCAAACTAGTGTGAGGTCATGGGACTACTTTAACATAGTTCATGATGCGCCTCCAGGGGAACAATTTTGATATAACCAGATATAGCATTTTATCCAGTCTCCATGAGTCTCCTCTGAGTGATTTCCCACCCCCACTGCAATGGAGTTGGCTTGTGTGCATTTTCATAATTCAAATGGTATGATATCTACCTTATATTTATCTCAGTTTCCCTCATGTTGTTGGGAGCTAAGCAGAAGGACATCGGGAAGGGGGCTAGACTTCAAAACTTGGTTTGTTATTTTCCCTCATTTTGCTAAAGCTTCTATCAATGTTTCGCTACAAAATCCCTATTGCTATGGTTTGTTACTCCCCAACATCATAAAATGTACCCACTCACACCCCCTTATTGTTTTAAGGGATGTTCTTAAAAAGCTAAAGTCATGCATGTGTGATGGGAATTTGTGAGGGTGAAGAGTTTCTTCATCACGGCTCTTCTCTTACTGGTGTTAACAAATGCAAATCTGCAGAACAGGCCGTATTATTGTTTTTTTTTTCTATCAGGCCTTTAATCTCACTTATTGGGGCAGATTTACTTACACGGTCCTGTCGCGATGCCCACTGTGCGTTGTCCCACGAGGATTCTTTGGGTCTGCCGCGATTCACTAAGGTTGTGTGTCCAATTTCCTTCATGTGTCGCTTCCCCGCTGAGATCTGTTCACGTTGTTCTTCCTGGTGCATGTAAGTGCTTGATCTTGCGACACAATTTCGTTTTTAAATTCTGTGGCTTGTCTGAATCCGTCGGGTTGTCCGACAGCACGCCCCCCGATTCCTGTCGCATGCAAGTCATCGCCGATGCGCCATAATCCGATCGCGTGCACCAAAAACTCGGGGCAATTTGGCGCAAAAAGGTAATATTTGGGAAACCTGACAGAATCTCGGTCCGTGGACCCTTAGTAAATGAGCCCCATATTCTTATATTTATTAGCTGATAAGATCAGGATTATTCACTATTGCAAATCCCCACAAATGAGTTGATTAAGGCCCGCTCCACAATTTGGAAAAATTCTAATTTGAAATTCAAAATGTTCTACATTTTCAACACAAAGTCATAACAGCAAAAATATTTGATTACAAACATTAACCAAATTTCTTCTTTATGTGGACATGGTTTTTTACGCATCCTTTCATTTTGTAGGAGGTTATGGGGCTTTAAACTTTAGTTGTGATTTTTCACATTTTCATAAAAAACACGAAATTGTGCTTTTGATGGGCCTAATCAGATCTCAAGTCACTTTGGGAGGCCAAAATAGTAGTAAAACCCCATAATACAAACTAATAACACCATTATACAAACTACAGCCCTCAACGTATGTAAAACAACTTTTATGAAGTCTGTGAAACCTTTTATTGTTTTACAAAGGTTAAAACAAAATCGTGTGCAATTTTGAAATTTAAATTTTTTTGGCTAAATGAATGTATTTTTCAAAAAATGTACACATTCTCAGTGGATAAATACCAAAACACTCCACATATACCCTATTTATCACTAGTACAAAAATATGCCATATGTGGTGGTAACCTGCTGTATGGGCACACGCCAGGGCATTGAAGGGAAACTGCGCCATTCAGAGCAGATTATGAATTGCACTATTTAATGGCTTTACAATCTTTTTTTTTTTGGCAATTTAAAAAAAATAAGGAATTTTTCTTGCGACATGAGATGCACTTTACAAATACTTCATTTTATTTGGTCATGAGCTTAGTGATAATATTTTATTAACTATTGGATGTATAGAGGAAAAGAAAATTGACAATTTTTGTTTCCTTTTTTTTTTTGGTTGAACTCAATGCCATAAAAATAACATATTGGGGCAGATTTACTTACCCGGTCCTGTCGCGATCAAGCGGCGCGTTCTCAGTGGAGGATTCGGGTCTTCTGGCGATTCACTAAGGTAGTGCTCCCAATGTCCACTAGGTGTCACTGCTGCGCTGAATTCCGACGGAGTTCACTGAAGTTCACAGTCCTACACTGAGTGCAGGTAAGCGAGTGTCAAGCAACATTTTTTTTTCGGCGCAAATTGGAAATATTCGGGTTACGCGACGGAAAAACGTGATTCGGGCCATTAGTAAATGACCCCTATTATCTTTATTCTATAGATCGCTATAATTATGCTGATAGCTAATTTATATAGTTTTTATATATTTTTACCATTTTGACGCACATAACATTTTTATATCACTTTTTTGAACATTTTTGTAATTTTATGAAAAATGTACATATTTAGCAAGTTTTTCTGGTTTTGTTTTTACAGTTTTCACCGAGCGGGTCAAGTAATGTTATAATGTTACTGATTTATTGTAATGTACAGACGTGGCAATACCAAATACGTGAAGGGGGGTCATGTTTTTGGGCTTTTTAGGCTTTATTAAATGTGTATAGGGAATGTTGGTGTTTTAGAGGACTTTCACTTCTTTAAATTCAATATTTTTATTACAAAAACTTTATTAATTGTTTTTAATTTATAATTTTTACAGGTCGGTTTGAACAAGGGATGCTCTAATCGCTTGTTCAAGCTCTTCTTTATCTAACACAGTAATAAGTGTAATTATTTACTAAGGGTCCAGCGGCCGCATTTCTGTCTGGTTTTCCGACTTTTCGGGAATTGCGCCGCCGGGACTGGCAATTAGAAGGGGATTGTGTTGCATGCGATTGGATTTTGGCACATCGGCGCCGGCTTTCATGCGACAGAAATTTGGGGGCAGGTTGTGGGACGATCTGCCATTTGGCAGCCGGTGCCAGAAGCAGGACAGGGTACTATGTCCAATGTCGGAAAGGGGTCAATTCATTCTTTTATGTCGTAAATTTGTTTTTGAATTTCATTGTCCTGCTTTCATTCATTATCATGGCAGGTAGTATGCATAGTCTTCCCACTATCTTTTTTATAAGAAAAAAAATTTCTGATATATTTTCATAAGTTTTCCCTTGTATAATGTTGTATTTATCTATTGTAAATAATTGCTTATTAAAAGTTATGAAATGTTTGTTGTTCTGATTAGGTCAATGGGGCAGATTTACTTACACGATTCTTTCGCGATCTCGCGGTGCGCAGTCTGACGAGGATTCCCGTCTGCCGCGATTCACTAAGGTCGTGCGTCCAATTTCCTGCATCTGTTGCTTCCCCGCTGAGATCCGCTGGAGTTCACCTTCTTCTTTCTGGTGCATGTAGGTGCTTGATTTTGCAACACGATTTTGTTTTTAAATTCTGTGGTTTGTCCAAATGGGGTTGTCGGACGGCACGCCCCCTGATTTCTGTTGCATGCAAGCTGGGGCCGATGAGCCACAATTCGATCTTGTGCGCCAAAAAGCGGGGGCAATTCGGCGCAAAAAGGAAATATTCGGGAAACCCGACAGAATCGCGGTCCATGGACCCTTAGTTAGTGAGCCCCAAAATTTAAATGTTCTGACTTTGGAATGACAATAAATTTGTCTTGTATTAGAAAACTAAATTTACCTGTGACTATTGGCTACTGAGGGCATCATTACTATTTCGCTTCTAAATAAC
Source organism: Engystomops pustulosus (assembly GCA_019512145.1). Taxonomy (NCBI): domain Eukaryota; kingdom Metazoa; phylum Chordata; class Amphibia; order Anura; family Leptodactylidae; genus Engystomops; species Engystomops pustulosus. The sequence continues at coordinate 86,974,888 of CM033646.1, read as the reverse complement.
TGGATCTGCCTGTTGCAGAAACAATGGATGAAAATACACACACATTCTCCTGATACATTAACCCCTACGGGACTCAGCCTATTTTGGCCTTTAGGACGCGGCCCCATTTTTCAAATCTGCAAAGTATCACTATAAGTGATTATAGTTTTGGAATGGTATGAGATATCTAGGGGATTTTAAGAATGTTTTCTCGTGACACATTGGGGCAGATTTACTTACCCGGTCCATTCGTGATCCGCCGCTGGATTCGGGTCCGGCCGGGATTCATTAAGGTAGTTCCTCCGCCGTCCACCAGGTGGTGCTGCTGCGCTGAAAAGCATCGGAACGCGCTGGAGTTCACCGAGCCGGGCTGAGTGAAGGTAAGTGCAAGCTCCGTGACAGATTTTTTTTTTTTAAATGCAGCGATTTTTCCGAATCCGTCGGGTTTTCGTTCGGCTACGCCCCCCGATTTCCGTCCCATGCATGCCAGCGCCGATGCGCCACAATCCGATCGCGTGTGCCAAAATCCCGGGGGGATTCAGGGGAAATCGGCGCAAATCGGAAATATTCGGGTAACACATCGGGAAAATGCGAATCGGGCCCTTAGTAAATGTGCCCCATTGTTCTTCAAATTAGTTTAAAAGTTTGGATGTTATCTTTTGTGATTAATTATGAAAAATGGAAATTGGGCAAAAATTTGGAAACATTCTTTATTTTCAAAGTTCTAAATTCTCTACATTTGATGCATATAGACATAGCACCCAAATAAATTCATAACTTACATTTCCCAAATGTCTGCTTTGTTAAAAATTTGGATGATATCTTTTGTTTTTAGTTATGAAAAAAAAACTAAATTGGGCAAAAATTTGGAAACATTCTTTATTTTCAAAGTTCTAAATTCTCTACTTTTGATGCATATAGACATAGCACCCAAATAAATTCATAACTTACATTTCCCAAATGTCTGCTTTGCCATTGCCATGGTTTTTTAAGATTCCACATATTTTATTAGAATGTTGCAAGGCTCAGAATTTAGGTACCATTTTTAAAATTTTTTGGAAAATCACCAAAACCTGTATTTAAATGGACCTGCTTAACTTCGCATCCAATTTCCCTCGGAAATCTCACGCAAGGGTATTTTCTTTCCTGCGGAGTAAATAACGGGTTTTTAGAATTGCACCTTTTGGGATCAACTAGTGATGAGGTCATGGGACTACTTTAACCATAGTTCATGATGCGCCTCCCGGGGAACAATTTTGATAGAACCAGATATAGCTTTTTTCCATCTCCATGAGTCTCCGCTGAGGGATTTCCACCCCCCACTCCTGACTTTGGCGCGCCCTCTGCATGGAGTGGCTGGTGGGCATTGTTCAGAATTCAAATGGTATGATATCGTAACCATATAGATGTACTACAGTTTACCTCAATCCTTGTTGGGAGCAAGCAGCAAGGACATCGGAAGGGGGCTGACTCAAAACCTCTGGTGTTTGTTATTTTACCTACATGTTTGTAAAGCTGCTTATATCAATGTTCGCTACCAAATCCCAAGTGCTATGGTTTGTTTACTCCCAACATCATATTCCATAATGTACACCTCACACCCCCTAATTGTTTTAAGGGATGTTCTTAAAAAGCTAAAAGTACTGCACTGTGGTGATGGGGAATTGTTGAGGGTGAGATTTCTTATACGGCTTTTCTCTGACTGGGTGTTGAACAGAATGCAAATCTGAAACGAGAAGCCAGTTTTTGATTTTTTGTATCCAGGCATTTAAACCTCACTTATGGGGGGCAGGATTTACTTTACGACGGTCCTGTCGCATGCCCCAAGGGCGTGTGCCCCAGGAATTCTTTGGGTTGCGCCGATTCACTGAAGGTTGTGTGTCCAATTTCCTTCATGTGTCCCGCACATCCTACCGCCCGCATGAGATCTGTTCACCGTGTTCTTTCCTGGTGCAGTAAGTGCGTACTGACTCTGGACACGCAATTCGTTTTTAAAATTCGTGGACTTGTAGCGAATCCAGTAGGGTTGGTGCCAGACAACGAAACTCGCCCAGCCCGATTCAATGTACTTGCAAAGTCTCGCTCGATGCCATAATCCGATCAAGCTAGCACGTCAAAACTCGAGGGCAATTTGGACCGTCAAAAAGGTAATAGTTGGGAAAACCTGACAGATATCTCGTCCAGTGAGACTTCCTTAGTAATGAGCACCAATTAGCTTATATTTAGTGATATACGATCGATTATTCACTATTGCAAATCCCCACCAAATAGTTTTGATTAAGGCCAGCCTCAACAATTGTGGAGAAAATTCTATTTGAAAATTCAAAATGTTACTTTTAAAACATGTGTCTACCAAGTCATAACGCAAAAATATTTGATTACAAACATTAACCTACATTCTTTTTATGTGGACAGGTTTTTACTGCACCTTCCATTTTGAGAGGTTTCATGGGCTTAAACTTAGTTGTGTGTTTTCACATTATCATTAAAAACACGAAACTTTGTGCTTTTATGGCCTAATCAATATCTCAAGTCCTTTGGGGAGGCCAAAATAGTTAGTAAAACCCCATAATACAAAAACTCAATAACACCATTATAAAACAATACAGCTCACTGTAACAACATTTAACAAGTCTTGAGGAACTTGATTGTTGTTTTTAAGGTAACAACAAAATGAATTAGGTGCAATTGTTGAAATTTCAAATGTTTTTTTGGCCTCAAATGAATTATTTTTCAAAAAATGTACCACTCTCAGTGTCATAATACCAAAACACTCAACATATACGCTTTTTATCACTAGTCCACAAAAAAATGCCTATGTGGGTGGTACTCTCCTGCGTAATGGGCACACCCGGGCATTGAGGAAACTGCCCGATTCACGAGCAGATTATCAATTGCACTATTTACCTGGCTTTCAATTCTTTTTTTTGTTTGGCAATTTAAAAAAAATAAGGAATTTTCTCTTGCCGCCTGAGAAATGCACTTTCAAATACTTCATTTTAAATTGGTCATGAGCTGTAGTGATAATATTTATTAAGCTATTGTGGTGATAGAGGAAAAGAAAAATGCAATTTTGTGTTTCCTTTTTTTTTGTTGATTTGACTCATGCCATAAAAATAAACATATTTGGGCAGATTTACTTACCCGGTTCTTCTGTCGGCGATCCATGGCGGTAGCGTTCCCCCCCCCCCCCCCCCCCCCCTCGTGGAGGATTCTGGTCTTTCTGGCGATTCACTAAGGTAGTATGCTCCCAAGCGCACTAGTGTCTGCTGGCGCGCTGAATCCCGCCGGAGTTCACTGGGGGAAAGTTCACGCCTACACTGAGTGCAGGTAAGCGATCGCATGTCGCAACCATTTTTTTTTTTTTCGGCGCAAATTGGAAATATTGGGTTACGCGACGGAGAGAAAAAACGTGATCGCGGCATAGGGTGTACAAAAAAAAAAACCCTCCCCCCCCCCAAAAAGTAAGACCCTTATTATTCTTTATTATAGAGCGCTATAATTATGCTGATAGCTAATTTATCTAGTTTTTGTATATATTTTTACCATTTTGGACGCACATAACATGTTGTATATCAACCCTTTTTGAACATTTTGGTAATTTGTATTTAGAAAATGACATATTAGCAATTTTTTCGTGGTTTTGTTTTACCGATTTCACCGAGCGGGTTCAAGTAATGTTATAATGTATGATTTAATTGTAAAGTACAACGTGGCACATACCAAATACGTGGAGGGGGGTCTAGTTTTTTGGCCTTTTTAGGCTTTTATTAAATGTGTTGGATTGTTGGGGTTTTAGAGGACTTTCACTTCTTTAAATTCAATTCATTTTTATTACAAAAACTTTATTATTGTGTTATTATAATTTTTACAGAGGTCGGTTTAACAGGGATGCGCTAACCTCTGTTCAACTCTTCTTTACTAAAACAGTATAAGTGTAATTATGTACTAAGGGTCCAGCGGCCGGCATTTCTGTCTGGTTTTCCGGAACTTTTCGGGAATTGCGCCGCGGGACTGGCAATTAGAAGGGGATGTGTTTGATGCGAGTGTTTTGGGCAATCGGCTGGCTTTCATGCGACGAAATTTGGGGGCAGGTGGTGGGACTATCTGCCCATTTGGAGCCGGTGCCAGAAGCCTGACAGGGTACTATGTCCAACTGCGGAAGGGGTCAATTTCATTCTTTTATGTTCGTAAATGTGTTTTTTTGAATTTTCATTGTCCGGCTTTCATTCATTATCAGCAGGTAGTATGCATGTCTTGCCCACTAATCTTTTTAAAGAAAAAAATTTCTGATATATTTCAATAAGTTTTCCCTTTATAATGTGTGTATTATTTATGTAAATAATTGCCATATATTAAAGTTATGAAATGTTGTGTTGTTCTGATAGGTCATGGGCAGATTTACTTACACGATTCTTTCGCGATTCGGCGCCATCGAACGAGGATTATCCCAGTACTGCCGCGATGCACTAAGTCGTGGTTCCAATGTCCTGCAATCTGTCTTCCCCGACTGAGATCTCCTGATGAGTTCCCTTCTCTTTACCTGGTGCATGTAGGTGCTTGATTTTGCAACACGATTTTGTTTTAAATTTCCTGTGGTTTGTCCAAATGGGGTTGTCGGACGCACATCCCATGGATTTTGTGCATGAAAGCTGGGCCCGATGAGCACATATTCGATCTTGTGCGCAAAGCGTGGGGCAATCGGCGCCAAAAAGGAAATTATCGGAACAGCCCAGCGAATCGCGGTCCCTGGACCTTGTTAGTGAGCACCGAAAATTTAAATTGTTTGATTTGGAATGACATAAATTTGTCTTGTATAAAACTAAATTTACCTGTGACATGGCTACTGTAGGGCATCATTACTGATTCGCTTCTTAAATAACTGGATCCCGTGTTGCAGAAACAATGGATGAAAATACACACCCATTCTACTGATACATTACCCCTACGGGACTCACAGCCTATTTGGCCTTTAGGACGCGGCCCCATTTATCAAATCTCAATATCAGCTTATGATTATAGTTTTGGATGGTATGAGATATCTAGGGTGATCTAAGATGTTTTCCTCTGACCATTGGGGCAGACTTTTATTAACCCGGGTCCTTCGTTGATCACGTCGCTGGATTCGGGTGCCGCGCGGGATTCATTCAGGTGTCCTCCGCCGTCCACCAGGTGGTTGCTGCTGCGCCTGAAAAGCATCGGAACGCGCTGGAGCACCGAGCCGGGCAGTGACAGTCAGTGCACAGCGCCGTGACAGATTTTTTTTTTTTTAAATGCAGCGCATTATTTCCGAATCGTCGGTTTTGTCGTTCGGGCCACGCCCCCGATTTCCGTCCATGCATGCCAGCGCCGGATGCGCCCACATCCGATCGTGCGTGTGCCAACATCCCGGGGGGATTCAGGGAAATCGCGCAAATCGGAAATATTCGGGTCAACCATCGGATAAATGGCAATCGGGGCCTTAGTAATTGACCCCATGTAACTTTGCAAATTAGTTTAAAAATTTGGATGAATCTTTGTTTTTATTATGAAAAAAACAATAAATTGGCAAAAATTTGAAGGAACATTCTTTATTTCAAATGTCTAATGCCTCTACTTTGAGCATATAGACATAGCACCCAAATAATTACATAACTGACATTTCCCAAATGTCTGCTTTGGCCTTGCCATGGTTTGTAAGATTCCACATATTTGATTAGATTTGCAAGGCTCCCATAATTTTGGTACCATTTTTTTCAATTTTTTGAAAAATCACCAAAAACTGTATTTAAATGGACCTGCTTAACTTCTAATGACTGTGAGAGGCCTAAAATAGCTAGAATCGTAAATTACTGTATTATGGGAAACCTACCAACCTGAACGTATGAAATCCACTTTAAGCAGTTTGTAACCCTTTAGTGTTTTATAGATGGTTAAAACAAAATGGGGTTCAGTCTACAAATTCGATTTTTTTTCACAAATACCTCATTTTGGGTGAGGAAAATTAAACATTTGCAATGCATATTAAATGAAAAAGGCTCACACAAGTTTGATCCCCAACTTTCTCCCGAGTACACCAACTTACCACTATATGTGGTGTAACCTGCTTGTATGGGCGCACGGCCGGCATAGAAGGAGAGAGGCCTATCCGAGCATTTGCACTTGATCAAATTGTACCAGGCTATAATTTTTTTTTTTTAATGTGGACCTAATAGGGGCTTATTCTTTTGCCACATGAGATGTACTTTTCTGTGTATAATTGGGGCATCTATAAGCTAATTGGTGAGATTTTATAACTCTTGTTTGTTGTTTGGCTGTTTACTTATTTTATCTATGGGTGGCCACGATTAAAAATACCGTATACTCCGCGATAAAGACTTTTAAAGACGAAAAATCTTTTCTAGTCGGGGTTGTCTTATACGCCGGCAAACTAATACACCGGGTGAGCCCTCCCATAGCCCTGTAAGTCTATGCGCATATGCAGCCAAGGTTACCAGCATACACGCCGCCGTCATCGGTTGTTCAGCACCGATCGCGGGGTTTTCACAGAGGATAGCTTGCTGGCAAAGCTGCCGGCGATCCTCAAAGAGAAGAGTAGACGTCCTCCATGTAGCCTCGGGTCGCTCTTTCGGAAAGACCCAGGCTTATTAGTTCAACCCCTCTTACGATGTGCTATAGCACTGTAATGAATGAGGAAAATCCCCATATACTGCCAACTATGTAGTATGTTTTATTATCACATGTCCACAATATGTGGGTTTTTTTGTGTTTTTGTGGTTTTTATACTTTTAAGTGTTTTTATGGATAGTGACATTTTATAGGGAATTATATTTTTTATGTATTTATCTTTATTTATTCAAAATGTGTAACTTAGTGTTTTTACCTTTTTTTACTTTTCCATGCTTGAACTGAACCAGCGATGCTCTGATCACATGGTTCATGGTCCAATACAATGCTCTGACAATACTAATTAATTGTTAGAGCAGTGTAAACGGTATGAGCTGCAGCTCATGTGCAGACAGTTTACAGTAAGACCAAGGAAGCGGATTGAATGCCCCGGTAAGCGCACGGGGGAGCCTGATCCGTAGGGTAGGGAAGGGAAGCCCTTACACGCCGCGGTCATGCTTGAAGCAGCGTAGAGATGTCAGTGCGGGAAGTATGTATAAAGTTCTGGTACATGTATGGGGTAAAATAATGTGTAACCCTTCTTATTTATGTGGCCTGAAAACGGCTTTTTTATTGACCCGGTGGTATTTTTAGCTTAATTTTGTAAGACGGTGGGTTAAAGACCATAACTTTTTTTTGCCTGCACCTTAACATTTTGTGCAGTGTTTTTCAGGACACATAGAGCTATTTAAAAAATATAAAAGATTTTTTAAACACATTTTTTATTGGGATTTGGGGCGTTAAATTTAAAAAATATCTATTTTGTCTATAGAGGGATTTTTTTTTTGTACTTTCAAACTAACTAAAAATTTAGTGAAAATTTTAAAGTGAATGTTATTTATGATGCCCTATTTGTTTGTCGTTTGATATATAATATGTATATCTGGGCAACGGGGCCAACTTATGCTGGGTTGTTTGTCGTTGTAGTGGGGCTTTGTTTAAATTATACGGGGAAAATGTGAATGTATTTTATGAATATTTGTGAATACTTTCGGCATGCGTTGTTACGTTAGAGGTTGCCCCATATGTCATAATTTTTTGTAATTGTATTTCTTTTCTTTTACAGTTTTCACTGTAACTGGGGCATCTATAAGTGCCTCAGTTTACAGTGGGAAAATGACCCCCTGTCACGGGAAGCAGAACGTCTAAGATGGTCGTGCAGATGCTTAGTTCTGCACCCGCTAAGTCTAAGGCAATTTAAAACTGATTGTGATGAATAATATATTAAATGAAAAATAATTTTTTTTTGCAAAGATTTTGCAAATCAATTGAATCAAATACTAAAAAGATTTTTTTAATTCATTGCTTATCAACGTGTGACGCTATAGTACGTACACTTGAATAGCAATCTTTACGTGTGAGTTGTTTGGGTCCTGGCGTATGGAGAGGGCTCATGGGTCATGGACAGTAACACGTGCGGATCGGCGTAATCACCTGCGGAGGACTTCTGTGAAGCTCACTGCCTCTCTGGGACGTACTCAGGGAGTTGGACTATGTGGTCACATGATTTGCACATCGTAATGAATGATGAGGAAAATGATGAGGAGATAAGGAAAATCCCCAATATTGCCATCTGTAGAATGGCAATATAGGTTAGAATGAATCAGACAACCTAGGGGTTGTAAAGTACCCGGAGGTAAAAAAGTTAGTAAAGTAAAGAAAAAAAATATTGATCAAAGCCCGTACAATCCTTAAAATTTGGTAGCATTGAAAATGTAATCAAAAGGGACAAAAAATGACACTATCCACAGCTCCATACAACAAAGTATGAAAAAGTTTTTAGCGCCAGAAAATGACCAAATAAAGAATTTCTTTAACAGGAGGGTTTTCAATTTTGTAAATGTTATAACAACATAATAAAAACAAAAAAAAACTATTCAAATGTGGTATCCCCGTGATCACACCAAACCCAAAGAAAAAGTAGGCATGTGATTTTGAGGTGCACTGTACAAGCTTTAAAATCCAAGACCATAAGAAAAAGGTGCATTGGCAAAATGCAAAATTTTGCCCAGTACACGGCATGAAATATTAAATACGTCACTGATGAACGTGCAATTATTAGCAAGAAAACAAGCCCGTCACAACAGCTCTTTACATGGAAGAATAAAAAAGGGAAAAGAAAAAGGTAAACGCAGAAGAAGAAGAAACAAAAATGGGCCCTTGCCGCTAAGGTGAACATAGAAAAAGAAACAGCATAAATTAAAGTTCACCTAATCAACACTACCAGTATGTTGCCAAGCAGCTGACCTTCGAGGGCATTTTTCTTTCATGAACCAGTGTCGGGTGCATCATCCAGAAAATAACTGAAGTGAGATATAAAGTAGTTGCTTTAAAGTCAAGGAGGCAGAGATTTTACACGGAAATGAAGCTCTCTCTCCTCAGAAAGTCCCCATCCATTATTGTATTTGATGGCCCTTGCATTCAGAGACATTACTAACGCAAAGCTTCTAACGTCCAATGGCATGATGTCAATCACAGACAAGAAGTAAGTTAATCAGAGTCTACCACCTTGAATACAGTGTTAAACTGTTTGACTCTACAACCAGTTTAACCCTCCTTCAAAATTGATTACCACCACACGGACCATGAAAGAAAAACAAAAACTAGAGGTGTCTGTTAAGGGGACATTATTCAAAAGACCTTGCTCTATAATCTTTATAATTACATATAGTTGGAAAGGATACAGTATATTACTGACCACAGTAACTGATATTTCTTGGTGAGATGTCAGTGTGTATGAAGCCATTGGGTCATTAAATATCAAAAGAGCTTTGAAACAGTAAGAAGCCACCATGCCCAGGTGTGAAGATTCCTGCACCCAATGGGGTCTATCCTGAGAGGGTCTTAGGGTGGAGTTATAAGGGAGTGGAAGGGACTACACACACGGATATTTAAGCATGGTAAAAAACAGAACCACCCTTTTTGTCTCTGCCTCCTGCCCCCCCCCCGGAAAACGAAAACAGCACAAGGGAACCAGGTCATAGATTGTGTTTGCTTTTGTGAGGTAATAAGCTTTCTCTAAGAGTACTTATAACATTGTTGACTTATAGAATATAGTAAACTTTATAAGTTGTACCATAGATATCCAGGTGTTATGTGTTTTACACATATATATTACATAGCTAAGTGTTTAAACTGAGTGTGTATATATTGTGTAACTACATGTATAACTGTAGCCGTAATCCCATTTTTTTTCAAAAAAACCACCCCCCACCCCCCCCCACGGGATCTGTGCATGTGTGGCTGTGTTATTGGAGGAGTAGATATATAGTTGCTATCGTGCATGAGTCTATTATGTACATGTATTGGTCAGGTACGGATGTGACTCCTGCTTGCAGGGTATATGTAGGGATGTAGCTTTTGCTGTAAGTGTAGTTATATTGTAATATTACATAACCACATTAGTGGGGGGTCAGGAAAGAGGTTGATGTGTAGTTGTGTTCTCATATGATCTGGTATTGTATTTTAGGTAGTTACTTTGTCACATGTATGTGTTAGTAAAGTCGTTTTGTATATAAGTGCGCGAGGTTGTATGTTTATTCCTGTGGTATATGAAGGACTGGAGTAGGTGCTTATGTTAAATAGCACCGAATAAGGGGCTGGAACAGAACCACTGATGCCTTAGAGGAAAGAATAGACTCCCCAACCCCCCTTTATCAGTGTCCAACAAAGATGAATCTTGTCCCTAGCACAAAACATGTGTCAGACTATTTAGGTAAGTACTTGCAGATCGTTTAGAAGAACTGGTCAGGCTTCGGGATGTGGACTCGCTGGCACCCCACGCAGACGCTGCCTCAGCCACTACCGGGACCGGAGTCTCAGTGGTTTACCCGGTTTCACAGAGCCCGCCGCAACGCCGGTCGACAGCTGCGGGCGTGAGGTTACACCAGGTCTTCCTCAGGCGGTGACTTGTCTGCAGTGGCGGCCAAGGTGGAGTGGAGTACAGAAAACAGCAGTCAAGCTCGGGGTTCACAGTCCAGGCCACAGGGTCAGGCCAGGGACGGGGCAGAGATGCAAACGTCAGAATCCAAACCGAGGTCAGCAAACAGGAGGTCCAAGCCAGAAGGGTACGGGGAACACAGAAAACTACGACCAGCAAAACACGGAGGAGGACATGGCACACGGAAACAAGGAGGGTAGTGACAGGCAACGCAGGAAACACAGAGGACGTCAGGCACGACAGGTTGGACACTAGAACGCAGGAAACACTGGAAACGCCAGGCAAATCGCAACAGAGCTTCTTAAGGCTGTGGGGCAAAAGAGCCGGCAGGCTTGCAGGAAGAAGGCAGGCTAAATAGATTTGGGCAATGTTGGCCAGCGCCAATTAATGGCGCGCTGGCCCTTTAAATTCCTGAAGTGTCGCTTCGAAGAGCGCAGGAGCGAGGCCGGGACTCGGGAGCGGGGGAAGGTTGAGAAGGGCTGGCCGCGGCGCATGCGGGGAGCGAAGGCACGGGTGAAGCCCGCGACCCGCGATCTGGGGGTCGCGGGTCCACCCGTGGACAGTACCCCCCCCCCTTCGGCCTCCCTCTCTTATTGGGTTGAAGAAATCTCTGCAGAAGATCACGGTCCAGAATATTGTCCTCCGGCTCCCCAAGACCTCTTTCTGCGAACGAACCCTTCAGTCGACTAAGAAAGAACAGCTTCCCCCTTACTGTCTTTCATATCGAGGATGTCTTTTACCTCAAGGTGTGGTTGGAGTCAGGGTAGGAGGCAGGGAGGGGTACTTGCCGGGAGAAGCGGTTTTCAAGATGAAAGGGTTTGAGCAGGGAGACATGGAAGGAGTTCGGGAGCGATGGTGGGAGGGGAAGGCGCAATTGTTGTAAGATACAAGGATTGATAAGGGTCAGGACCTCGAACGGACCCAAAGAAAGAACGAGGACCGAGCTTGTAACCAGGATCTTCAGCCGGATGTGACCTGTGGAAGATACACCAGCCTTGTCCCGAGGAGAGAAGACGGGGAGGAGGTTATCGTTATTGTCAGCATGGATTTTTTAGTGGAGCAGACGCCCGAAGTAGAGATAGACGAGTCTGTCTCCATACGGGAAGCTGAGGGTCCGGCACCAATTCTCCACCCGCTGGACCATAGAGGGGAACTGAGAGAGGAGTGGAGGGCGTGGAGGAATTCTTCCATAGACAACAAAGAATGGGCAGCACCAGCAGACAGAATCAGGAATCACAGAGAGTTGTAGGGAGAAAACTCTGCCCAGGCAAAAAAGTGGACACCATAGCCTGACGAGCAGAGACAAATGACGAGATAGCGCAGCCAAAAACTTGGTGAACTCTATCCACTTGACCATTGGATGCGGGTGGGTAGGCGGAAAAGAAAAGTCCAAATTCACCTGCATTGGCCGCAGAGTGGAGCGCAGAAGAGGGAGACACAAATGAACTCCGCGATCCGAAACATGTGCAGAGGAAGCCTGTAGCCGGAATATAGTTGGAGAAGGAGAAGAAGAGACTGGCAAGACGTGGAAGCTGGGCAGACGGCAGACCTGGAAGAGGGAACGAAATGAGGAATCTTCGAAAAACGGTCTGTACACCAGAATACAGGATTGCCCGAGAAGATGGAAGATACGTGACAAATCCATAGCCAGTGAGGACCCCGGGCGATCGCAACGGAAGCCAAGGAGACCTGCCGGGTTTTAGACGAAGAAGGGCTTATTTCGAGCACAGGAGGTGCAGGATCCCACAAAGTCCCGAACAATCTTTGACCAAGTCAGGCCACCGTAGTAGAGGGAGGGAGGGAGGGGGATGAGGCCACGTAGAGTTGCCCCCCAGGGTGCCCCAGGCCCGGCTGGGACGAATGTCCCCAAAAACAAAATCCTCTTCAGCAGAGGCAGGTCGGAACATACGTCTTGCCAGGGGGACAGCTGCCGAAATCCACAGGAGCGATGCAACAACTGTTCAGGAGAGATGGTGTTATACTGAGGAACCGCTTTCTCCAACAACCTATGAGGCACGGGACAGGGCATCTGCTTTGATATTCTTCTGCTGCCGGAAGTGGGGATCATCAGATGAAGCGGGAGAAGAAAGAGAGAGAATAGAGACCAACGGGCTTGTCTGGGAGTTTAAGGACGTTGGGCAGTCTGGAGGGTACAAAGGGTCATTTATGATCGTAATAAACACGGACTGGAGAGCTGAGCACCCTCCAAAAGATAACGCCAATCTTCCCGGGGCAAGTTTATTGCCAAAAGTTCCTGTCACCCAATTAGAGAGTTCTCTCTGCAGCGAGAAAAATTGTAGAAAAGAAAACCGCACGTAAGAGTTCGGGCCCCTGGGTCCTTTCTGGGTTAAGGAAAGCCCCTGCACCGACAGAAGATGCGTCACCTCCAAGATAAAGGTTCTCAGGATCAGTCTAGAAAGGATCGGAGCTTTAGCAAAGGCGGACTTTACACTTTGCAAAGGGCCTCTTCAGGCACTGGAGGCCAAAGCGTGGATTAGCGCCCCCTTCCTGGTGAGTGCCACGAGGGGGGCAGGCAAACAGAAGTAGAGAAATGGAGGAATGAAATGACGATGAGTAGTTTGCGAAGCCCAGGAATCTCTGTGAATGGCGCAGAAAGACCCTCTGGATGAGGCCCACTGAGAACGGCAGACAGCTGTAGGATCCATCTGGAGACCCCTGTCGGAAATGAATGTTATATTGTAACCAAGAAAAGGTAGAATCCGTCGGGATGGGAAGAGACATTTATCGAGCTTAGCATAGAACCATTGGCGAGAAGGCGGCATAGGATTCTGTACGTGAGATTGATGAGTCTTGAGATCTGGAGAGAACACAGATGTCATCCAGGTGACCACTACACATACGTATACAGAAGGTCCCTGGAAGATGTCATGACAAACTCTTGGACGACAGCGGGAGCATTGCATATAATCCAAAAGGCACACAAAGGGTATTCAGAAAGTGGCCATCTGGGTGTTAAATGATGTCTGCCATTCGTCGCCATTGCGGATACGATAAGGTTGTAGGCACCGCGAAGATCCAACTTAGAGAAAATCTGTTTGAACCGCGCAGGCGACAAACAGTTCCGTGATGAGTGCAGAGGGTTAGAGGTTTTTTAACCGTGATCTTATTAACGGTCACGATAATCCATACAAGGACGCAAGGAGACGTCCTTCTTAGTAACAAGAAGAATCCTGCACCCTCAGGATGAGGAGGACTTACGTATGTAACCTTTTTGCAAGAGTTTCTTCCTGGACATACTCTGACATAAGATGTGGTTCAGGAACGGAAAAAGTGGCTTACACTCGACCTATGGAGGGGAAGGAGGAGTGCCCGGCAGTAACTCAAATAGGGCAATCGTAGGGGTCGATGCTGGTGGCAAAGTCTCAGCCGGCTTTTTAGAGAAGACCGTCAGAGAAGTCCTGGTAACACGTGGGTAAACCCTCAAAGGCTTCTTAGACAGAGATGGGCCATACAGGGACAGGCAGGGAAGCTCCCATACAGCGGGGGACAGGCACTCAGGACCCCAATGAAGTATATCCCCAGTCGTCCAATTGAGAAATGGGAGCATGAGCGGCAGCACGGAAGACCCACAGGATAGAGGACCGTGGAGACGAGGTAGGCCACGTAAAAGGACAGTCTCCTTTGTGTAACATCAGGACTGCAAGGACAGAGGCTTGGTGCGGTTAAAGAACGGGTTCAGAGAGGATCTGGCCACTTACGGATGAGAGACCAACGGCTTTCTCAAGGAGAACCACTGGGATGTGATGCAGGGAGACCAGGAGCGGCATCCACGAAATTCCCTGCAGAGCCGGAGTCCAGGAATGCAGAGACTTGGATCTGGGGACTGGAGCCAAACGTGAGAAGCACCGGAATCAACAGACGTGGAGAGATTGGCAGACACATAGGGCCGCTTCTCCCAAGAACCCCATAGGTCTGGCGGTTTCCCGGACGCTGCTGCGGACAGATAGGACAGGACCCGATGAAGTGCTCGGACTAGCACAATAAAGACAAAGGTTACCCTGGCGCCTTCGAATGCGTTCCTGGGAGGAGAGTCTTCATAGGCTCTGTCCCACCTCCATATGGCTCCTCTGCGGATGGTAAGGACTGATGCTGGAGTGGTCTTTGGAAAAGACCGGGGCCAGGCGGGGAAAGGGGAAGGCGTCGTGGACGGACTTGAGGTTGCGCAAGCTGTCGTGATTCTCCGACGATACTCTAATCACGACACACGTCTATCGAGTGGCCAAGGTGATGAGACCACTCAGAGTGACGGGAAGATCACGGGGGAGCTGGCCAGAGAGTACTTTCACAGAGAGGCGAGGACCTTCTTAAAGCGGCTGACAAGGCGGCGTCATTCCAGGAAAGTTCAGCGCCAAAGAGTGAAATGGACGCATACTTCCCACGAGGAATTCCCCCTGGCGCAAGTTCAATAAGCAAGACTCAGGCGCGGAAGGGCCCGAGTGGTTCCCAAACACCGGCCCTAAATTGGGACACAAAGGCTGAGAGATGCGGCGTAACCGGGTCGCTTCTGTCCAACAGGGGTTGTAGCCCAGGCCAGGGCTTTCCCTGAGAGAAGCTATTGATTAAAAACGCCAACTTAGATCGTTCCCGAAAAAAACTGGGTCGGCAAGTTCAATATGCAGGGAGAGCACTGAGAAAAAACTTCTGAAATCTTAGGAACTCTCCATGATATTTACTGGGCACAATGGACTAAGCGCATCCTGGGTGTTCACAGCAGGGAGGGAGGAGGAGTACGTAAGATAGAAGTCACTTGAGCAGCGTCTGAACGGTGCGGTTGTGGTTGGCCAATAGTTGCTGCAAAATGACAGTGACCTGCCTCCAGCTGATCACGCTGCAGCAGCAATCTGCCGGGATTGGTGGAATCACATAGTAGAGAGTTCAGGCTTGATGGAGACGGAACCTCGGCGGGATCCCATGGCGGATATGTACTGTCAGGGCTTGCGGGATGTGGATCCGCTGGACCACGCAGACGAGATCAAGACACTACCGGGACCGAGTCCTAGTGGTACCCGGTTTTCACCAGAGAGCCCGCCGCAAAGCGGGTTAGACAAGCTGCTGCGTGGGTACACCAGGTCGTTCCTCAGGAGTGTGACTTGTCTGCAGTGAGGGGCGGCCCAAGGTTGAAGTACAGAAAGAAAACAAGAGGTCAAGCTCGGGGTCACAGTCCAGGCACGGGTCAGGGCAGCAGCGAGGAGTGGCCACGTAGAATCCAAACCGCGGTCAGCAACAGGAGGTCCAAGCAGAAGGGTACGGGAACCACAAAACTACGACCGCAACACGGAGAGAACTGGAACACGGGGAACAAGGAGGGTAGTCAGGCAACGCAGGAAAACACAAGAGGGGAGTCAGGCACACAGGAGGACACTTAGACACGCAGGAAACACTGGACCGCAGGCAAATCGCAACAGAAGCTTTCTCTAAGTGCTGTGGGGCACAAAGTATCCGGCAGGGCTTGAGGAAGAGGCGGCGTCTTAAATAGATTTGGGCCATGTGGCCAGCGGCCAATTAATGGCGCCGATGTGGCACTTTATTAATTTCTAGAAGTGTCGCGGCGCGCGCCCTGAGCGCGGGACGCGCGCACACAGGGAGCTGACGGGACTCGGAGGGGGGAAGGTTGAGATGAGAAGCGCTGGCGACGGAGGGGCCTGCGGGGAGCGAGAGGCCCGGCGTGAGCCAGGCCGACCCGCGAATGTGCGGGCGGGTCCACCCGTGACAGAAAGAAATCATATTTCTGGAAGTAGGTTGCTTACCTTCTTCAACATCAGAATGAAAGACAAACTTTAATTTCAGATCCATTTAAACAAAGAGAAATTTCCTGATAAAGAAACATGCAGCAACAGGCCTTAGATTCAATGTTAAATATAGGGTTGCATGGAAAATTCGTCTGCCAGATTGAGTGCCTTTTCTCCAATTACTGCTGTTTGTTACACAGTGTGAGTGTTAACCCTTCCGCTCTATCCCTCACTGTAATATGTGTGTGAGCACTATCTTCAAACATTAGGAAGCTGCAAGTAAAGGGATTTAATCCTCCCTCGGAGCTGTTGACCCAAACACAAGGAGAATAGAAATTGATCTCAGGCAGCTTTAACATACAGATTACTGTTTAGGCTGGAATCAGGGTATCCCACTAGGGGAGGGATTAGCTCAACGACTGTTTCACTTCAACCCTCTCGGACTGATTTTTTAACAGAGCCTGGGGTTATTATGGGAGGTTATACCTTTGTAACGCTTGAACGTATCCAGGGGATTTGAGAGATTGCCTTATGTCGTTACTCATTGAACTTTCTAAGTAATTAAAACATTGTTGAGGGATAACTTTTGATCTGGTTACAAAACAAGTGAAAATTTGGCAAACATTTCCAAAAATTTTTCATTTCAAAAGTTCTAATTTTTGTGCTTTTTAGGCAGATAGTAACAGCACCACAAGTTTGTTAGGAGGTTCAAAAATGTTGGTGCAATTTTTTATTTTAAAGAAAATCATCAAAACCATATTTAGAGGCACCTGCTCAGTTTTAATGACTTGCGAGGCATAAAATAGCAGTAAAATCCTTGTAAAGGTGCCATTTTAGGAAAACTACAACCTCAATGGTGGAAAAATCAAATTTTAAAAAGTGTATAACCCTTTAGATGTTTTACAGGGATTAAAACAAAATGGAGGTGAATTTACAAGCGTAATTTAAAAAGTATATATATTCATTTTGGCAAAAAAATTAAACAGTCACAAAATATTAAATGACAAAAAAAATCCCCAAGTTTTGATACTCAATTAATTCCCGACTATGAGGATGCTCATTTTGTGTTTGTTAAAAGGATGAATGGGCACACGCCAGGCATAGAACGAAAGGAGGACATCGAGCAGATCTGCCTGTTGTCACATTACAAGCTATAAAATGTTTATTTTTTTGTTTGTTAATTTGGACATATTGGGATTATTTTTTGGGGATGAGATCCACTTTCAGGTACGTATATTACGGAGGGTTCATATAGCTAAATAATAAGATTTTATTAACTCTTTCTTGGTGTGGTTAAAAACATCATTAATCTTGTTTATGGTTTTTATTGTTAACATTGTGTTTCCGGAATTTCACTGTATGGTAAAAATAATGTGTATCTTTATTTGTATCACATTGTATCCACGATCATCACGATTACCGCAATTACCCCATTTATATAGCTTATTTATGGTTATGGTTTATGATTGATTAACAGAATAATAACTAATTTTGTGAAGAAGTTTGTTAGTTTTGCATTGGCCATGTACATTTTTAATAATTTTTTTATAACTGCATTTTAAAAACTTTTTTACTGTTTTATTTTGTCCCAGAGGCATAGGATGACTATGTTATTACTGCAATAAATGGATCCAGCAGGATGACTCCGCCTCCGTGGTCATATGGCGGTTTACACTGTTACACTGTGCCAGACCTGAGATAGGCAGGGAGGAGGGGTCGGCATAGTCCTCTATCCACAATGAACGTCCAGGTATTACTCTGTACCCTCTCTTACTTTCCTCTTGAGGTTAACACCCTTAGACTTTTCAGCCCATCTCCTTTGAGTGGATGTAGTATGGCCGTCCTACTGGCTCACCCTATAAGTCCTTGACCACCTTTGCCTCTTGGCCCTCTCACTTTCTATCCTGTTGACATTACAACCTAATATTGGGGACTTCACATCCCTGTTAACACTCCCATTCCACTCAGCCTCTCATTCATAGCAATTACTTACTTCTCTAGGTCTTTCACAACTCTGCGATTCCCCCCACTCTAGTGAGGGACATACTCGGTTCTGGTCTTCGTCCTGACCAATCTTCAATATCTGATTTTTTACCAATTCCTCCTTCTCACTTTCAGGACCATAATCTCCTTTCTTTACTTCAATATAATCCTTCACCTTCTCAGATCCTTCCACCCATCCATTCATACCAGAACCCACGTGCAAATAGATACTCACCAACTCACCAGAAAACTACAGTCTGCACTGTCCCCCATCTCCTCTCTCACCTGTCCAAACATGGCTACTAACCACTATAATCACACTGTCAGAGCTGCGCTAGATGATATGGCACCACTCACTGATCCGAATTTTCAACACACACGCAGGGCATCCTGGGCACACTGAGCAAACGTGTTTTCCTCAGCAGTGCTCCAGGATTGCGAACGTTATGAAAATCGCGTCACATCTGCAGACTTTTCACTCTACACTTCAATATTTATGCTTAAAACTTATAACTCTGCCTTCACTTGCTAAACAGATCTATTTACTCAATCTCATATCCTCTCTCTATAACAACCTAAAAGGCTCTGTGATACTCTTAACTCCCTTACTCATTCCAAAGGTTGCAGGCCACTGCAACAGACCTTGGGGCTGAAGATACTGACCGCATTACTTTAACGGATAAAATTGATTGCATTTCGCCAGGAAAGAATTGCTCAATCCCAACTCACTCCAATAATCCCCTTCCATCGGTACCTTACCTTGTTCACTTTATCTTCCCTTTGAGCCAGCCACAGAAGGAAGAAGTGTTCAAGATCCTTCCTCTGCTCTCCCCCCTACCTGCATCAGTGACCCCAATCCCCTCACATCTCGTATAACTCTCTCTCCAGCAGTCACTGCTCACCTCACTAAAATTTTCAACCTCTCTCTATGGGTGTTGTCCCCTCTTCTTTAAAGGACACCTGTCATCAGGTCTGTGTCAATAGTCTTGTACCTCTACCTGTGGAGCAGCTCCCAAGGAATCCCATCCCACCTTTATCTAGTTATTCATACCTTAATCATTGGGAAAATCATATATTTTATTATTGGGTAAAATGAGGGCTGGTCCACATGGTCAGAGGCAGTGATGTCATCACCCTGTTCCTCCTCCCCTCTCCCCCCCCTGACTTGACAGGTCTGGGTGTAATGTATAGTAAAGCATGGATAGTGTGTGTGCTGCTCTGCTGACAAGCTGGCATCCTCCTAATATACAGGTGGGTGAGGACACAGACATCAGCTCACATTGAATCTGACATGCTCGGCTGTAACATGGTGCTGCTGGAGCTGATGTATCTCTACTATACACCAGGCTGCAGGGGGTGTGGCCACCACACCAGGAAGCCACATTCATATACAGCCTCACTCGATTAGACAGGGCTGTCAGTCATGCACTGGGGTGGGGCTGTGACTCCCACTCATGAATAGAGTGAGTGGACAGCTTGAATATTGCTAATGCTTCATGGACATTCACAGGTCACATTGCATAAGCTTTGGGACTCGTTGCTTAGGTTTACAGGCATGTAGAGGGACAATGAAGGGATCGAGACAATGCTCTCTTAATGGCAGTTTATGCAATATATTTAGTTTAGGGGGGTTATTTTGATGACGGGTTTCTCTTTAAAGGATGCTGTTGTCACCCCGTACTAAAGAAACTTCACTCAACCATTCCAACGCTACTACCTACAGAACAGTTTCTAACCTCCTTTTCATCTCAAACTTCTGGAAAAACATGGTCTATTCTCGACTAACCGCTAAACTCTCAGCTACTCCTTCCTGACTCCCTTGCAATCTGGTTTCGCTCTAGTGTATTCCCACTGACACTGCTCTTTTCTAAAGTCTCCAATGATATCCTCACTGCAAAATTCCAAAGGTGGACTATTCTCTCCTAATTCTCTGGGATCTATCGGCAACGTTTGATACTGGGACCACCAGCTCCTCCTAGGATGCTTCTCTCCATCTGGCCTATAGACACGGCCCTCTTTGTTTTCTTCTATATCTCTGACCGCTTCCCCCCTACTTTCAGTGTATCCGTTTCTGGATCTTTCTCGTAGTGTCATGGTTCTTCAGTCTCAGTCTAAGGTTCCTCTTCTCTTCTCCCTCTATATGCCCACCCATGGATTAAAACCATTAGCAGATTTGGTTTCCAATATCAGCTTTATGTGGATGATACCAGCTATATACTTCTGCACGTAACATCACCCCTGCCTTAATCAGGAACAATAGTGACAGTCTCTTCTGCTGTCTCTAACCTCATGTCCTCGCGCTCTGAAAACGTAATCTTTATCAAGGACTGAAACTTCTTGTCATTCCACCATCGACAACCACACCCAACCCTGGACCTCTGCATCGGTCTGTGGATCACTATAGCAACCGAAGGCAGCAGACCACCACTGCTTGGGTTTGTTTGTGCTGGACAGATGACCTCTCCTCTTTTCACCAATATCAATCGTGCTCGCTCTTGCCGGATGCATATCAGAAACATCTCCAGAATTTAGACCAATTAGAAATTTGAAACTTATAAAATGCTAATTGTTGGGCATTATTCACTCCCGACTGAGACGACTGTAAACTTCCTAATAATTGGTTTTCACTACGCTATACTCTCTCTACCTTCAATCTATTCTTAATGCAGCAGCCAGGCTCGTCTTTCAGGCCAAACGCTACACGGATGCCTCCAGTTGTGAGAATCATTTGCACTGGCTGCCCGTATCCTTCGTATTCACTTTAAAATAATAACCATAATCCACAAAGATCTTGAAAATGCTGACCCAACCTATCTCTGTTCTAGCATCTCGTCTATCGCCTTTCCCGTGCTCTTCGATCTCCAGAGTGACATTAGGAGAATCTCTACCTAATTCGAACCTTCATGCACGTCTAGGACTTTTCTCCCCAGTTGCTCCAATTCTCTGGAAGACTTCCCCCGGACTCTCGACTAATCCCCACCCTCCAAAGTTTCAAACGTGCCTCTTAAAAAACATTTCTATAGGACAGCCTAGACACTAGCTAACTGCATGAAATGTCAACTCTCCCTTAATAATCCATCCTAGTCCTCTTCCGTCTGTTATTTGGCAAAACAGCAGATATTACCAAGACTCCAGGATTTCTCGCAGTCTTATCACTAGGACCCTGATAAATAAAGATGACGGCTGATGGCTGGTTCGAGCAGCAAAAATTTTGATTATGAAACGATTTATTTAAAATTTATTTATATTGCTCCCTTAGATAGAAGGTGGACTATATAAAACCTATGTGTCAACACCCTCATCCTCATAGTCTGTAAGATCTTGTGCGCAGGGCCCCTCACTCCTATTGTTTCCATATGAATGTTATTTGCTATTGTGTAATGTTAATCTAGTATATATGTCACCTATGATTTGTAAAGCGCTTATGGAATTTGATGGCGCTATATATATAAAGTGTTTATATTATTATATTATAATAGTAGACTGTTCAACTTTACTCAGAAGGGTTTAGTAAGAAAGCAATAAGACATCTTGTGTTATACCATCTAAGCCAAAACATATAATAATTACAATAATACAAAAATATTAGAGCAGAAAAGAAAAAGAATATTGTCCTTCGAAAAATTTGATTTGCATCTGGGGCAAGAGGTCTGGGGGCCACATGTTGGAGTTGTATACTAAATATTAAAGTTTCTAGCATTCTATTGGTTGGAATATTATCATAGCTCAGGCTAGAGGTATAGACTAACTACAAATAGATTTTACACAAAGTAGTCTGTCATACAGTAAGCCAATTGGATGATCAGAAAATGATTTGACATGAAACGCGTCCTACATGGAATTATTGCATAGAAATGCAGTTTGAAACGATGACGGAGGGAGTACCAGTGGTAATCACTCCCAAGAATGGTGGCCCACTCAAAAGGTAATGGCAACAAGGGGCGTAATGTGACTGTGTGTCATAGGAGTGTGCAGTGGCGTAGTTAGACTGATGGGACAACATAGCAAACTTTTGGCTTGCCCCCCCATTCCTCTTGCCGAAGACCATGGCACCTTTTACGCATTGCCTGCCCATTTGAACATATAAAGGGCTTGTTTTTTAGGATTGTTAAGTATACAGAGAGTTACGAACACAGGAATAAAATGTTAGACATTATGTTTAACATTATTTATACTTATTTACCCTAGGTCATAGTATAAACTTACCGAAGCACCAGGTTTCCCTCACTTCTTCCTTGAATATTAAATTTAACTTTAATTAAAACATCAGGAGAGAAGACCCTTAAATCACCACAATGATAGCGGTATCTTGCATAAGCTATCTAATATTGTAATTAGGAAATGGGTATAAGATTCATTCAAGGTTTCTTAACTATAAGTTAATTCACCAAAGCTTACTTTGACAGGGACAGTTAACAATTAAACTAGTTTTATCTTCTGATGTCACTGTGTCTACCAGAAGGAGGTGAGCCAGATCACTGATAGAGGAACGACCGAAAATTCAGCAGTTTGAGCAGGAAAAAGAGCGATAAATCTTTCTGGTAGATTTCTTGGAGATTTGATGCAGCTAGGGAAAAGAACCATCATCAGATGCAGAATGAAAGCGTTGCGGATGTGAAAATATTAAAAATACCAAGAATCTTGTCCATTCCCATAGCTGTGTAGAACCGGGGAGGATTACTATATCTATAACATGGGGAAAAAAACTGTAACTTTAAATGTTTTTGCTGAATCATTAATCTCTGACGGCAAAAAGGATACTTGACGTTTTGGGATCCGTTTCTTTTCAAACTTGGCAATTAAATGCCCGACCCCACTGCTTTGCAAGCGAAACTGCCAATTTGTTTAGCTTCCTAAAACGATTCTGTAAGGCCCAAGGACTGTCAGCAATGTTCTAGTCAAATTGGCTTCAGACAAAAATCAGCATTTTTGACGGTGCAAAGACTGTAGAAAACAGTATTAACTTTTCCAAAATTGTTGTCTGCAGAAAAATTAAAAATATGAATCAAAGACTTGTTTGGAAGAGCGTAAAGGACAATGTTAGCTAGTGCTTGCAATAAATTAGCAAAACTAAAATGTAAAGAAAGCAAGGATTCATGCGGAGCCCAAGTGTAAGGGCGAAACTCTTTCAATGATCAATGTGGATTTTAGTGGAATGAACAAAGAGTTTCCAACGTTTTATAATGTCAGCAAAAAAAGTGTATAAAACTCGTTACACATCAAAAAAACCCTGCAAATTCCTGATATTGGGCCAGTGCAGCTTTGTAGAACAAGTTAAGATTTGTGGCTGCACAGTTGTACAAAAAGAGCATTTTGTTTTTTCTAAAATCTTTGCGTGCACTCACAGAGTATATGCACTCATGGTTGCAGTCCATAGTTCCCCTTTGCCTCTATACAGGCAATAGTACCATTCTCTATATTCCTGCAGCACTCTGATCTTTTACGTATAAAAACCTAAAAATACTTATGTATTTTCACACTGGTTGCTCTCCCATTCTCTGCCTCTGTCCACAGACATGTCAGGAAACCTGGCTCAGCTGATCCCACCTTTGATATGTCTGTGTAGTATCCATATTATAGAGTACAATTGTGCTGTTGAATGGTCTGAGACCAATAGCTTTTTGTACTTGTCCTGAAGAATTCTGGATCATCTTCTTCTGGATTTTTGGGCTCAAATATTTTGTGGACTTGAGGCATTTTAATAATTCATGAAGAACATTGACATTGCCATATGAAAGTAACATTATCAATCGTTGGTAGAGCTTGTCTCCTCAATTTCTTCTATCGCTTATTTGCTTTTCAGTTTCCTCATCGTATTGGACCTTCATCCTCTATGGGTCATTATACGACAAGGAATCAATATAGGCATTGAGCTTTCATGAGCTTGTATTTTTGTGGTGTGTTAGCTCGTCCATTTTTAATTGTTTGAAAATTCTTTGCCATGCTGGCTTTTTTTTCTCCAAACAGCCAGCATGGGCTCAACAGTGCAACAGAATAAAGCTGGAGGAATAACACAACCAGTGTAACAGGAAGTTAAGCCTCGTTAGTTTGTTGTGATTTGATCATATATTTTTCATAAAGCATCTTTTACATTATCTTTGGGAAACGGCCAGGGAGGGGGTATATGCAATGGCCATAGGAAAAATAATGAATCTTTTATTCTTTTGGGTCTAGCAATGTGACAGGGAAAAATTTAGCACTATCAGTGACATACTCAGAAGGCAGTAGCACTTTCTAAAGTTGGTAGATGTGTTGCAAGTTGGAATGGTGCAGTGGAAATTGAATGATTGGCTTCTTTGAGGTGGGAGTAATTGCTTGATTGGACTCATAATCTCTACCAAACTCTCTCAATACTTTCTTCACTAAAGTCTGGGCACACCCCTCCACCTCAGTTGTTGTAACATTTGGAATTTGATAATTTCTGCAATGGTTCCCTCACATTTGCTATAGATGTAGTTACGTGGTAGTATGGCCTTTCACCACAGGTTTAGGGCCACAAAAAAGCTACCGGCAGTTTTGGACTCTTCAAGTTCTTTCCTTTCTTTTTTTTACGCTTTTGAGCACCACTGAGATGGGATAGTGACCTAGTGAAGAATATGTGTCACTGTCAAGTAAAACAGAGTTCCAGCTATAAAGTGGTCTTTAGTATACGTGATATTACAATCTAAGGACTGCGTAGTTCATTTTAAAGAGTCTTTTGCTATTCAACAAGATCAACTGTTTGGGGATTATATAAGTTTTACACTGAGTTGTAATGCAAACAATGTATTTACCACAATAAACAGTAGTATCTTTGCAGGTACAAACCAGTTTTTCCGACCAAGGTGGGGACATTACATGGTGCGATCTAAACATAGGGCCGTCCATATTAAATATTAATCTCCTAGCCCAAGTCATGCTTAATAAAGGGCGGAAGTGGCTAGATCAACCCCACTTTTTACCCACGTAGTGAGGATAGTTTCCAGACAGCGAAAAGGAAGTTGATCCTGATAAACCTGGGGACCTCCGCTGAACTATAAATGCAATCCAGACAAGATATACTTTTACTTGTATTTGCTTCATACAGAATATTCAAAATGATAAAACCATATTGGATAAGCACAAGTTTGTCAATTAAAACTGATGATTCAAAACACAGTTTATCTACTTATTCATACAGGAACCACAGCAAACCATTTATCAAAACACCTAACATTCACACATAGTGAGGGTAAGTCCTTGGTTGCCTGGGTGGTCCTTGGCTGCTCATACCCAACACTGGAAAGTAAGGTTAAGGACAAATAAATAGGGGCACATTTGACTACCCGGTCCCTGTGCGATCCCCCAATCCGGACTGTCCGACGAGGATGAAATCTGCAGGCGATTCATGAAAGATTGTGTGCCTCGATATCCTGCATGTGTCGCTTCCTGATCAGGTCCGCCGGAGTTTCACCTTCTTCTTCCTGGTTGCATATGGATGCCTTGGCTTGCGACAAAATTTTGACGTTAATCCTGAGTTTTGTCGAAATCTGTCGAGGATCGTTCCGAAGCCAGCCCCCCGATTTGTTTTGGCACATGAAGCGGGGCAATTGCACCAAAATCCGATTGCATGCCCCCTTTGAAATCCCTGCCCAAGTAAAAGAAATATGGAAAGCAAAAAAATAGCTTGTCAATAAAACTACTGATTCAAAACAACAGTTCTAACACTTATTTTCCTACATGAACAACACCAAACCATTATCAGAAACCCCGAAAGTTCACAATAGTGGGTAGTCCCTGGGTTGCCGGGGTGGTCTTGGAAATGCTCACTACACAACACTGGGAAAGAAGGTTAAGGGATAGAGATGAGCGAAACATACTCGTCCGAGTTGATGCTTCGATCGAGCATTTAGCGTACTCGTAAATGCTCGTGCTCAGGACGAGGTATTTTCGCTCCGCTCGAGGAACATGGCAGCTTCCCGACGTTCCGTTTTTCTTTGGCGGCTCAGAAACAGAGCCAATCACAAGCAGGAGGACTCTGCACCACTCCACCAAGCATGGAAGTGGGTACCCTTACACGTAGATAGCAGTGGTTGGCTGGGCCAGATAAGGGACCTGGGATAGACTAGCCGCTGCCCGCGCTGCTCGGATCATTGCTCTGTCTGGATGCGCTAGGGAGGGAGAGCTGATGCTGCTCAGGAAAGCGTTAGGTGAGGGTGTTCGATTAGCTTAATGTTAGCAGGAGTGGGAGAAGTGATTCTAAAAAGAACCCAACAGCCCTTAGGGCTACAATAACGTTCATAATTTTTTTTTTTTTTTATTGCAGCTAGTACCATTATTGTGGGAATAGGCAGGGGGGGGGACTTGCTACCGGTGTGTTAGCTCTTAGTGACACACATATCCACATCAAACACCAAAGTGGAAAATTTATTAGGGGTTTGAGAGAATAGGCAACAGTCTGCCAGTTCTTTTATTTTACGTTATTTTTACAGAACTCAGCGTCATCTATCTGGCCGCATAGTAGTGTGCGGTAATACTTGGCTAGAAACTAGCCATCGGTGAATACAAACGTCTTAATTACGCCTACGTAGCGTTATATTATTTGATTTCTGGGTGATCTGCTGGTGGCTGTACTTGCTGGCAGTGCATCTACTATACAAATTGGGAGCAATTTGGAGTCCGACTGGCGAACACTGGTGTTAGGACGCACATATCCATCGCAAAGACCGAAGTGGGAAAAATTTATTGGGCCCGGGGTTGTATTTCAATTGGCAAAGGCTGCCAGTTTCTTTTTATTACGTTTATTTTTTTCCAAAACTCAGCGTCATCTCTCGGCATAGTAGTGTGCTGTAATACTGGCTAGAAAATAGCCATAGGAGAATAAAACGTCTTCTTAATTCGCCTACAGTAGCGTTATATATATTTGATTTCTGTGATCTGCTGGGGGCTGTACTTGCTGCAGTGCATTCTACTATAAATGGGGAGGAGTTAATTGGGAGTCAGACTTGCGACACTGTGTTTTAGTGACGCACCAATCCATCGCAAAGACCGAAGTGAGTTGGGAAAATTTATTAGGGCCGTGGTTGTATTTCAACTGGCACAGTCTGCCATTCCTTTTATTTTACGTTTATTTTTTTCATAATCAGCGTTCATCTCATCTGGCATAGTAGTGTGCTGTAAACTTGGATAGAAAATAGCCATGCATAGGAAAGGGGGGGGGGGGGGGCCCTTTTCGGTTTTTTTGGTTGTAAAAACTAAACAACACAAAAACAAAAACCAAAAAAAAAAAAAAAATACAAAAAGGTTAAAAAAACAAAGACAAGTTATACTCTCAGTTTCAAAAGATTAACACGAGGGATAGGGGGTAGAGGACGAGGGCGGGGGTGGGCGTCCATACTACTGCAGGGGTCAGAGGGCCGTGGTCCTGGGGGGTGAGGACACACCTGCTTATGAGGGAGCAGGGGGAACGCCCGCAGAGCTACACTCCCTAGGTCATGTTGAAGTTACGGGAATCGTGGTATATAGAGAACTGTTGAGGCCAGGAACACAGTGCGAACGGTGATGTCGTGGATTGACCGACAATGAATTCGAGCAATTTGTCCACCAGTCAGTCTTCCACGCCAGATCAACCCATGTCACCGAAACGCGCCAATCCTCCAGATCCTGCACCTCAGCTCCTCCCCCCACAGTCTGCCCCCTCCCAGCAAAATTTGCCATTTAACCGGCATACTCTGAGGAACTGTTTTCTGGACCTGCCCACAGTCACAAACCACTTGGGCCGGGTTGCTGATGAGCAATTTTCTGGATACCCAGGGTTTTCCCACCAGTCGCAGTCTGTGGGTGATGATGAACCTTGTTGATTGTGGGAAGAAGTGTGTAAAGAGGTGTCCGACGATGAGGAGACACGTTGTCAGACAGGGGGAAGTGTTGTCAGGGCAGGGAAGGCCGAGGGGGGAGCAGGAATGAGGGATCGGAGGGATGATGAGGTGAACAGACCAAGCTGGGTGCGAGGCCGGGTGAACACAGTGCTTCTGGAGACGGAGAGAGTCCTCGAGCAGAAACGGTTGGAAGAGCAGTGGTGGGGCCGACGGAGAAGAGGCAGGGCCAGCGCTGGTGCCATCAGCCGCCAAATGTGTCAACTAGTGAAAGATTCCCGTGGCGAGGGCTTCCTGCGGAGAGGGCTAGAGTTCAGAAGTATGGGGTTCTGAAGGAAACCCAGGGATGACGCGGACGGTGTGTGAAACATGGTGAACCAAAACCAGGATCAGCAGGCGGTTCCAACACTACTAGTTAACTACCACACAGTTCTCTTTTTGGAAAATCACCAAAACCTGTATTTAAATGGACCTGCTTAACTTCTAATTGACTGTGAGAGGCCTAAATAATAGCTAGAATCGTAAATTACTGTATTATGGAAACTACAACCCTGAACGTATGAAAATCCACTTTTAAGAAGTTTGTTAACCCTTTAGGTGTTTTATAGGGGTTAAAACAAAATGGAGGTTCAGTCTACAAATTGTATTATTTTTTCACAATACACTCATTTTGGGTGGAAAATTAAACATTTGCAATGCATTAAATGAAAAAAGGCTCCACAAAGTTTGATGCCCAATTTCTCCCGAGTACACCAATACCCTATATGTGGTGGTAACCTGCTGTATGGGCGCACGGCCGGGCATAGAAGGGAAGGAGGCGCTATCCAGAGCAGATTTGCATTGTCAAATTGTACAGGCTATAATTTTTTTTTTTTAATGTGGACCTATAGGGGCTTATTTCTTTTGCCACATGAGATGTACTTTTCTGGTTTATAATTTGGGGCATCTATAGCTAATTGGTGAGATTTTATTAACTCTTTGTTTTTTTTGGCTGTTTACTTATTTTTATTCTATGGGTTGCCACGATTACAAAAATACCGTATACTCCGGCGTATAAGACGACTTTTGAAGACAGAAAAATCTTCTCTCTAGTCCGGGGTTGTCTTATACGCCGGCAACTATACGCCGGGCTGAGCCCTCTCCATAGCCTGTAAGTCTATGCTGCATATTGCAGCAAAGGTTTACCAGTAACACCCGCGATCGGTGCTAGCACCGATCGCGGGTGTTTTCACAGCGATAGCTGCTGGCAAAGCTGCCGGCAGCCTCAAAAAGATAGATCCGTCTCCATGGTAGCCTCGGGTCTTCCGAAGACCCGAGGCTATTTAGTTTCAACCCCTTCATTACAATGTGCTGATAGCACATTGTAATGAATGAGGAAAATCCCCATATACTGCCATACTGTAGTATGGCAGTATATGGTAGGATCGATCAACAACCTATGGTTAAAAGTACCCTAGGGAGTCCTGAAAATAGTATAATAAGAAAGTAAAAAAGTAAAAAAAAATATTAAAGTAAAAAACCGTAAAATTTCAAATCACCACCCCCCTTTTCCCCTAGAGCTGGACATAAATTAAATAACAGTAACGTAAACATAAACACATCATGGTATCGACGCTCCGAAAACTGCCCAATCTTCAAATATATATACGTTTTTCTCATGCGTTTACCCTGTGACGGAAAATAAGCGCCCAAATCAAAATGTGCACTTTTTTGCCATGTTGACAAACATAAAAAATCTATAAAAAGTGATCACAAAGGTCGTACGTCCTAAAAATGATATCATTGAAAATGTTATCAAATCCGCAAAAATGACACCAACCCACCACACCAGCTCCTTACACCCAATGTATAAAAAGTTTATTAGCGCCAGAAGTTGGTAAAAATCAAAAACAGTAATTTTTTTGTACCGAAGGTTTTCATTTTTGTATGTATGAAACATTATAAAAACCTATACCAATTTGGGTATCCCCTAAACGCACCGACCATCATTTGGGCGCTCAGTGAAAGACTAAATTCCCAGCCCCAGGAAAATGGCGCAAATGGCGGTTTTTTACTTCACCATTTCCCGGCATTTGGGAATTTGTTTTCCTGCTTCTATGTACATGGCCATGGTAATTTTAATAAAATACAAATTTATGGTCCATATGGTAACATTTACAGTTAAATGTGAACGATGGTAATTTGTTGTTTGTCTGCCTTATGTTTATTAAAAGCGCAAGGGTTTTCCTGCTATAATACCACCCCTGCTTTCAATAAGAATTAAATGAAAAAAAGGACCATGGTTAAAATTCAAATCCTGTTTTTTTAAAATTTTTACCGTGTGTTTGTATGCTTGGAAAAGGGTATCTATACCGGGAATATATCTTAAACTGCTATATTTATAACGAGTGAAAGTCGGGTAGGGGTGTCGTCTTATAACACCAGGTCGACTATACCCTGAATCTACGGTACCTCTTTATTAGTTGTTTTTTTCCATTTTTTCTCCCATTTTTTAACTGAATTCAAAAGTAAATTTGTGAAGAGTTTGTTTAATTTTAATATCACACCGTTCTTTCCTATCCATACCTTTTTATGTTTTCGACTCACGCACTTTAAGGGCTTTTTTTTTAAAAGAAGATTGTTCTTTTTTTAGTTTCTTATTTTAGAGTGCTAACATTTTTTTACAATCACTTTTTAGAAGCATTTTTTTTATAGGGTATTAATTAAAAATTATCTTTTTCAGGAGCGTTTTTTGGGTTTTTTTTGCGGGGTTCACTTTGTGGATCTAAAAACAATTCTGTTTTATTATGCAGATTGTTACAGATGCAGCGATACCAAATATGTGGGGGTTTTGTGTATGTTATTAAATTTTACTGAATAAAAACTAATTTGGATAAAATCTTGTACATTTTAGCATCACCATATTTTCATATGCTTTTACATTTTTTCAGCTGACAAATTTGGTTAGGGGCTTCTTTTTTGCTTGAAGAGTTGCTCGTTTTAGTGGGCTTATTTTAGAGTGCAGAACATTTTTTTATCACTTTTTAGAGCATTTTATTTTAAAGGGATTAATTGTAATTGATCTTTTTCGGAATGTTTTTTGTGTTTTTTTTCTCTGGCATTTACCGTGCGGGTCCATTAATGATTCTGTTTTATTATACACATTGTTACAAATATGTGGGTTTTTTTGTGTTTTTGTGGTTTTTATACTTTATTAAGTGTTTTTATGGGATAGTGACATTTTAAGGGATTATATTTTTATGTATTTATCTTTTATTTATTCAAATGTGTAAACTTTAGTGTTTTTACCTTTTTTTTTACTTTTCCATGCTTGAACTTGAACCAGCGATGCTCTGATCACTGGTTCATGTCCAATACACTGCTCTACAATACTAATTAATTGTAGAGCAGTGTAAACTGTCTGAGCATGCAGATTCATGTGCAGACAGTTTACAGTCAGACCAGGAAGCGGATTGAATGCCCCGGTAAGCGGCACGGGGGATCCGATCCGTAGGGGGAAGACCCTTACACGCCGCGGTCATGCTTGAAGCAGCGTTATAGCATGTTCCAGTGCGGGAAGTATTTATAACGTTCTGGTACATGTAGGGGTTAAAATAATGTTTTTAACCCCTTATTTATGTGGCCTGAAAAGGCTCTATTGACCCGGTATTTTTAGCTAATTTTTGTAAGCGGTGGGTTAAAGACCATAACTTTTTTTTTGCCTGCTACCTTAACATTTTTTGCAGTGTTTTTTCAGGACACATAGAGCTATTTAAAAAATATAAAAGATTAAACACATTTTTTATTTTTATTTGGGGGTTAAAATTTAAAAAATATCTATTTTGTAATATATAGTAATTTTTTTTTTTACTTTTCAAACTAACTCAAAATTTAGTGAAAATTAAGTGAATGTTATTTATGAATTCCCTATTTTGTTTGTCGTTTTGATATATAATATGTATATTCTTGGGCAACCGGGCCAACTATGGCGGTGTTTTTTTGTAGTGTAGTGGGGGATTTTTTTAAATTATACGGGGAAATGTGAATGTATTTTTATGAATATTTGTGAATACTTTTCGTGCATGCGTGTTTTTACTTTATATGTTCCCCATATGGTCATAACTTTTTTGTAATTTTACTTTTCTTTTTCTTTTACAAGTTTTCCACTGTAACTGGGGCATCTATAAGTGCCTCAGTTACAGGGGAAAATGACCCCCTGTCACGGGAGCAGCAACGTCTAAAGAGGTCGTGCAGATGCTAGTCCTGCACCCGCTAAGTCTAAGGCAATTTAAAACTTGATTTGTGATGAATAAATATAAATGAAAACTAATTTTTTGCAAAGATTTTGCAAATCAATTGAATCAAATACTTAAAAAGATTTTTTTAATTCATTGCTTATCCACGTGTGACGCTATAGTACGTTACACTTTGCATAGCAATCTTTACCGGTGAGTGTTTGGTCTCTGGGTATGGAGAGGGCTCATGGGCTCATGGACCAGTAACACGTGCGATCGGCGTCATCACCTGCGGCGGCTTTGTGAAGATCACTGCTCTCTGTGACGTCATCAGGGAGTGGCTATGTGGTCACATGATTTGCACATCGTAATGAATGATGAGAAAAATGATGAGGAAAATCCCCATATATTGCCATACTGTAGAATGGCAATATATGGTAGAATTAATCAGACAACCTAGGGTTAAAGTACCCTAGGTAGGCTAAAAAGTAGTAAAAGAAAAAATAGTTGATCAAAAGTCCGTACAATCCTTAAAATGGTAGCATTGAAAATGTCATCAAAAGTGACAAAAAATGACACTACCCACAGCTCCATACAACAAAGTATGAAAAAGTTATTAGCGCCAGAACATGGCAAAATAAAGAATTTCTTTTAACAGGAGGTTTTCAATTTTGTAAATGTATAACAACATAATAAAACCTATTCAAATTTGGTATCCCCGTGATCACACCAACCCAAAGAATAAAGTAGGCATGTGATTTGAGGTGCACTGTACAAGCTTTAAAATCCAAGACCATAAGAAAATGGTGCAAATGCTAATTTTTCCCAGTACACGGCATGAAATATTAAATACCGTCACTATGAAGTGCAATTTATTATGCAGAAAACAAGCCGTCACACAGCTCTTTACATGGAAGAATAAAAAAAGGGAAAAATGTAAACGCAGAAACAAAAATGGGCCTTGCCGCTATAGGGTTAACATAGAAAGAAACAGCATAAAGTAACCTAATCAACCACTACCAGTATGTTGCCAAGCAGCTGAACTCTTCGAGGTCATTTTTCTTTCATGACCCAGTGTGGTGGCATCATCCAGAAAATCAACTTTGAAGTGAGATATAAAGTAGTTGCATAAAGTCAAGGAGGCAGAGATTTTAACACGGAAATGAAGCTCTCTCTTCCTCAGAAAGTCCCCATTATTGTATTTGATGGCCCTGCATTCAGAGACATTACTAACCAAATCTTCTAAAGTCCAATGCATGATGTCAATCACAGACAAGAAGTTAATCAGAGTCTACCACCTTGAATACAGTGTTAAACTGTTTGACTTTCTACAACCAGTTTACACCTCACTTCAAAATTGATACCACCACACTGGACCATGAAAGAAACAAAAACTAGAAGGTGTCTGTTACAGGGGACATTATTCATAACTGGACCCTCTGCTCTATTATTATATATATTACATATAGTGTAAATGGATACAGTATATACTGACCACAGTCACTGATATTCTGTGGTGAGATGTCAGTGTGTACTGAAGCCATTGGGTCATTAACATATCAAAAGGCTTTGAACAGTAAGAAGCCACCATGAACCAGGTGTGAGATTCCCTGCACCACCAGAGCCCGCCGCAAAGCAGGTTAGACAAGCTGCGGCGTGGTACCACCAGGTCGTTCCTCAGGCGTGACTTGTCTGCAGTGGCGGCCAAGGTTGAGGTACAGAAACAGTAGTCTAGCTCGGGGTCACAGTCCAGGCACAGGGTCAGGGCAGGCGGCAGAGATGCAACGTCAGAATCCAAACCAAGCAGAAGGGTACGGGAACACAGAACTCACGACAGCAATACGGAAGAAGGGGCGAAAAAACCGACAAACGGGTTGGAGGGCCCGCATGGTAGGCGAAAGCTGCTATGTAATGTTTCGCTGACAGAAATCCCGATTGCTATGGTGGGGGACTACCACACATCATAATGTACCCACAAAGAGGCCACCCCCGAATTAGGGGGGTTAAGGGAAATTGGGGCTGAAAAACGAAAGTCATAACGATGAAAGTGGATGGAAGTTGGTGAGGGGGAAGAGTTAGCGTCAATCAACGCCGCGCGTCTCCCTTCCTCTGGTGGAGGGAACGAAGAGGCAAGCTGCAGAACAGGCCGTATACGGCACACTAGTGGGCAGAGGGTTACTGACAGACCACGGTCCTGGCGCGATACCGCTGTGCGGGTACCCCGAGAGTCCTGGGGGTGTCTGCCGCGAGTCACGAAAGGGTAGGGGCGCGAATGAAGTGCCGGCCGGGGGCTCGGCCCCGCAGCCTGTTAAACACGGTGGTGGCTGCCTGGGTAGCAGGGAGGTGCGGGAGCGCTGCGACAGCAGGTCGTGGGGAGAAAGTCGGGGCGGGGCGGGCGAAATCCCGCGGAAAAGGGTGTCCGACAAAAAAGGCACGCCCCCGAGTCCGGGCCATGCAAGGTCAGCGCCAGAGTGGCGCCAAGAAGCCAATCGGGCGGGCAAAAACCAAAACGCGGGCAATGTGTGGAACAAAGAGATAAATATGTGGAACCTAACAGAATCTCGGGCCGGGACCCGTAGGAATGAGCCCCATATTCGTATTGGATTGCGGAAAGATCAGGATTATCACTATTGCAAAGCCCCACAAATGAGTTGATTAAGGCCCATACACACATTGGTTGGAAGAAATGCTAATTTAAACCAATCAAAATGTGACTACCTGGGCAACACAAGGCCTTGACCGCAAGCCGGATACTGGGGGGAAGGATTAAACTAATTAGAACCAAGGTGCTCGTTAGGTTGACCTGGGTGTTTGGGTACGCAGGCCGAATGCAGGTGTAGAGGTGTAACTGGACGTTAAAAACACGTGGTAGTTGGGATTGGGCCAGTGGCAGAAAAAAACACAAAGTGGGCTTGGGAAGGACCAACAGCGGAGCGCACGCCCGGTGGGAGGGCCAAAAGAAAGTAGTACAAAAACCCCCGAGACAACTAAAACACCATTATACAACGACATACGCCCTCAACGGAGGTGGACACGGGGAGGAAGTCGTGGGTAAACCTGTGCGGTGTTGGTACAAAAGGGAAAACAAAAATCAAATGTGCGAGGTTTAAGAAAGGTGGCAATGTCGGTGTGGACGACGCGTATGAGAAGGGGGCAAAAAAGGTACCAATGCGCGGGGGAGAAAATACAAAACACGCCAGCGGTACCCGGAGCACGAGGACAAAATAGGCCAAGAGGTGGGGGGGGAACCTGCGGGAATGGGCACACCCACAGGCAGCAACGGGAGAAAACGAACAATTATGCGCCGCAGAGGGGGCAAGCTATGAAGTGCACTATGAATGCTGGTACAATCTTTTGTTTTGGTTATGGGCAATTTAAAAAGAGAAGGGGAGGTTGCTGGCGACAGGGAGAGCACGGTACAAAAGAGCTAGCTTCAGGTTAGGGGTCATGAGCAGGAGGGTAATAAATGTTGAGTAACTGTGGAGGTAGAGGAGTAAAAAAAGGGGGGACAATGTGTGGGGGCAAACGATGGGGTGGGGGGGGGAACTCAAGGCCATAAAAAAAGTTGGGGCGATTCTTACGGCGGTACCGGGTCACGATCTAAGCGGGCGGGCCGCGTGCTCAGTGAGGAGGCCGGTCTGCCAGGCGCTTCACTAAGGGAGTGCGCACCATGCCCGGTGTCACTGCTGCGCTGAAAGTCCGACGCGTTCCTGAAGGTCACAAGCCGACACTGAGGGCAGTAAGCGCAAGTCAAGCAACAATAGTGGGTTGTTTTTGTGGCGGCGGCAAGGGGGAAATAGTCGGGGGACGAGGCTACCGAAAGAACCGTGATGCCGGGGGCCATGAGGTAATGTCCCCAATTTCTTGAAGTCTATAGAGCGCTATAATGTCATGCGATAGCTCAGGGATTGATAGTGTTGATATAGGGGTGACCAGTGTGGCACACAAAACCATTTTAATGATCACACCTATGGTGAACATGGGTTTGGGAATGTGAGGGAAAAGGTACAATTTGGAGACCGAGAACCAATTTGGCGAGGGGTGGGGGTGACAGATTTGCACCAGAGGGGAGACGGGGGCAAGGGGAATATATAAAGGGACGGTGTTTATGTAGGGGTACAACGGGGCAAGCCAAAGCGATGAAGGGGGTGCAGGGTTGAGGCGGGGGAAGGCTTTACTGAAAGGTGAGAGAGGGAAGGTGGGTGTGGTAGGACGGTCACAGACAGCGGACAGGCAAGATATGGAGACAAAAACTTGAGAATGGGGGGTCAAATTAGAGCAGGGTTACAGCGGGAGGAGAACAGATGGCGCATAATATCGCGTGGGCAAGCGCGTGCTGGTTATCTAACACAGTAAAAGACGTGGAAATTAGTACTAGAGGGGCCGCTGCCGCAGGTCTGGCGGGGGGGTCCGACTGTGCGGGAAGGCCCGCCGCCGAACTTGCAATGTAGCAAGGTGATGGTGGGGCGGCGATGGAATTTTGGGCACAGCGGCCCGGGCTGTCATGCGACGGAAATATTGGGGGGGGCAGGTTTGTGGGGACGATCGGCCAAGTTGGACAGTCCGGTGTGCCCAAAAGCAGACAGGGTACTAGGTCCATGTCAAAACGGGAGCAAGGCATTCTGTGAGGAGCGGTAAAGGTTGGGGGGGAAAAGGTCAGGTACACTGCTTTCATTCAGTTCTGCGACTGGCGGTGTAGAAGCGGATAAAAACGTTGCCCCCTAGCTGGGTATGGAACAAAAATGGCTGAGATAGTTTCAGAAGGTTGGTTCCCTGGAGAGGTTGATTTTAGCTTTGGGAAATAAGGGCGTAGTAAACGTTGGGAAATGGGTGTGGAGGTCTGAGGAGAAGTCACTAGGTAAAAAGGACAAAAAAATTGACTGACAACGGATTCTTTCCGCAATTCGCGCTGCGCAGCGGACAAGAGTCCGGTGCCGCGAGTCACGGAGGGCGGAGCTGGCGCAATGGCCGGCAGCAAGGTTGCGCTTGTCTCAACTACCTGAAAGGGAACCGCGGGGAGTATCCACCGTCTTTCTGGCAGGGGGGCATGTAATAAGAGACAGGAATTAGTAATGCAACCACGATTGTGGTGGGACAAAGTCAAGAGGGGGGGGGCCAAATGGGAAAAGGGTGTGTCCACGAGCACCCTCCCGGATTGCGGGGTGCATGCAAGCTGGGGGGGGCGGCGATTAGCCCACATTCGAGCTGGGGCGCAAAAGCGGGGGCAATTCGGCGCAAAAAGGAAATATACGGGAAACCCCGACAGGAATCGCGGCCATGGACCCTGATGTAGGTAGAGCCACACCAAAATTTGAATGATATGCTGAGCTGTTGGAATACAATAAATTGGGTCTTGGTATGAGAAAAACTAAATGTAACCTTCAGACTCATTGACGACGGAGGGCCATCAGTACTATTATCGCGTCGAAAAACTGAGATC
Source organism: Engystomops pustulosus (assembly GCA_019512145.1). NCBI lineage: Eukaryota > Metazoa > Chordata > Amphibia > Anura > Leptodactylidae > Engystomops > Engystomops pustulosus. Next base: position 86,937,104 of record CM033646.1, on the reverse strand, counting down.
GGGGGAACTGGTGTGGCAAGAAACAAAGGAGGAAAAGACACCCAGTCTCCCGGATACATTAACCCAACAGGACTCAGGGCCTATGGTGGCCGGTAGGACGCGGGCCAAGAACGAGAAACTCGGTGTATCAATCTGCAAAGTATCGACGATAGGGAGCAGAGTCTGTAGGGGGGGGAATGGTGAATACAGGGAGGTTGAAGGGGAAGGGTTTCGTCGATGACACAAGGAGGGCAGAGGACGGGACCCGGTCCATCGGGATCAAACCGCTGGGATCGGGTTCCCCGGATTCATAAGGGAGTTCATCCGCCGTCACCCAGGTAGCGGCCGGCCTGAAACATCGGAACCGCCAAATGGAAGTGCCACCGAGCCGGGAGAGTGACGTAATTGCAAGCTCCTGACAGGTTGGATTTGGTTTTGTTAAAATTCACGATGTTTCCGAAGGCCGTCGGGAGATCGTTCGAGCAAGAGGAAAGGGAAGACCAGCCCCCCGATAATTCACATCCCATGTCATTGCCACGCGCGATGCGCCACAAATCCGAGTCAGAAGGTTTGCCCAAATGGACACGGGGAAGTAATCATGGGACAAATCGACGCAATCGGTAAAGTATGCGTGGATAACCCAGCGGGAAAATAAGCGGGGCCTTATAAAGTGACCCCGCATTTGTACTTCAATTAGTTTAAAAAATTGATATAGCTGTTAAGTTGGATTAGTAAAAAAAAACTAAATTGGAAAAAAAGAAGCAAAAAAAATGGTTTTGAAACATATCGTTATTCAAAGCTTCTGCAGGTCTAAACCTGTTTGCATGCATATAACGGCACCCAAAGAAATTCAGAACTACAGGGCCCATGGCTGCCGATTTTGGGTGGTGTGGGGCCAGTGACCATGAATGTGTTGAATAGGCCCAGTAGGGGTTTAATTAGAAGGATTGCAAAAAAGAAAAAGCTCAGGATGTTAAGGATACGCCATTGTAAATGATTGTGGAAAAGCACCACAACCTGGGTATTTGAAGGGGACGGCGGGGGCGGAACATCATACGAATGGACGGGGGAGACGGCGAAATAATAGCTATAACTAAGTCTGTATTAGGGAACGACCCCTAAACACGTAGACAAGCCACTTGACAGAAGGGGGTTGAACCGCGGGAGTGTGGTGAGAAAGGGGGAAAAAAATGATGCGTCGACAACGTGCGGTATGGGGCACAAGGGACAACGCCAGGGGAAACGACAGGAAGTAGGAAACACAGTTGTTACGCCTAAAATAACATAGGAAAAAAGCGCCACAAAGTGTGGTGGCCAACAAGTGCCCCGACGAAATACCCTATATACTGGGGGGGGGGTAAAAAAACCGGCTGATGCGCGCAACGCCGGCTTAAAGAAAAAGGGAGCGCTACCCTATCACGACATGGGCATTGTCAAATGTACGGGGCAGAGGGGTTGGGTTGTTTAAGGTGGACCGATAGGGGCGAGGGGAAAAAGGACGGGGGCACACCGGGAAGGCTGTCTGGGTGAGAGTGATAGAACAGCTAGAGCTGAGGGGAAAAGAGGTGTTAATAAGCTCGGTGTGTCTATTTTGGTGGCGGGGTTTTACGGAGCATAGGGTAGCTGGGGGGCACGATGAGAAAAAGGTACCCCAGGGGAGGGCTCCGCGAGGAGAGAAGGACGGGTAGAAAGGAGCAAGAACGCCCAAAAGCGGTCGTCCGAGTCGGGGTGGGGTCTTAGACCCGGCAAACTACAACGCATAGGGTAACCCGCGATCTCCAAGCCGCTATGTAGGGACAAATGGCGGCATGAAAATCAGCGCAAAGTAAATGACCACGAGCGAAAACCCCATATCGGGGGGTTAGGAGACACCAGCGCGGGGGTGGCACAGAGATAGCTGCGGCAAGCGGCCGGCAGCCTCAAAAGAGTAGAATGACCGTCTCCTGGAGCCTCGGGCTTACTGCAAGGCCGCAGGCTATGAGTGCACCCCTGCATGACCATGATGCTAGAGACATGTAATGAATGGAGGAAAAATCCCCAAGACTGGACGCCAGACTGTAGAGGGTGTTATGGATCACATGCGGGACAAAGTGGGGGTTTTTTGTGTTTTTTGTGGTTTTTATACTTTTAAGTATTTTACTGGATAGTACATTTTGCGGAACTTACTATTTTTTGTCTTTCATCTTTATTTCTTCAACATGTGTAACTTCGTGTTTTTCCCACACATTTTTTTTCTTTTCCATGCTTGAACTGAACCCAGCGATGCTCTGATCACATGGTCATGTCCAATACAACGCTGCTACAATACGAAAATTGGTGGAGCAGTGTTAACGGTATGGAGCGCAGTAGGCATGGCAGACAGTTTACGTAGACCAGGAGCGGATTGGAATGGCCCCGGTGAGCGCACGGGGGAGCCTGATCCGTATGGGAGGAAGCCCTTAACACGCCGCGGTCATGCTTGAAGCATCGTAGAGCATGTCCATGCGGAAGTATGTTAAACGGTCTGGACATGTATGGGGGTAAAATAAATGTGTTTAACCCTCTTATTATGTGGCCTGAAACGGCTTTTCTATTACCCGTAGGTATTTTTAGCGAATTTTTTGTAAACGGGGTGTGAAAGACCCATAACTTTTTGGGGGGCCTCCCACCTTGAACATTGTTTGCAGTGTTTGCAGGACACATAGAGCTTGTAAAAAATATAAATTTTTAACACATTTTTTATTGGTAATTTGGGGCGTTAAATATTCAAATGATCTATTGGGGTCTATAGGAGGTTTTTTTGGGGTTACTTTCAAACTAACCAAAAGTTTAGTGAAATTTAAGGAATGTTATGTATGATGCCGATGTTGTTTGCGTTTGATATGATAAATGTAATGCGGGGGCAACGCGGGCCAACTTAGGCTGGGTGTGTTGTGTAGTGAGTGGGGCGGGTTGTTTAAATTGGACGGGGAAAATGTGAATGTATTGTATGAATGATTTGTGAATACTTTCGTGCATGCGTGTGTGGGACGTTAGAGGGCCCCAGATGGCATAAATTTTTTGGTAATTGTGATCTGCTTTCTTGTTACAGTTTCCACTGTACGGGGGCATCTATAAGTGCCTCAGTTTACAGGGGAAAAGACCCCCTGTCACGGAGGCAGCAACGTTAAGATGGTCGTGCGATGCGTATGCCGGCACCCGCTAAGTGCAAGGCAAGTTAATAAAACTGGATTGTGGATGGAATATATATAGAAGAAAAACTAATTTTTGGCAAAGGAGTTGCAAATCAATTGAATCAAATACGAAAAAGGTTTTTAATTCATTGGCTTTACACGTGTGACGCAGAGTGACGTACACTTGCAATAGCAAATCTTTACCGTGTGAGTTGTTTGGTCCTGGCGTATGGAGAGGGCTCCTGGGCTCATGGACACCGTACACGTCGGATTTCGGCGTACATCACCTGCGGACGGGGCTTCTTTGAAGATCACTGCTCTCTGGACGTCATCAGGGAGTGGACTATGTGTCACATGATTTGCACATCGTAATGAATGATGAGAAAATGATGAGGAGATAAGGAAAATCCCCAATATTCCATCTGTAGAATGGCAATATATGGTTAGATGTAAATCAGACAACCTAGGGGTTTAAGTACCCGGAGGCTAAAAAAGTTAGTAAAGTAAGAAAAAAAATAGTTGATCAAAGCCGTACAATCCTTAAAATTGGTAGCATTGAAAATGTCATCAACAAGGGACAAAAATGACACTATCCCACAGTCTCCATACAACAAAGTATAAAAAGTTTTTAAGCGCCAAACATGCCACAATAAAGAATTTCTTTTAACAGGAGGTTTTCAATTTTGTAAATGTTATAACAACATAATAAAAACAAACTATTCAGATTGGTGGTATCCCCGTGATCACACCAAACCCAAGAATTAAAGTAGGCATGGTGATTGAGGTGCACTGTACAAGCTTTTAAAATCCAAGACCATAAGAAAAAGGTGCAGGCAATGCAAAATTTGCCCAGTACACTGCATGAAATATAAATACCGTCACTGATGAACGTCAATTTCTAGTCAGAAAACAAGCCGCACACAGTCTCTTTTACATTGAAGAATAAAAAAGGAAAAGAAAAGGTAAACGCAAAGAACAGAAATGGGCCCTTGCCGCTAAGGGTAACATAGAAAAAGAAACAGCATAAAAGTTCAACCTAATCAACACTACCAGTATGTTTGCCAAGCAGCTGACCTTCGAGGTCATTTTTCTTCATGAACCACGTGTGGGTGGCATCACCAAAAATCAACTGAAGTGCGATACGAAGTAAGTTGCATAAAGTCAGGAGGCGAGATTTTAACACGGAATGAAGCCTCTTCCTCGAAAGTCCCCATCATTAGTGATTGATGGCCCTTGCATTCAGAGACCTTACTAACCAAAGTCTTTCTAACGTCCATGGCCTGATTTCAACACAAGACAAGAAGTAGTTAATCAGAGTCTACCACCTTGATCAGTGTTAAACTGTTTGACTTTCTAACCAGTTTACACCCTCCTTCAAAATTATTAACCACCACACGGATCCATGAAAGAACACAAACAGAAGTGTCTGTTACCGGGGACATTATTCATAACGGCACCTTGCTCTATATCTTTATAATATTACATATAGTGGTAAAGGATACAGTATGATACTGAGCCACATACACTGAAGTCCTTGGTGAGATGTCAGTGTGTATGAACCATTGGTCAATTAACATATCAAAGAGCTTGAACAGTAAGAAGCCACCATGCCCAGGTGTGAAGATCCCTGCACCCATGGGGTCCTATCCTGAAGAGGGTCTTAGGGTGGAGTTATAAGGGGTGGAAGGGACTCACACACAGGATATTTAAGCATGTAAAAACGAACACCCTTTTGGTCTCTGCCTCCGCCCCCCCCCCCCGGAACGAAACAGCACAAGGAACCAGTCAAGATTTGTGTTTGGCTTTCTGTGTAGGTAATAACTTTTAAAGCTATAACATGTTGACTTATGGAATATAGTAAACTTTAAGTTACGTACCTATAGAGATTCCAGGTGTGTATGTGTTTCACATATATATTACAGAGCTAAGTGTTTAAACTGAGTGTTATATAGTAGTGTACGACTACAGGTATGAACTGTACCTATCATTCAAACCACCCTCACCCCCCACGGGATCTGTGCATGGTGGTGTTTATTGGAGGAGTAGATATATAGTTGCTATCGGGCATGGTCTATTATGTACATGTAATTGGTCAAGGTACGGATGTACTCGGCTTCAGGGTATATGGTAGGGAGCTTTTGCTGTAAGTGTGAGTTATATTGTATATTACATAACCACATTAGTGGGGGTCAGGAAAAGAGGTTATGTGTAGTTTGTGTTCTCATATGTATCTGTGTATTGTATTTTAGGTAGTGACTTTTTTGTCACATGTAGTTTAGGAAAGTCTTTTTGATATAAGTTCGCGAGGTTGTATGTTATTCCTGGGTAGATGAAGGACTGGAGTAGGTGCTTATGTAAATAGCCAGATAAGGGCTGGAACAGAACCACTGATGCCTTAGGAACTGAATAGACGTCCCCAACCCCCCTTTATCATGTCCACAAAGAGGAATCTTCCCTACACAACATGGATAGACTATTTAGGTAAGTACTTGCAAGATCGTAAGAAGAACTGTCAGGCTTGCGGGATGTGGGATCGCTGGACCACGCAGACGCATGCCTCAAGCCACTACCTGGGACCGGAGTCCTAGTGGTTACCCGGTTTTCACCAGAGCCCGCCCACCCAGGTGACAGCTGCGGGCGTGGTAACACCAGGTCTTCCTCAGGCGTACTTGTCTGCAGTGGCGGCCAAGGTGGAGTAACAGAAACACGTCAAGCTCGGGGTCACGTCCAGGCCACAGGGTCAGGCAGGACGGGGCAGAGATGCAACGTCAGAATCCAAACCGAGGTCAGCAAACAGGGGTCCAAGCAGAAGGGTAACTGAACACAGAAACTACGACAGCAAAACACGGAGGAGGACATGGACACCCGGGAACAGAGGGTAGTCAGGCAACGCAGGAAACACAGAGGGACGTCGAGGCACGACAGTAGACACTAGAAGCAGGAAACACTGGAACGCAGGCAAATCGCAACAGAGCTTTCTCGTAAGGCGTGGGGCAAAAGATCCGGCAGGCTGCAGGAAAGGCAGGCTAAATAGATTTGGTCATGTGTGGCCAGCGCCATTAATGGCGCGTCTGCCCTTTAATTTCCTGAATTGTCGCTTCGAATGCGCAGGATGCGAGGCCGGGACTCGGAGCGGGAGGAAGGTTGTGAAGGCTGGCCGCGTCCATGCGTGGAGCGAGAGGCACGGGTTGAAGCCCCGACCCGCGACTGGGGTCTCGGGTCCTACCCGTGACAGTACCCCCCCCCCTTCGGCCTCCCTCTCTATCGTGGGTTGAGAATCTCTGCAGAAGATCACGGTCCAGAATATGGCCTCCGCTCCCAGACCTGCCTTTCTGCGAACCGAACCCTTCAGTCGACCTAAGAAAAACACTGCTCCCCCCTTACTGTCTTTCATATCGAGGATGTCTTTTACCTCATAGGTGTCGGTGGAGTCAGGGTGAGGCAGGGAGGGTACTTGCCGGAGAAGCGGTTTTCAAGATGACAGGGTTTGAGCAGGGAGAATGGAAGGAGTCGGGAAAAAAGAAAGATCGCATGGTGGGAGGAAGGCGCAATTGTGTAAGATACCGAGGATTGATAAGCGGTCAGACCTCGAACGGACCCAGAGGACCCAAGAAACGAGGACCGAGCTTGTAACCAGGTATCTTCAGCCGGATGTACCTGGAAGATAACCAGACCTTGTCCCCAGGAGAGAAGACGGGAGGAGGTCTGCGTTTCTTGTCGGCCTGGATTTTAGTGCGAGCAGACGCCCGAAGTAGAGATAGACGAGTCTGTCTCCATACGGAGCTGAGGTCCTGCACCAATTCTTCCACCGCTGGAACATCCGAGGGAACTGAGAGAGGGAGTGGAGGGCGTGGAATTCTTCCATAGACAACAAAGAATGGAGCAGCACCAGCAGACTCAGAATCCAGAGAGTTGTAGGAGAACTCTGCCCAGGGCAACAAAGTGGACCAATCGTCCTGACGAGCAGAGACAAAATGACGCAGATAGCAGCCCAAACTCTGGTTGACTCTCTCCACTTGACCATTGGATTGAGGGTGGTAGGCTGAAGAAAAGTCCAACTTCACCTGCAATTGGCCGCAGAGTGAGCGCCAGAAGCGGGAGACAAATTGAACTCCACGATCAGAGACAATGTGCAGAGGAAGCCCATGTAGCCGGAATATATGTTGGAAGAAGAGACTGGCAAGACGTGGAGCAGACGGCAGACCTGGAAGAGGAACGAAATGAGACATCTTCGAAAACCGGTCTGTTACCACCCAGATGACAGTATTGCCCGAAGAAGATGGAAGATCCGTGACAAAGTCCATAGCCACGTGAGACCACGGGCGACTGGGTATCGGCAACGGAAGCAAGAGACCAGCCGGTTTTAGACGAGAAGGCTTATTTCGAGCACAGGAGGTGCAGGATCCCACAAAGTAGCACTACCTGGGACCGGCAGTCTAGTGGTTACCCCGAGGTTTCACCAGAGCACGCCGCAAGCAGGTCGAGACAAGCTGCGGGCGTGTGGTAACACCAGGTCGTTCCTCAGGCGTGACTTGTCTGCAGTGGCGGCCAAGGTTGGAGTACAGAAACAGCGTCAAGCTCGGGGTCACAGTCCAGGCACAGGGTAGGGCAGGCGGCGGCAGAGATCAACGTCAGAATCCAAACCGAGGTCAGCAAACGGAGGGTCAAGCAGAGGTACTGGGAAACAAAGACTACGACAGCAACACGAGAGACACTGGAACACGGAAACACGGAGGGTAGTCAGGCAACGCAGGAACACAGAGGGGTCAGGCACGCAGGGAGCACTAGAACGCAGGAAACACTGGAACGCAGGCAAATCGCAACAGAGCTTCTTAAGGCTGTGGGGCACAAGATCCGGCAGGTTGCAGAAGAAGGCAGGCTTAAATAGATTTGGGCAATGTGGCCAGCGCCAATTAATGGCGCGCGGTGCCTTAAATTTCTCGAAGTGGCTGCTTGCGAGAAGGAGCGAGGCCGGGACTCGGGAGCGGGGGAAGGTGAGAAGCGCTGGCGCGGCGCCTGCGGGAGCGAGAGGCACGGGTGAAGCCCGCGACCCGCGATCTGTGGGTCGCGGGTCCACCCGTGACAGTACCCCCCCCCCTTCGGCCTCCCTCTCTTCTTGGGTTGAAGAAATCTCTGCAGAAGATCACGGTCCAGAATATTGTCCTCCGGCTCCAAGACCTCTTTCTGGACCGAACCCCTTCCAGTCGACTAAGAAGAACCGCTCCCCCTTACTGTCTTCATATCGAGGAGTCTTTACCTCATGGTGTCGTTGGAGTCAGGGGTAGGGAGAGGAGGTACTTGCCGGGAGAAGCGGTTCGAGTGACAGGTTTGAGCAGGGAGACATGGAAGGAGTTGGGAAGCGCCATGGTGGGAGGAAGGCGCAATGTAAGATACGAGGATTGATACGGGTCAGGACCTCGAACGGACCCAAGAAACGAGGACCGAGCTTGTAACCAGGTATCTTCAGCCGAACGTACCTGGAAGATAACCAGACCTTGTCCCCAGGAGAGAAGACGGGAGGAGGTCTGCGTTTCTTGTCGGCCTGGATTTTAGTGCGAGCAGACGCCCGAAGTAGAGACAGACGAGTCTGTCTCCATACGGAGCTGAGGTCCTGCACCAATTCTTCTACCGCTGGAACATCCGAAGGAACTGAGAGAGGGAGTGGAGGGCGTGGAATTCTTCCATAGACAACAAAGAATGGAGCAGCACCAGCAGACTCAGAATCCAGAGAGTTGTAGGAGAACTCTGCCCAAAATTACGCAGATAGCAGCCCAAACTCTGGTTGACTCTCTCCACTTGACCATTGGATTGAGGGTGGTAGGCTGAAGAAAAGTCCAACTTCACCTGCAATTGGCCGCAGAGTGAGCGCCAGAAGCTGGAGACAAATTGAACTCCACGATCAGAGACAATGGGGCACATTTACTTACCCGGCCCATTCGCGATCCAGCGGCGCGTTCTCTGCACAGGATTCGGGTCCGGCTGGGATTTAAGATGGTAGTTCCTCCGCCGTCCACCAGGTGGCGCTGCAGCGCTGAAAATAATCTTAACGCCCCGGAATGCACCATCCCATAGAAGGTGAAGGTGAGCGCTCCCCAAGCGACACATTTTCGGTTTTTAAATGCAGCGGTTTTTCCGAATACGTCGGGTTTTCGTTCGGCCACGCCCCCCCGATTTCTGTCGCGCGCATGCCGGCCCCGATGCGCCACAATCCGATCGCGTGCGCCAAAAACCCGGGGCAATTCATGTACAAGCGGCGCAAATCGGAAATATTCGGGTAACACGTCGGGAAAACGCAAATCGGGCCCTTAGTAAATGACCCCCAATGTGCAGAGGAAGCCCATGTAGCCGGAATATATGTTGGAAGAAGAGACTGGCAAGACGTGGAGCAGACGGCAGACCTGGAAGAGGAACGAAATGAGACATCTCCGAAAACCGGTCTGTTACCACCCAGATGACAGTATTGCCCGAAGAAGATGGAAGATCCGTGACAAAGTCCATAGCCACGTGAGACCACGGGCGACTGGGTATCGGCAACGGAAGCAAGAGACCAGCCGGTTTTAGACGAGAAGGCTTATTTCGAGCACAGGAGGTGCAGGATCCCACAAAGTCCCGAACATCTTTGACCAAGTCAGGCCACCAGTAGTAGCGGGAGATGAGGGCCACGGAGCGTTGCACCCCAGGGTGCCCAGCCAGGCGGGAAGAATGTCCCCAAAACAAAATCCTCTTCCGCAGAGCAGGTCGGACATACGTCTTGCCAGGGGGAAGCTGCCGAAGATCCACAGGAGCGGCTGCAACCAACTGTTCCGGAGAGATGATATACTGAGGAACCGGCTCTTCTCCAACAACATCTGAGGCACGGGACAGGGCATCTGCTTTGATATTCTTCTCTGCTGGCCGGAAGTGGATCATCAGATTGAAGCGGGAGAAGAATAGAGACCAACGGGCTTGTCTAGGATTAAGACGTTGGGCAGTCTGGAGGTACGAAAGGTTCTTATGATCCGTATAAACACAGACTGGATAGCGAGCACCCTCCAAAAGATAACGCCATTCTTCCAGGGCAAGTTTGATTGCCAAAAGTTCCTTGTCACCAATAGAGTAGTTCTTCTCTGCAGGAGAAAAAGTTTTAGAAAAGAAACCGCACGTAAGGGTTCGGCCCCTGGGTCCTTTCTGGGTAAGGACAGCCCCTGCACCGACAGAAAATGCATCCACCTCCAAGATAAAAGGCTTCTCAGTATCAGGTCTAGAAAGGATCGGAGCTTTAGCAAAGGCGGACTTTAACTTTGCAAAGGCCTCTTCAGCCGCTGGAGGCCAAAGGCGTGGATTAGCGCCCTTCCTGGTGAGTGCCACGATGGGGGCAACAAGAGTAGAGAAATGAGGAATGAACTGACGATAGTAGTTTGCGAAGCCCAGGAATCTCTGAATGGCGCGAAGACCCTCTGGACGAGGCCACTGAAGAACGGCAGACAGCTTGGTAGGATCCATCTGGAGACCCCTGTCGGAAATGATGTAACCAAGAAAAGGTAGACTCCGTTGATGGAAGAGACATTTCTCGAGCTTAGCGTAGAGACAATTGGATCGAAGGCGGCCTAGGACTTGCTGTACGTGAGATTGATGAGTCTTGAGATCTGGAGAGAACACCAAGATGTCATCCAGGTAGACCACTACACACGTATACAGAAGGTCCCTGAAGATGTCATTGACAAACTCTTGGAAGACAGCTGGAGCATTGCATAATCCAAAAGGCATCACAAGGTATTCGAAGTGGCCATCTCGGGTGTTAAATGCTGTCTTCCATTCGTCGCCCTTGCGGATACGAATAAAGTTGTAGGCCCCGCGAAGATCCAACTTAGAGAAAATCTTGGAACCGCGCAGGCGATCAAACAGTTCAGTGATGAGTGGCAGAGGGTAGCGGTTTTTAACCGTGATCTTATTAAGTCCACGATAATCAATACAAGGACGCAAGGAGCTGTCCTTCTTAGTAACAAAGAAGAATCCTGCACCCGCAGGAGAGGAGGACTTCCGTATGAAACCTCTTTGCAAGTTCTCCTGGATATACTCTGACATAGCTGTGGTTTCAGGAACGGAAAGTGGATACACTCGACCTCTGGGAGGAGAAGTGCCCGGCAGTAACTCAATAGGGCAATCGTAGGGTCGATGCGGTGGCAAAGTCTCAGGCTGCTTTTTAGAGAAGACGTCAGAGAAATCCTGGTAACACGTGCGTAAACCCTCCAAAGGCTTCTTAGACAGAGAGGAGGACAATACAGGTACAGGCAGGGAAGCTCCCATACAGCGGGACCGGCACTCAGGACCCCAATGAAGTATCTCCCCAGTCATCCAATTGAGAACTGGAGCATGGAGCTGCAGCCACGGAAGACCCAACAGGATAGAGGATGTGGAGCGAGGTAGCACGTAAAAGGACAGTCTCTCTTTGTGTAACACTCCGACTTGCAAGGACAGAGGCTTGGTGCGGTACAAGACCGGGTCAGAGAGGATCTGGCCACTTACGGATGAGATGACCAACGGCTTCTCAAGGCGAACCACTGGGATGTGATGCCGGGAGACCAGAGCGCCATCCACGAAATTCCCTGCAGAGCCGGAGTCCAGGAATGCAGGGACTTGGATCTGGGGACTGGCGCCAACGCTGAGAAGCACCGGAATCAACAGACGTGGAGAAGCTTGACAGACACCTAGGGACGCTTCTCCCAAGAACCCTAGGTGCTGGCGTTTCCCGGACGCTGAGGACGGATTGGACAGGACCCGATGAAGTGCTCCGGACTAGCACAATAAAGACAAAGGTTACCCTGGCGCCTTCTGATGCGTTCCTGGGAGGAGAGTCTAGCTCTGTCCACCTCCATAGGCTCCTCTGCGGATGGTAAGACCTGAGGCTGGAGTGGTCTTTGGAAGACCGGGGCCAGGCGGGGAAGGCGTCGTGGACGGACTTGAGGTTGCTCGAAGCGTGATTCCTCCGCACGCTCTCTAAATCGCACGTCTATCCGAGTGGCCAAGGTGATGAGACCACTCAGAGTGGACGGAAGATCACGAGCAGCCAGAGCGTCTTTCACATGAGAGGCGAGACCCTTCTTGAAAGCGGCTGACAAGGCGGCGTCATTCCAGGCAAGTTCAGACGCCAAAGTACGGAACTGGACCGCATACTCTCCCACGGAGGAATTCCCCTGGCGCAAGTTCAATAAGGCAGACTCGGCGGAGGAGGCCCGAGCTGGTTCCTCAAACACGGCCCTAAATTCGGACACAAAGGCTGAGAGTCGCTTCTGTCCCACAGGGGTGTAGCCCAGGCCAGGGCTTTCCCGGAGAGAAGGCTGATTAAAAACGCCACCTTAGATCGTTCCGAAAAAAACTGGGTCGGCATAAGTTCAATATGCAGGGAACACCGAGTTAAAAAACTTCTGCACATCTTAGGATCTCCATCATATTTACTGGGCATGGACAAGAGCATCCTGGGTTCAACAGCAGGGAGAGGAGTCGTAGAAGTCGCTTGAGCAGCTTCCTGAACCTGTTGCGGTTGTTGGTTGGCCAATAGTTGCTGCAACATGGCAGTGACCTGCTCCAGCTGATCACGCTGCGCAGCAATCTGCCGGGATTGGTGGATCACAATAGTAGCGAGGTCAGGCTTGCTAGGAGACGGAACCTCGGCGGGATCCATGGCCGGATCTTACTATCAGAATGAAAGACTAACTGTAATTTCAGATCATTAAAACAAAGAGAATTTCCTGATAAAGAAACATGCAGCAACATGGCCTTAGTTTCAATGTTAAATATATGTTGCTATGGAAAATCTGTCTGCCAGATTGTAGTGGCCTTTTTCTCCACTCCTGTTTGTTACACAGCTGTGAGTGTTAACCCTTCCTGCTCTATCCCTCACTGTAATATGTTGTGAGCACTATATTCAAACATTAAGCTGCAAGTAAAGGAGTTAATCCTCCCTTCTTGGAGCCGTTTGAACAAACACAAGGAGAATAGATATGATCTCATGCAGCTTCCACATACAGATACTGTATAGGCTGGAATGGGTATCACTATGGGAGGGATTAGCTCAAACGACTGTTTCACTTCAACCCCTTCTCGGACTGATTTTTTAAATTAGCCCTGTGTTATTATGGGAGGTTATACCTTTGTAACGCTTTAACGTATCCAGGGGATTTTGAGATTGCTTTCTCGTTACTCATTGAACTTCTAAGTAATAAAACATTTTTGATGATAACTTTTGCATCTGGTTATCAAAACAAGTGAAAATTTGGCAAACATTTCCAAAAATTATTCATTTTCAAAGTTCTAATTTTTTTGCTTTTTAGGCAGATAGTCACAGCACCCAAGTTTGTTAGGAGGTTCAAAATTGTTGGTGCAATTTTCTTATTTTAATGAAAATCATCAAAACCCTTATTTAGAGGCACCTGCTCAGTTTTAATTGACTTTGAGAGGCCTAAATAGCAGTAAAATCCTGTAAAATGTGCCATTTTAGAAACTACAACCTCAATGTGTGAAAAATCAACTTTAAAAAGTGTATTAACCCTTTAGATGTTTTACAGGGATGAAAACAAAATGGAGGTGTAATTTACAAGCTGTAATTTAAAAAATATATATATTCATTTTGGCAAAAAAATTAAACAGTCACAAAATATTAAATGACAAAAAAAATCCCCAATGTTTGATACTCAATTTCTCCCGACTATGAGGATGCCTCATTTGTGTTGGTAAACTGCTGAATGGGCACACCGCCAGGCATAGAACGAAAGGAGACATTCAGAGCAGATCTGCCTTGTCACATTTTACAAGCTATAAAATGTTTATTTTTTTGTAATTTGGACATATTGGGAATTATTTTTTTGTGGATGAGATCCACTTTTCAGGTACGTTATTTACGGAGGGTTCAATAGCTAATAATAAGATTTTATTAACTCTTTCTTGGTGGTGGTTAAAAACATCATTAATTCTTGTTTATGGTTTTTAACATTTTTTTTCCCGGAATTTCACTGTACTGTAAAAATAATGTGTTATCTTTATTGTATCACAATTGTATCACGATCATCACGATTACAGCAATACCCCATTTATATAGCTTATTTATGGTTATGGTTTATGATTAACAGAATATATAACTAATTTTGTGAGAAGTTTGTTAGTTTTTGCATTGCCATGTAACAATTTTTAATAATTTTTTTAACTGCATTTTAAAAACTTTTTTTACTGTTTTATTTTGTCCCAGAGCATAGGCTGACTATGTTATATGCTGCAATACATGGATCCAGCAGGATGACTCCGCCTCCGTTGTCTTATGGCGGTTTACACTTTTCTCACTGTTCCAGACCTGAGAATAGGCAGGGAGGAGGGGTCGGCATAGTCCTCTCTCCACAATGCACGTTCCAGGTCATTCCTCCTGTACCCTCTCTTACTTTCCCATCTTGAGGTTCACACCCTTAGACTTTTCCGCCCATTCTTTCTTTGAGTGGCTGTAGTATGCCGTCCTCCTGGCTCACCCTATCAGTTCCTTGACCACTTTGCCTCTTGGCCCTCTCACTTTCTATCCTGTGACATTACAACCATCATATTGGGAGACTTCAACATCCCTGTTAACACTCCCATTTCCCCTCCAGCCTCTCAATTCATAGCACTTACTACTTCTCTAGGTCTTTCACAACTCTGCGATTCCCCCACTCTTAGTGAGGGAAACATCCTCGTTCTGGTCTTCTCCTGACCATCTTCAATATCTGATTTTACCAATTCCTCCTTCTCACTTTCAGACCATAATCTCCTTTCTTTTACTTTCAATAATCCTTCACCTTCTCAGAATCCTTCCACCCATCATTCATACCAGAACCCACGTGCAATAGATACTCACCAACTCACAGAAAACTTACAGTCTGCACTATCCCCCATCTCCTCTCTCACCTGTCCAAACCTGGCTACTAACCACTATAATCACACTGTCAGAAGCGCGCTAGATGAGATGGCACCACTCACTATCCGAAATTTTCAACACACACGCAGGCATCCTTGGCACACTGAGCAAACTTGTTTCCTTCAGCAGTGCTCCAGGATTGCTGAACGTCTGAAAATCGCTCACATCTGCAGACTTTCTACACTTCAAATTTATGCTAAAAACTTATAACTCTGCCCTTCACCTTGCTAAACAGATCTATTTTACTAATCTCATATCCTCTCTCTCTAACAACCTAAAAAGGCTCTTTGATACTCTTCACTCCTTACTAATTCCAAAGGTGCAGCCACCTGTCACAGACCTTGGGGCTGAAGATCTGACCGCCTACTTTAAGGATAAAATTGATTGCATTCGCCAGGAAATAATTGCTCAATCCACTCACTCCACTAATCCCCTTCCCTCCGGTACCTTACCTTGTTCACTTTCTTCCTTTGAGCCAGCCACAGAGGAAGAAGTGTCAAGACTCCTTTCCTCTGCTCTCCCCACTACCTGCATCAGTGACCCCATCCCCTCACATCTCGTATAATCTCTCTCTCCAGCAGTCACTTCTCACCTCACTAAAATTTTCAACCTCTCTCTCTTCTGGTGTTGTCCCCTCTTCTTTAAAGGACACCTGTCATCAGGTCTGTGTCACTAGTCTTGTCACCTCTACCTGTTGGAGCAGCTCACAAGGATCCCATCCCAGCCTTTATCTAGTTATTTCATACATTAATCATTGTAAAATCATCTATTCTTTATTATGTAAATGAGGCTGGTCACATGGTCAGAGGCAGTGATGTCACCCCTGTTCCTCCTCCCCTCTCCTCCCCCTGCTCATGTCTGGGTGTAATGTATAGTAAAGCATGGCTAGTGTGTGTGCTGCATCTGCTGACATGCTGCATCCTCCTAATATACAGGTGAGACACAGACATCAGCTACACATGAATCTGACATGCTCTGCTGTAACATGGCTGCTGCCTGGAGCTGCTGTATCTCTCCTATACACACACAGGCTGCAGGGGGTGTGGCCACCAGCACCAGGAAGCACATCATTATACAGCCTCACTCTATCATACAGGCTGTCAGTCATGCACTGGGGGTGTGGCTGTGCCTCCCACTCATGAATAGAGTGGACAGCTTGAATATGCTAATGCTTCATTGGACATTTCACAGGTCATTTGCATACAGCTTTGGGACCTCGTTGCTTAGGTTTACAGGCATGTAGAGGGACAATGAAGGGATAGAGGCAATGCTCTCTAATAGCAGTTTATGAAAATATATTTAGTTTAGGGGGGTTATTTTGCATGACGGGTTCTCTTTAAAGCATGCTGTTGTTACCCCTTTACTAAAGAAACCTTCACTCAACCCATCCAACGCTACTAACTACAGAACAGTTTCTAACCTCCTTTTCATCTCCAAACTTCTGGAACACCTGGTCTATTCTCGACTAACCCGCTAACTCTCAGCTAACTCCCTCCTTGACTCCCTGCAATCTGGTTTCCGCTCTATGTATTCCACTGAAACTGCTCTTTCTAAAGTCTCCAATGATCTCCTCACTGCAAATTCCAAAGGTGACTATTCTCTCCTCATTCTCCTGGATCTATCGGCAACGTTTGATACTGTGGACCACCAGCTCCTCCTTAGGATGCTTCTCTCCATTGGCCTATAGGACACTGCCCTCTCTTGGTTTTCTTCCTATCTCTCTGACCGCACTTTCAGTGTCTCCTTTTCTGGATCTTTCTCTTAGTGTCATGGTTCTTCAGGGCTCAGTCCTAGGTCCTCTTCTCTTCTCCCTCTATACTGCCCCCATTGGATAAACCATTAGCAGATTTGGTTTCCAATATCTTTATGCTGATGATACCCAGCTATATACTTCTGCACTTAACATCACCCCTGCCTTAATCCAGAACACTAGTGACAGTCTCTCTGCTGTCTCTAACATCATGTCCTCTCTCTTCTTGAAACTTAATCTTTCTAAGACTGAACTTCTTGTCCTTCCACCATCTACAAACCAACCCAACCCTGACCTCTGCATCTCGGTCTGTGGGATCACTATAGCACCGAGGCAGCAGACCCACTGTCTTGGGTTTGTGCTGGACTCTGACCTCTCCTTTTCACCATATATTCAATCTCTTGCTCGCTCTTGCCGGATGCATCTCAGAAACATCTCCAGAATTCGACCATTTCTGACATTTGAAACTTCTAAAATGCTAATTGTTGCACTTATTCACTCCCGACTAGACTACTGTAACTTCCTACTAATTGGTCTTCCACTCGCTATACTCTCTCCTCTTCAATCTATTCTTAATGCAGCAGCCAGGCTCGTCTTTCAGGCCAAACGCTACACGGATGCCTCCAGTTTGTGCGAATCATTGCACTGGCTGCCCGTCTCCTTCCGTATTCACTTTAAAATAATAACCCTAATCCACAAAGCTCTGAATAATGCTGCACCACCCTATCTCTGTTCTCTCATCTCAGTCTATCGCCTTTCCCGTGCTCTTCGATCTGCCAGTGACATTAGATTAATCTCTACCTTAATTCGAACCTCTCATGCACGTCTCCAGGACTTCTCCCCAGTTGCTCCAATTCTCTGGAATGCTCTTCCCCGGACTCTCAGACTAATCCCCACCCTCCAAAGTTTCAAACGTGCTCTTAAAAACCATTTCTATAGGCAAGCCTATGACACTCGCTAACTGCATGAAATGTCAACTCTCCCTATACTAATCCATCCTATGTCCTCCTCCCGTCTGTTATTTGGCAAACAGCAGATATTTACCAAGCTCCAGGATTCTCTGCAGTCTTAGGACCCTGTAAATAAGATGACGGCTGATGGCTGGTTCGAGCAGCAAAATTTTTATTTATGAAACGATTTATTAAATTATTTTATATTGCTCCCTTATATAGAATGGCTGGACTATTATACAACCTCTTGTGTCAACACCCTCATCCTCATAGTCTGTAAGCTCTTGTGAGCAGGGCCCTCACTCCTATTGTTCCATATGACTGTTTGCTCTTTGTAATGTAATATAGTTATATATGTCCCCTATGATTTGTAAAGCGCTATGGAATTTGATGGCGCTATATATATAAAGATTATTATTATTATTATAATAGTAGACTGTCTCAACTTTACTCAGACGGGTTTAGTAAGAAAGCAAAAGGACATCTGTGTATAGCCATCTAAGCAAACTAATAATAATACAATAATACAAAATATTATAGGCAGAAAAGAAAAAGAATATTGTCCTTCGAAAATTTGATTTGCATCTGGGGCCAGAGGTCTGGGGCCACATTTTGTTATGTTGTATACTAATATATTAAAGTTTCTAGAATTCTATTGTTTGTAATATTATCAATAGCTCAGGATATGGGTATAGACTAACTACAAATAGATACACCAAGTCTGTCATACAGTACAGCCAATCTGATGATCAGAAAATGATTTGACATGAAACGGTCTTACCTGAAATTATTGCATAGACATGCCTGTTGAAACGATGACGGGAGTACCAGTGGATAATCACTCCCCCAAGCATGGTGGCCCACTCAAACTGGGTAATGGCAACAAGGGGCGTAATGTGACTGTGTGTCATAGGAGGTGTGCAGTGGCGTAGTTAAGAATGAGTGGGAAACATAGCAAACTTTTGGCTGCCCCCCCATCCTCTTGCCGACGACCATGGCACCTTTTCGCATTGCCTGCCCATTTTGAACATATATAAGGGTTTTTTATATTGTAAGTATACAGAGTTACTAACACAGGAATAACATGTTAGACATTTATAGTTTAACATATTTTATCACTTATTTACCCTAGGTCATAGTCATAACTTACCTGAAGCACCAGGTTTCCATCACTTCTTCCTTGATATAAATTTTAACTTTAAAACATCTAGGAAGAACCTAAATCACAAAAATGATAGCGGTTAATCTTGCATAAAGCTATATAATTATTTGTAATTATAGAATGGTATAAGATTCATTCAAGGTTTCTTAACTTATAAGTAATTCACCAAAGCTTACTTTGACAGGAAGTATCATATTAAACTAGTTTTCATCTTCTGATGTCACTGTTGTCTACCAGAAGGAGGTGAGCCAGATCACTGATAGAGGACGACCGAAAATTCAGCAGTTGAGCAGGAAAACTGGATGATAAATCTTCCTGGTAGATTTCTTGGAGATTTGATGCAGCTAGGAAAAGAACATCATCAGATGCAGATGAAAGCGTTGCAGGCTGAATAATATTAAAACTACCAAGAATCTTGTCCATTCCCATAAGTCTGTTTAGAAGCTGAGATGTTACTATATCTATACATGGGGAAAAAACTGTAACTTTAAAATGTTTTTCTGAATCATTTAATCTCTGACGCAAAATGATACTTGACGCTTTTGGGATCCGTTTCTTTTCAAACTGCAATTAAATGCCCCACTGCTTTGCAAGCGAAACTGCAATTTGTTTAGCTTCCTAAAACTGATTCCTGTAATGCCCAAGACTGTCAGCAATGTTCTTAGTCAATCTTGAGGCTTCAGACAAATCAGCATTTTTTGCTTGCAAGACTTTAGAAACAGTATTAACTTTTTCCAAAATTGTTGTCTGCAGAACAATTAAAAATATGAATTCAAAAGACTTGTTTTTGAAGAGGTAAGGACAATGTTAGATAGTGCTTGCAATACATTAGCAAAACTAAAATGTAAAGAAAGCAAGGATTCATAGCGTGAGGCCCAACGTGTAGGGCGAAACTTCTTCAATGTCAATGTGGATTTAGTTGTGAATGAACAAAGAGTTTCCCAACGTTTTATAATGTCAGCAAAAAAATGTGTATAAACTCTGTACTACATCAAAAAACCCTGCAACTTCCTTGATATTGGCCATTGCATCTTGTAGAACCAAGTTAAGATTGTGTGCTGCACAGTGTACATAAAGAGCATTTTGTTCTCTTTCTAAAATCTTTGCTTGCACTCCAGAGTATATGCCACTCATGGTTGCAGCTCCATCGTTCCCCTTTGCTCTCTATACAGGCAATAGTATCCTTCTCTATTCCAGCAGCACTCTGATCTTTTACAGTATAAAAACCTAAAAATACTTCATGTATTTTCATGCTGGTTGCTCTCCCATTCTCTGCTCTGTCAACAGACATGTACAGGAAAACCTGGCTCAGCTGATCAACCTTTGATATGTCTTGTGTAGTATCCATTATTATAGAGTACAATTGTGCCTGTTGAATGTCTGAGACCATATCTTTTTGTACTTGTCCTGCAAGAATTTGGATCATCTTCTTCTGGATTTTTGGGCTCAAATATTTTGTGGATCTTTGAGGCATTTTAATAAGTTCATGAAGAACATTGCCATTGCCATAGTTAACGTCACATTATCAATCGTTTGTAGAGCTTGTCTCCTCAATTTCTTCTCTCGCCTTATTTGCTTTTCAGTTTCCTCATCTATTGTGCCCTTCATCCTCTATTGGTCATATACGACACAGGAATCAATATTAGCATTTGAGCTTTCATGAGCTTGTATTTTTGTGGTTAAGCTCTTCCATTTATTGATTCCTTTTGCCCATGCTGGCTTTTTTTTCTCCAAACAGCCAGCATGGCTCACAGTGCACAGAATTCAGCTTGGGAGAATAACACAACCATGTGACAGGAAGTTTAAGGCCAGTTTGTGTGATTTGATCATTTGATATTTTTCCATAAAGCATCTTTCATCATTATCTTTGGGAAACGGGCCAGGGGTATGCAATGGCCATAGGAAATAATGAATCTTTTATCTTTTGGGTCAGCAATTGTTACAGGAAATTTAGCCCTATCAGTGACATACTCAGAAGCAGTAGCACTTTCTAAAAGTTGGTAGATGTGCTTGCAGTTTGAATGGTAGCAGTGGAATTGATTGGCTCATTTGAGGTGGGAGTAATTGCTTGTATTTGACTCATATCTCTACCAAACTCATCCTCAATACTTTCTTCACTAATAGTCTGGGCACACCCCTCCACCTCAGTTGTTGTAACATTTGGAATTTGATAATTTTCTGCACTTGTCTCCTCTACATTTGCTATAGATGTAGTATTGCTTTCACCCACAGGTTTAGGGGCCACAAAAAAGCTACAGCATTTTTTGACTCTTCAAGTTCTCTTCCTTTCTTTTTTTTACGCTTTTGAGCACCACTGAGATGGGGATAAGTTGACATAGTGAAGAGATATGTGTGCCCTGTCAGTAAAACAGAGTTCCAGATATAAATTGGTCTTTAGTATAAGTGATCATTTACAATCTAAGACTGCGTAGTTCAATTTTAAAGAGTCTTTTGCTATTCAACAGATCAACTGTTTTGATGTGGGATTATATAAGTTTTACACTGAGTTGTAAATGCAAACAATGTATTTTACCACAATAAAGTAGTATCTGCATGTACAAACCAGTTTTCAGACCAATGTGGACATTACATGGTGCAGATAAACATAGGACGTCCATTATTTAAATATTAATCTCCTATCCCAAGATCATGCTAATAAATGCGGAAGTGGCTAGATCAACCCCACTTTTTACCACGTAGTGAGATATTTCCATACAGGAATTTGATCTTGTATATAACCTGGGGACTGACTATAAATGCAATCAGCACAAGATATACTTTTTACTTGTATTTGATTCATACAGAATATTCAAACTGTAAAAGAAATATGGAAAGCACAAAGCTGTCAATAAAACTGCTGATTCAAAACACAGTTCTATCTACTTATTTCATACATGAACAACAGCAAACCATTATCAGGAACACCTGAACATTTCACACATAGTGAGGTAGTCCCTGGGTTGCCTGGGTGGTCCTTGGGCTGCTCACTACCAACACTGGAAAGTAAGGTTAAGGACAAATACATAGGGGCACATTTACCTACCCGGTCCCTGTGCAATCCCCGATCTGGACTGTCCGACGAGGATGAACTCTGCCGCGATTCATGAAGATCGTGTGCCCGATATCAAGCATGTGTCGCTTCCCAGATCAGGTCCGCCAGATGTGCATTCAGTGGGGCCTGTCTGGTTGTAAGGTTCTTAGTCGGTAGATCCGAAGCTACTTCCTTTAATTTAAGGTTTCATTTCTATCAGGTATTTTTTCTGAGATTTGGTCTATTCTTTTTACTTTGATACAACATTTAAATGTTTTATTGTGTACTGTTGCGAGATGTCTCCAGAGGCTTTGTTGTAAAAAAAACACTGTTTTTGTTTTAAATCTATGGCCATTGAACCTCATTCTCAATGACTGGGTGGTTCTTCCCACATATTGAGTCCACAGCTACATGTAACCAAGTAAATTACTTACCATTAGCTAAATGTTATTCTTTGCTTACATTTGAATGATTCCCCTGTACTGTTTGATATAAATGTATCTGTTTTGCACTCTGATTATTTTGCAACAGAGGCAATTTCTTTTGTTACATCTGAATGTTCTTGATCTTTGTTCTCATTTCTGTTGTATCTGTATTTTATCAGTCTCCCGGAGTCTACTTGGAGCCACAATGTTTTTTATAGACACAGAATTTTTAAAGGTAATTTGCGGGCATTTCGGAAGGTCATCTTTGAGTATTGGGTCTCTTTTTAGTACATACCAATATTTCATGAGTACTTTTCTAATCGCTTTATTACCTTTTACAGAAAATTTAGTTTATACTTTTGATTTTCTGTGGAGTTTTATTATTATTATTTTTGTTCTCAGTGGTGAGGATTGTATTCTTCTTTTTTGAATTTCTTAAATAGGCATCTGTTACCAATTTTTTTGGGTACCCTTTATCTATGAATTTCTGTGTGATGACTTTTGATTGTTCTTTATAATCGGTTAATCTTTGCTGCAGTATTTTCTAATCCTTGCAAATTGGCTAAAAGGAATATTGTCCAGCCATTTGCGGTAATGGGCACTGTGATAAGTCAGATATCCATTACTATTTACTTTTTTGAAGAGATTTATCGTTATGATATTAATTTCTCTGAATCTAGAAATACCATTTGGGAGTCATTTATCTCTGTTGAGCAATTGATGCCCCACTGGTTCTTATTTAGGCATTCTATGACTTGTTCAGTTTCTTTTTTGCTGCTTTTTACATTGAAAAACAGGTCATCTATGTACCAATAATATTGGACTTTATGTGTATGCCAAAATTTTGTTGTGTACACCATTATGGACTCGAAGTCGCCCATGAATAAATTGAGTGCTACTCGAGTCCTCATGGCTATACCGAGGATTTGATGATATTATTTATCCTGGAAATCAAAGTAATTGTGTATAAGGACAAGTTCTAGACTTTTTACTAGAAATTCAATTTGTATATATGGCAGGTCTGTATTGGTAGTAAAAGAACATTCCATAGCCTTAGTCTTGATGTGTGGGAGATGTTTGAGTAAAGTGAGTTAACATCCATTGTCACAAGGAGATATCCCTTCCTCCATTCTACAGTATTGAGTTTTTCGATCAACTATGCCGAGTCCTTCAGATATGCAGGAATAAATCTAGAAAATTTAGTTAAACAGCCTATACCGGTTATGATAGGTCTGCCTGGAGGGTTGAACTCGTCCTTATGGACCTTTGGAAGGTGATAAAAGAATGCTTTTTTGGGGTAATGCATTGTCAAAAAGGTTTTTTCTTTTTATGTGCCATATTGATCAATTTATGATATTATATTGAATATTCTTTCATGGGGTCCTTTTTTTATGTTTTGTAAATCTTTAAATCTTTTTCCTTGCTTTAAACACAATTATTACGAACAGAACATTCATATAGGTTTTATGCTGAAATGAAATGGTTCCTCACGCAATAAAGTTGTACCATCATTAACAAAATAAAAGAAAAAAGAGAAAAAAATTCTCAAAGACAAGTTTGTATAAAACATGTGTTTTTTTAAATGTAAGATTATGCATGTGTTTTTTAATGAAGAAGATCCTAGTACAGGATTGAAACGCTTTGCAATTAATAAAGATATTGCCTTTTAAAACTTACGAGAAGTGCATGCAGCGCTATTCCTTGCAATTCCGAAAAGAACCTTCCTTGTGCTTTGATCATTAATTTTATGAGAATATCTTAGTAAAAGTTAAGTTATTCTCACTGTTTTGCTGTAGCTTTATTGTATGTACTACCCTTGTAAAACAGATGTCCAGTCTTTCCTAAACCTTGTATACATATAGCTAAAGTAAAATAATCAATACAGCTAAAAAATATTCCACCATGCTTTGAGGAACCAGTAAGTGCTAGTCGAAAAAACTGTCCTATTTTTACTCAGAGATGTTTATTGTTTCAAATGAGGCTATCCACTCCGTTTCGATTAAAAATACAGTAGGTGTCTTTATAAGAACATTACACAGACACCTGCTTGAACCTGTAATAGTTTCCCTGCTAGGCTCAGACCCTACTGTTTATTTATATTTATATTAGTTCTAGGGAAAAAGGGGTGATTTGAATTTTTAGGTTTTTTTATTATAAATTTTTTTAAACTTTTTTTATTTTTATATTTACTATTTTTCAGACTCCCTAGGGCAGTGGGGGTGAACCTATGGCACGCGTGCCAGAGAGGGCACGCAGAGCCCTCTCTGCAGGCACATGTACCATCTCCCCAGTCTCATGAAAGTGGGCCCCGACACCTGCTGGGTTTCTGCGCTCCGATACCTGCGCAGCTCTGGTGCACTCCGCTGCCTGCTCGTCTCCGGTGCTCTGATGCCTGCGCGGCCCGGCACTCCGCTGTCTGCGCGGCCCTGGTGCTCCGATGCCTGCGCGGCCCCGGCGCTCCACTTCCTGCTTGTTCGCGCCGCTCCGACGTCTGCGCGGCCCCGACGTTGTGCTTCCTGGGGTTGGGGGAGGCCCTATTTCTATCCTGGGGTGGGGGGTGAGGCCCTATTCTGGGTGGTTCTTCCCACATATTGAGTCCACAGCTACATGTAACCAAGTAAATTACTTACCATTAGCTAAATGTTATTCTTTGCTTACATTTAAATGATTCCCCTGTACTGTTTGATATAAATGTATCTGTTTTGCACTCTGATTATTTTGCAACAGAGGTAATTTCTTTTGTTACATCTGAATGTTCTTGATCTTTGTTCTCATTTCTGTTGTATCTGTATTTTATCAGTCTCCCGGAGTCTACTTGGAGCCACAATGTTTTTTATAGACACAGAACTTTTAAAGGTAATTTGCGGGCATTTCGGAAGGTCATCTTTGAGTATTGGGTCTCTTTTTAGTACATACCAATATTTCATGAGTACTTTTCTAATCGCTTTATTACCTTTTACAGAAAATTTAGTTTATACTTTTGATTTTCTGTGGAGTTTTCCTTATTATTTTTATTTTTGTTCTCAGTGGTGAGGATTGTATTCTTCTTTTTTGAATTTCTTAAATAGGCATCTGTTACCAATTTTTTGGGGTACCCTTTATCTATGAATTTCTGTGTGATGACTTTTGATTGTTCTTTATAATCGGTTAATCTTTGCTGCAGTATTTTCTAATCCTTGCAAATTGGCTAAAAGGAATATTGTCCAGCCATTTGCGGTAATGGGCACTGTGATAAGTCAGATATCCATTACTATTTACTTTTTTGAAGAGATTTATCGTTATGATATTAATTTCTCTGAATCTAGAAATACCATTTGGGAGTCATTTATCTCTGTTGAGCAATTGATGCCCCACTGGTTCTTATTTAGGCATTCTATGACTTGTTCAGTTTCTTTTTTGCTGCTTTTTACATTGAAAAACAGGTCATCTATGTACCAATAATATTGGACTTTATGTGTATGCCAAAATTTCGTTGTGTACACCATTATGGACTCGAAGTCGCCCATGAATAAATTGAGTGCTACTCGAGTCCTCATGGCTATACCGAGGATTTGATGATATTATTTATCCTGGAAATCAAAGTAATTGTGTATAAGGACAAGTTCTAGACTTTTTACTAGAAATTCAATTTGTATATATGGCAGGTCTGTATTGGTAGTAAAAGAACATTCCATAGCCTTAGTCTTGATGCGTGGGAGATGTTTGAGTAAAGTGAGTTAACATCCATTGTCACAAGGAGATATCCCTTCCTCCATTCTACAGTATTGAGTTTTTCGATCAACTGTGCCGAGTCCTTCAGATATGCAGGAATAAATCTAGAAAATTTAGTTAAACAGCCTATACCGGTTATGATAGGTCTACCTGGAGGGTTGAACTCGTCCTTATGGACCTTTGGAAGGTGATAAAAGAATGCTTTTTTGGGGTAATGCATTGTCAAAAAGGTTTTTTCTTTTTATGTGCCATATTGATCAATTTATGATATTATATTGAATATTCTTTCATGGGGTCCTTTTTTTTTATGTTTTGTAAATCTTTAAATCTTTTTCCTTGCTTTAAACACAATTATTACGAACAGAACATTCATATAGGTTTTATGCTGAAATGAAATGGTTCCTCACGCAATAAAGTTGTACCATCATTAACAAAATAAAAGAAAAAAGAGAAAAAAATTCTCAAAGACAAGTTTGTATAAAACATGTGTTTTTTTAAATGTAAGATTATGCATGTGTTTTTTAATGAAGAAGATCCTAGTACAGGATTGAAACGCTTTGCAATTAATAAAGATATTGCCTTTTAAAACTTACGAGAAGTGCATGCAGCGCTATTCCTTGCAATTCCGAAAAGAACCTTCCTTGTGCTTTGATCATTAATTTTATGAGAATATCTTAGTAAAAGTTAAGTTATTCTCACTGTTCTGCTGTAGCTTTATTGTATGTACTACCCTTGTAAAACAGATGTCCAGTCTTTCCTAAACCTTGTATACATATAGCTAAAGTAAAATAATCAATACAGCTAAAAAATATTCCACCATGCTTTGAGGAACCAGTAAGTGCTAGTCGAAAAAACTGTCCTATTTTTACTCAGAGATGTTTATTGTTTCAAATGAGGCTATCCACTCCGTTTCGATTAAAAATACAGTAGGTGTCTTTATAAGAACATTACACAGACACCTGCTTGAACCTGTAATAGTTTCCCTGCTAGGCTCAGACCCTACTGTTTATTTATATTTATATTAGTTCTAGGGAAAAAGGGTTTGAATTTTTAGGTTTTTTTATTATAAATTTTTTTAAACTTTTTTTATTTTTATATTTACTATTTTTCAGACTCCCTAGGGCAGTGGGGGTGAACCTATGGCACGCGTGCCAGAGAGGGCACGCAGAGCCCTCTCTGCAGGCACATGTACCATCTCCCCAGTCTCATGAAAGTGGGCCCCGACACCTGCTGGGTTTCTGCGCTCCGATACCTGCGCAGCTCTGGTGCACTCCGCTGCCTGCTCGTCTCCGGTGCTCTGATGCCTGCGCGGCCCGGCACTCCGCTGTCTGCGCGGCCCTGGCGCTCCGATGCCTGTGCGGCCCCGGCGCTCCACTTCCTGCTTGTTCGCGCCGCTCCGACGTCTGCGCGGCCCCGACGTTCTGCTTCCTGGGGTTGGGGGAGGCCCTATTTCTATCCTGGGGTGGGGGGTGAGGCTGATTCATCCTATCAATTTTACTCCCCATTTATTACAATGTGCAATTGGCACATTGTAATGAATGGATTAAAACGAAGTAGCCTTGGGATTTTGAAGGCTACCATGGCGACGGATCGTCGCTCCCCGTGACATCGGGGAGCGACGATCCGTGGCAAGATGGCATCTTTTTGAAGCCGCCGGCAGCATTGCCGCCGGCGATCGAGGTGAAAACACCCGCGATTGGTGCTAGCCGGCGATTGGGTCTTACCGGTAAGCCTTTGCTGCAATATGCAGCAAAGACTTACCGGCTATGGAGAGGGCTTGGCCTGCGAGCCCTCTCCATGCACCGGTACCCGGCATGCGCCGCACTAGAACGGCGCGCATCGGGAAGGGGTTAACGCTAAATACATTTTAGACTATTGTAATGCACTTATTGGTGCTTGCACAGCTAGGTAATCCGAGAAATTGAAAATCTATAACTACCTTTTATGTTTAATTATAATTGATT
The DNA here is from genome assembly GCA_019512145.1 of Engystomops pustulosus. Classification (NCBI taxonomy): domain Eukaryota; kingdom Metazoa; phylum Chordata; class Amphibia; order Anura; family Leptodactylidae; genus Engystomops; species Engystomops pustulosus. Next base: position 86,909,066 of record CM033646.1, on the reverse strand, counting down.
GACTTTTTGAGTTGAAGTTTTTGTGAGAAATAACAGTGGGTGGTTTTGCAATAATTCACAAAGTTTAGACAAGGGCAATGTTTAACTATGAATTCACTAAGTTTAGTTAACTGCAGTTTTAAGGGAATTGTATTATCACTGGCAGGTGAAAAACATCTCTGTTCATAAACTTGCCTAGGAAATGTCTTCTTGTCTACACATCATTCAGCTTTGCTGTAGTTTCTGGCAGGCATGTGGGAATAATAGTACTACTAATTAAAAGTGTATGACATGTAGAACCCAGGAGAAAAATGCACATGTCACATTGTATTTACTGACAAGGTCTTCTCAAGATGATTGAATAACTTTTACATCCAGTCACTGATGTAATACTACGCAGTGTAATATAGAAAACATTAAATTTGCATACTGTACCAATAAACAAAATATAAAGTGCACAATGTAACTGAATGGAGAAAACATGCAACTGCATGTTCAGAACTTTAGCCCCCCTAGCGACCTGGCCCTTTTCTGTTTTTTCATTTCCATTTTTCACTCTTCACCTTCAAAAATCTATAACTTTTTATTCTTACACCTAAGGAGCTCAGCAATGTCTTGTTTTCTGTGTAATAATAATAATAATAATAATAATAATAATAATAACAATAATAATAATCTTTATTTGTATAGCGGCATCAAATTCCATAGCGCTTACAAATTGCACTTCATAGTGATGGTAGTGAATATTCCATGCCGTGTACTGGGAAGTGGGAAAAAAATACCGAAGGAAGTGAAAATGGTGAAAATGTGCATTTGCACCATTTTCTTGTGGGCTTGGATTTTACGTCTTTCACTGTGCGCCCCATATGACATGTGTACTTTATTCTTTGGGGCGGTACAATCACGGGGATACAAAATTTGTATAGGTTTTATAATGTTTTCATACATTTACAAAAAATTAAGCCTATTGTACAAAAATATATTTTGGTATTTTGCCATGTTCTGGCGCTAATAACTTTTTCATACTCCGGTGTACAGAACAGTGGGTGGTGTCATTTTGTGCGACTTTTGATGCTACCATTTTTAGGACAGTATGACCTTTTGATCACGTTTAAAATTTTTCTAAATGGCCAAAGGGCCATTTTGAACTTTGGTCACTATTTTCCGTTACATTATTATTTTTTATAGATTGGACATTGTTGAATGTAGCAATACCTAATTTGTTTATGATTTTTACTTTTTTACTGTTTATATCTATATCAGTTCTAGGGAAAGGCGGGTGAATTTTTGTTTTTTTTATTATGTATATTTTTTCAAATTTTTCTTATTTTTACTTTCACTGTTTTTCAGACCCCCTAGGGCAGGGGTGGTGAATGCAGAGCCCTCTCTGTGGGCACGCTTGCCACCTCCACTACTGTCTCTATATTAATCATTGCAATACTGGCCAGGCAGGAAAAGCTGCCGAGAGCTCCAGTGATCTCTCTCACTGAAGGCTACATCTGACCTGCTCTGTGCTCACTAGTTCTGCCTTAGAGAAACAGCAGCAGGTAAGTGACCGCCCCTCCACTCCCTCCCCCTTCTCCTGCAGCCCAGGAACACGAGGAGTCAGACAGAACTGCCGGAGGATAAGGCATCAGCGCCCAGTACAGATGAGTGCAGGAGGAGGGAGTGGGCAGAAGCTGCTCTGTGTGTATTACAAAGGCAGCAGTCAGGTGGCTTTGGGACACTAAGCAACTATAGGTCCTTATTGTTTAGTGTCCAAATTTCCCAGTATGACAGATATGCATGGCCCCATATTTACTGCCCTTGGCCCGAATCACTCGTCGCTGTGCTATGCTGCCAGTGACCCAGGGGGGCATTACACTGCCCTCACTGAAATCAGGGCACAGGTGCTCAGAGCTCCAGACCAAGGGAGGTATATATATATATATATATATATATATATATATATATATATGCCACATATATGTGTCATATGTGGTGATTTGATGGTAAATTCACTTTCTTGGTTCCATGTAACTTTGTTATTCAATGCAACCACCCTCCACCCCACATTCCGCACTTTGCCCTACACACCCCCTGCCGAATTGGATTCAACAATCCTTCATATTGCCCCTATATGGTGGTAGTATCCCTCACTGTATAAGGGTAGTGACCCACACTGTATGGCGGTAGTGTACCTCACTGTATGGCCGTAGTGCCCCTCACTGTACGTCAGTAGTGTCCCTCACTGTACGGCCATAGTGTCCCTCACTGCATGGCGTTAGTGTTCCTCACTGTATGGTGGTAGTATTCCTCACTGTATGGCGGTAGTGTGACTCACTGTGTGGCGGTAGTGTTCCTCACTGTGTGGCCGTAGTGTTCCTCACTGTGTGGCCGTAGGGTTCCTCACTGTGTGGCCGTAGGGTTCCTCACTGTGTGGCCGTAGGGTTCCTCAATGTGTGGCAGTAGGGTTCCGTACTGTGTGGCAGTAGTGTTCCATACTGTGTCGTGGTAGTTTTCCTCACTGTGTGGCGGTAGTGTTCCACACTGTATGGCTATAGTGGCCTTCACTGTATGAGGGTAGTATTTCTCACTGTATGGAAGTGGTCTCCCTCACTGTATGGCGGTGGTGTCCCTCACTTTATGGCGGTGGTGTCCCTCACTGTATGGAGCTGGTTAACCTCATTGTATGGCGGTGGTGTCCCTCAGTGTATGGCGGTGGTGGTCCTCACTGTATGGTGGTAGTGTTTATGGCAATATGGTGGTAGTGTTCCTAACTGTATGAGGGTAATATTATTCACTGCAAGGCGGTAATGTCCCTTAATGTATGTGGGGTAATGTTCCTCACTATATGGGGGTAGTGTTCCTCACTGTATGCCGGTAGTGTTCCTCACTGTATGGGGGTAGAGTTCCTCACTGTATGGGGGTAGAGTTCCTCACTGTATGGCTGTAGTGTCCCTCACTGTATGGGGTTAGTGTCATTCACTGTATGGGGGTAGTGTTCCTCAATGTATGGGGGTAATATTCTTCAATGCATGGTGATAGTGTTCCTCACTGTATAGTGGTAGTGCTCCTCACTCTATGTCGGTAGTGTTCCTCACTGTATGGCAGCAGTGTTCCTCACTGTTTGGGGGTAACATTCTTCACTGCATGGCGGTAGTGTTCCTCACTGTAAGCGGGTAATGTTCCTCATTGTATGGGGGTAATGTTCCTCATTGTATGGGGTTAGTGTTTCTCACTGTATACGGGTGGTGTTCCACACTGTATGAGTGTAGTGTCCCTCACTGTATGGGAGTAGTGTACCTTTCTGTATGGTGATAGTGTACCTTACTGTATGGCGGTTGTGTCCCTCACTCCATGGAGGTGTCCCTCACTGTATGGCAGTGGTGTCCCTCACTGTATGGGGGTAGTATTTCTTACTGTATGGGGAGTATTGTTCCTCACCGTATGGTGGTGGTGTCCCTCACTGTATGGCGATGGTGTCCCTCACTTTATGGAGGCGGTGTCCTTCACTGTATGGGGGAAGTGTCCCTCACTATATGGGGGTAGTGTTCCTCACTGTATGCCGATAGTGTTCCTCACTGTATGGGGGTAATGTTCCACACTGTATGAGTGTAGTGTCCCTCACTGTATGAGGGTAATGTTCCTTACTGTATGATGATAGTGTTCCTTACTGTCTGGCTGTTGTGTCCCTCACTGTATGGCGGTGGTCTCCCTCACTGTATGGAGGTGTCCCTCACTGTATGGCAGTGGTGTCCCTAACTGTATGGTGGTTGTGTCCCTCACTTTGTGGGGCAAGTGTCCCTCACTGTATGGGGGAAGTGTCCCTCACTATATGGGGTTAGTGTTCCTCACTGTATGCCGGTAGCGTTCCTCACTGTATGGCAGTAGTGTTCCTCACTGTATGGCGGTAGTCTTCCTCACTGTATGGGAGTAATATTCTTCACTGTATGGTGGCATTGTTCCTCACTGTATGGCCGTAGTGTTTCTCACTGTATGGCAGTGGTGTTCCTCACTGTATGGCAGTAGCGTTCCTCCCTGTATGTTGGTAGTGTTCCTCACTGTATGGCAGTAATGTTGCACACTGTATGGCAGTAGTGTTCCTCACAGTTTTGTGGTAGTGTTCCTCACTGCATGGCGGTAGTTTTCCTCACTGTATGGCAGTAGTATTCCTCACTGTATGCGGGTAGTGTTCTTCACTGTATGGGGGTAGTGATGCTCACTGTATGGGGGAAGTATTCCTCACTGTATGGCAGTAGTGTTCCTCACTTTATGGTGGTAGTGTTCCTCACTGTATGGGGGTAGTGTTCCTCATTGTATGTCATTAAAGTTCCTCACTGTATGGCGGTTGTGTTCCTCCCTGTATGGCGATAGTGTTCCTCACTGTATGGCTGTAGTGTTCCTCACTGTATGGGGGTAATATTCCTCACTGTATGGGGGCAGTGTTCCACACTATATGGCAGTAGTGTTTCTCACTGTATGGTGGTAGTGGCCCTTACTGTATCACCAATGTATTTGCTCCTGCTTTGTGATATAATTGCCGATGTTGGCCTTTCTTTAGTGCTCTGTTTATTATCACTATGGTGTTATTAATCTTGTTGTAATGGTAAAGGTCATCATGTGGCAGTATTGCTGTTTATGTACCTTCGCCACCACTGTCCTAGGGTCATTTAAGCCTAGGTTGTCTGACAGATGCGTCCCTATACTGCCATTCTACAGTATAGCAGTATATGGGGATTTTCCACTCCATTCATCAAAATGTGCAATTTTCACATTGTAATGAATGGGTTAAAATGAGACAGTCTTGGGTCTTCAGAAAGCTCGAGGCTGTCATGGCGACTGATCCCCGTTCCCCAATGATGTCACAAAAAATTACACACCAAAAAAATATATAAACACCTGAGGCTCCCTCTGTTGCATTGGTTGTGTAAGCCTCTACCACCACCTTCAAAGGTGACATGGCCACCTGTCTCCCTGCAATGGAACGATGTGACACCATCACTACCACAACCATCACCATAACTTTCTACACCATCGGAAGGAAACATTCAACTTTCTATGCCCCAAACAAGGAAGAAAAAGTGTAAGTTTGGTCGATCTCACCCATGAGCCCTGGTTCTGACTGGAGTAGCAAACTATTGAAAAACTACTATTCCTCACAGCTTTAAAAATGTTACGGTAAAAGTTTTACCATAATGCATAATTCCCATCTACTACTACAGGACATCTCCATCCTACACCAACAGGTTGTGGGGAAAATAATTAGTTGAGAAGTGCACATCACAACGGATACATGGCCTAATAACCATATATTATCCAATGGACACTGAAACCACTGAAAGTAGAAATCACTGTGGCGCATATTGAGGATAACCAGTTACCGAGTATTTCCTCCGTTTGCCTCTTTCTGATCCACTTCCTCTTCTACTGCCTCCTCATCCAGTCAGCGTTTGGTCAGCACCATCAGTTTCAGCAGAGTCATGGGGAAACGGCAGCAGGCTGTGTTGGAGCTCATTTGTTTGGACAAAAGACCACATACTTCCCGTATTTCATAAATTGTACATATTGCAAATCATAGAATAAACATGTAAATCAGATAATTAAAAAAGAACAGTGATCAAAATTCATCCAGATACCTGCAAGTTATTGGTATTAATCTGACAACTGGTGCTAATCTACTTAATTATCTGATTTAACCCTTTACTGGCACGTGACATAGTAGAATGTCACGTGTCGGCTGCGGGTGAATGGAGAGGGCTCACGGGCTGAGCCCTCTCCATAGCTGGTAAGTCTTTGCTACATAATGCTGTTATAGTGTTAACCCATCCATTGGCATTGACAAAGCAGATCCACATCAAGAGACTACTTGCTGACAGACTCGGGCCAGGAAGGCCAACCACAGCAGATATATCCCCCTCCTTTTTTAGGCCAGTCCGCCAGATGTTATGGAGGAGGACGAGGAGAGGAGCCAGATACTTGGAAAGAACTTTCAAACCACCAACAATGGCGAGCAGATTGCAGGCAGGGAACAATCTCTAGTAGTAAATATTTCTTCATTTACACTAAGCCCAGTCCAACTCTCAATTGGACACTTTTGAACTAGGGATGGACTTCAAGCGTTTCTTTAGAACCATTCAGCTTAAAGCCTATTTTCATGACAAACCCCAGGTTCCACCAAGAAGTGGAGCCTTAACCTAGGATAATCCTAAAGTCAATCTGATGGAACTTGGTCTACAGACTAAGAGCACCTTCATGCCACCTAGAATATCACCAGGCGTTGAAACGTTCACCCACCTAGGGAACAGGGATATAGATATATTATATAAAATATATTATATAAAATATATATTTCCGAGTTGAGTATACAAGGGGCCATATAAAAATATCCAGTCATCTCAATGCAACAGATAGACAAGCATATAGATCCCTTATGTCTGACAAGAATTTAGTGATCAAACCAGCTGATAAGGGTGGGCCCTAGTACTCATGGACCGTATGGACTACGTCACAGAAATCAATCGCCAGCTCAATGATGCAGAGGTATATCGTGAAGTACCCAGTGATCCAATATACAGAATAAGAGATAAGATTCATAGAACACTATCCTTTCATTAAACAAGGGGCACGATAAACAACCCACCGGGAAGACCAATTGTAGCATCGACCGATTCAATCCTGTCTCCCATGTCAAAATTACTGGAGAAGGTCCTTACAAAGTTAGTCAGACACACCACCTCATTTTTATTGGACACTTCAGACTTTTTACAATTCATTAATTCATTACCAGCGTTAAGGGGCAACAATAAACTAGTCTATATAGCCTATAGACCTCAATTCAACATCAAAAGGGGATCCAATCAGTCTTTAAGATGCTGAGTAGAACAGGACTTGAACCAATGGTAGTTAAGTTTTACATTGATTTACTCCACCTTGTCTTGGAAGAGAATTATTTTCTCTTTCAAGACCAATTCTTCATATAGTTACAAGGATCAGCCATGGGGTCCAATATGGCCCCACCATATGCAAATAGTTTCATGGCAGAATTGGAGGAAAGCTATATCTACCCAAGTACACTTTTCCAGCAGAGCTCCATTATATGGAAATGTTTCATAGACGATGTAGCCTATTACATTACTCCAGTAACCACCCCCAGGACACCAAGAGGGCAATCCCAATTCACTAGACTTAATACACTAGTGAGCAATCCAGTTACCATACAGAGGGTCAAGGAGATGGCAGAATGCTTAAGGGAAAGTTAATACCCAGACAAGATAATAAATGAGAGTCAACTTCCTAGATACAGACAAAACTATAAAGGAAATATCAAAAGAATTTCCTTTGTGCACAAATTCCATCCGACTATGCACAGTTTTAAACTTCATTCGAGCACACTGGCACATCCTAGATAAAACTTATCCAAATATTGAGGAGTTTCATAACACAGTATTAACTTGCACCAAACGACACACGAATCTGAGAGACATGTTGGTCAGAGCGGATCTAGGCTCAAACACAAGGGTCACAAGACAGACCTTCCTTCATACTATATCGGACGCAGAGCCGATGTCGGTTCAGCTCAAGATCTGAGCCAAACCGGCATCGGGACACATGGGGTGCCGGCCGTGACTGATAGCCGACACCCCAGTGTAACATCCACGGTCATAGAGGGCTTCGATTGCGGGTGTTTAACCCATTAAATGCCGCGGTCAGCGCGACTGCAGCATTTAACTTGCATTTGGGGTGTCTTTTCCCCACGATCGAACCCCCCCCCGAGCCATTTTTGGGGGGCACTGATCATTGCAATGGTAACTCTGGGGTCTGTTCTGAAATGTCAGTGACGTCATCTTACAGGCACAGTGTCAGCCTATGCATATGAATAGGCTGACACTGCTAATACCCTGCAATACATCAGTATTGCAGAGTATTATCATGAACAAGCAAACAGATGATTGCTTGTTCATGCCCATGGTGGAAATAGTAAAAAAGTAAAAAAAAAATGTTTTCAATAACAAATAAAATGTCCATAAGCCCCATAGCAGATATAGAGACATAGAACGGAAAAAAAAGTCTAGATCATAACACAAACCCCACATAAATAGTATCAACGCGTCCGTAACAACCCGTAGAATAACAGTAAATAATTATTGAACCCACATGATGAACACCGGTAAAAAAAACTGTTAGAAACCCTTTAAACATTATGATTCTTACCTATTCAATCCCGCAAAAAATGCTATAAAAAGAGATAAAAAAAACATATGTACTCCAAAACGATACTGGTGCAAAGTACAATATGTCCCACAAAAAAACAAGCCATAAAGAGTAACAATGTTATGCCACTTGGAAGACGGCAATGCAAAAATGATAGATTTTTCCCACATTAAGGTTTTTTTTGACAAATTTAGTGAAACGTAAGAAAAAATATTCATGTATGGTATCCCCGTAATCGTCCCATAGAATAAAGATAGCATAATTATTAGGCTTTATGGTGAACACCAAAAAAAAAAAAGTTAAAAATCCAATACAGAATGGATGCTTTTCTATTCCTGCCCTCAAAAAAAAGTTCCTAAATTTTCAACAATAGGGGATACCAACCCCAAAATGGTAACACTGGAAAAAGCATCTCATCCCACAAAAAAAAATGCCATCACATGGCCTATTAACGCAAAAGGTAAAATTTTATAGCCTACAAAACGGGCAATGAGGAAACTAAAATCCTGACAGCTGCAGGGTACTCCTTCCCTTCGGCGCCTCGCTGTGCGCCCATAAATCAAGTAGCAACCACATGAGGGGGGTCTCTTTACTTGGGAGAAATTGCAGAACAAATAGTATGGTGGATTTTCTCTTTTTATCTTTTGGAAATGTGTGAATTTTAGGGCTAAATGAACGTATTACCGTCAAAATTTGACCATTCTAAATTTCACCTCCAATTTCATTAAATTACTATGAAGATCTCAAGGGGTTAACAATCTTCCTAAAAGCTGTTTCTGATAGATTGAGGCGTGCAGATTTGAAAATGTGTTGATTATATAGGGGGTTTTGATGCTAAATATGTAAAATGTAATTCAAAACTGTATTTATCAACAAAATAGTCAATTCTGAAAATCTGGAAAAGCAAGTCAGAATCCAAAAAATGGAGCTGAGCCTTAAGCTACAAAATGGCTGCGTCCTTAAGGGGTTAAGAAAGGTTCCAAAACATACAGCAATAGCAGGTGAATATGCCTATAAACTTAATATTGTACACAGTACATGTTTTGTCACAAAACAGTTGCGCCAACCAAGCTAACCACTGTGCACATTATCGGTCTATTTACAAGAACGCATGTTATACACAATGCCATATAGCACATATCCTGCCCCAGAGTTCAAAACAAAACCAAAAATATAGATATATATGCATATAAAATGATATTGGCATTCTCGAAAGATAAGAGGGGGTCTACATATAGGCAGACAGAGACACTGGGGCACATTTACTTACTTAGTCCTGTCGCGAACCCGCGGTGCGTTGTCTGGCGAGGATTCGGGTCCAACGCGATTCACTAACCTCACGTGCTCGAGTTCCTTCATCTGTTGCTTCTGCCCCGAGGTCCGCCAGAGTTCACCTGCTTCTTCCGGGTGCATGTGAATGCTTGGGAAACCCGACGAAAGTGCGGCGTTCGGAGCCTTAGTAAATGTGCCCACTGTATTCATATAATAATTTCATGGAGATATCATCACATGAATAAATAATATTAACCTATTGTACTCACCATCAATTTATACTTAAAACATAACCCCATATGGAATATATATAAGGCGTTTAATTAGGATAAACCTGGTTAAGTTTGCAAGGGTACCTCAGGTGTCGCTATATACAGCCGCTGCTCTTAGAATTGCTTCACTCTTCAATTCCATGTGCACTCACAGAGGCCAACTTCACCAAATAAGTGAACGCAGCCTGACAAGGTAACCTCTGTGCCAGCTCGACCTGTTCTGTTAAACGCGGATACATATAGAAATCCCCCAAAAGAGTGGAGAGGGTGTCGGCAGTAATTCTGCATTGATATCACTGATCATTTTACCCTTCATTTCATCCATCGGTGCCCGCTTTCAATTGGTCAATAATCCATCATTAGAATTGCTAAAGCCAAAAACAAACAGGAGTGGATCCAAAACAGAGATGACCAGTAAATGGGATATGTGCATGTTCTCTGTGTTCTGTATCCACTCCTGCTTTTGGCTATCAATCCTGAGGCTTTTCAATCCTTCTGACAGATAGAAAACTAAACATAGTGGCAATGTCATAGAGCGGTGAAGGGTGAAAACAACATTATGGAAATCATAGGGTGTTCCAGGGAGACAGCGGCAGTTGGCAGCAGCATGAGTAGGCCACAGTGTGGCACAATGATACAGTGTGGAGGTGGTTGCAAACTGGTAAGCCACAAAATGGCACAATGATGCAATGTGGAGGTGGCGTCTGCAGTAGCAGGATCCCACAGAGTGGCACAATGGTACAGTGGGGAGGTGGTAGCAACCTGGAAAGCCACAGAGTGGCACAATGATACAGTGTGGAGGTGGCGTCAGCAGCAGCAGGAGCCCACAGAGTGGCACAATGATACAGTGGGGAGGTGGCATCAGCAGCAGTAGCAGGAGCCCACAGAGTGGCACAATGATACAGTGTGGATGTGGCAGCAACCTGGTAAGCCACAGAGTGGCACAATGATACAGTGTGGATGTGGCGTCAGCAGCAGCAGGAGCCAACAGAGTGGCACAATGATACAGTGTGGAGGTGGCGGCAACCTGGTAAGCCGCAGAGTGGCACAATGATAAAGTATGGAGGTGGAGGCACACTGGTAAGCCACAGAGTGACACAATGATACAGTGTGCAGGTGGCGGACAATTCCAGTTCCTGCAGCCATACCAGTAGTACGTGAGCGATCACTGCCAGGAATCCCTCGGTCAGACCTGACAGAGGATGGACAATGGTGCCCAAAGGCAGTGACCAACTGTCTTTTCAGTATTTCTCTATAGTACTCAGGTAGCAAGGGTCCAAGAGGGTAAAGAGAGCCAAAACTCATCCCTATTTTGGATGTTGACTACTCGGATGTCACTAGTTAGGCAAATCAGCATGCTGCGTGCCATCTGCACAAGTTACTCTGAGGGACTCCCGGCCTCCATCTCCACTGTATACTGCCACGGTGCTTCTGAGTCATCTACCTCATCTTCTACCTCCTCTGGATGCTCCAGCTCCTCCTCTCGTCACCTGAGTGGAAAAACCACTAATTTCACCAGACTCTGCTTGTGCTCCAATGTCCTCCTCCTCCTCCAGCTCAGCCCCAACCGGAGTAATGTGGCCACGACATGAAGTCTCCACTTCTCCAGTGCCCTGACCAGACAGATTTTGCAGCATGAGTTCCAGGACATGAAGCAGTGGAATTACGTTATTTATCCCGCATTCCTCGCGACTGACAAATAATGTGGCCTCTTCAAAGGGCCTAAGCAAACAGCAGGTGTCACACATGAGCTGCCAATGGAAGACATCAAAGTTACACAGGGGAGTACTCCGGTCCACTTCCATCATCAAAAAAATTAATTAATGGCTTTTCTCTGTTCATACAGGCTATCTAATATATGGAGGCTGGAATTCCAACAGGTGGAAACATCGCATATCAGACTATGTTTTGGGAGGCCGTTCTGACACTGCAACTCGAGGAGTGTGTGCTTGGCTTTGTAAGAATGGCTGGAGTGTGTGTAAAGTTTCCTGGCCATTGTTAGATTGTCTTGCAGATGGGTAGAAGACTTGAGGAACCTGTTGACAATCAGATTGAACAAGTGGGCCATGCAGGGCGCATGGGCCATCCCTCCTCAGACACCATGTTCCTCCCATTGTCTGTCAGCATGGTTCCGGTTTTCAGTTGTCGCGGAGAAAGTCACAGATTGATTTCTTGTTGCATGACGCCAAGCAGTTCCTCCCCTGTGTGACTTCGTTCGCCCAGGCAAACCAGGTGTAGAAATGCGTGACACCACTGTGCCCTGCATATGTGGTATGATGGAGCAGCACTTAGACATGTGGAGGCTGAGTTGGTGGTAGGGTAGGAGAAGGAGGCGGTAGACACTGGCGCAGGAGCAGCAGTTTGACAATGTGGAGGAGAAAGCGGCGTCTCTTGTTCAAGTTGTTGGTGTGGCTGGGCAGGAAGCACATTCACCCATTGGTCCGTAAAGGACATGTTCTGGCCCGGACCCTAGTTACAGCTCCACACATCTGCGCTGTCGTGGATCTTGGAAGAAACCGATAAGGACTGGCCCCTCCTTCTGTTCTACATATTTGTGGATGGCTGGCACTGCCTTTTTGGAAAAAAAAATTGCGGTTTGGAGCTCTCCATCTCAGTTCGGCACAAGCCATAAGTTCTCTAAAGAGAGCAGAGTCCACAACTTGGAAAGGGAGGGACTGCAATACCAACAACTTGGACAAATGTATGGTCAGCTTCTGCACCTTAGGATGGCTGGACGCATACAGTTGTATCTTTGTAATCGCCTCGCTCATAAACTGCTGGCGCCATGCTTAGCGAGGAGCCGGAGCATCTGGACTGGGAGATGATGTCAAAGACAAACAGCTCCCTTCGGCAAAGGAGCTTGGGCCTTGACTGGCTGAAACAGCATGTGTGCCACTAGGTTCTGCTGCTGTGGCAGCAGGCTGGACCACCACATCTGTTCCACGTTTCTCCCAGGCCATCGGATGGTGACGCTGCATGTGTTGACGCAGGATCGGGGTGCCAACATTCGCTCCCTGGCCCAGCTTCACTTTCTGCCCGCAGATTCTATATATACACATGCTCGGCTCCTCTGGCCACACACCGCCGAGGTAGTGAATTTATTGCCAACACTCCTAATGCCACTGCCTCGCTGATCCCCTGTCCCACTGCTTACTTGGACCTCTGAAGCAGGGTTTGTACCCCACATCCGTTTGGCTCCTGTCCTCACACTGCTGCCACCCTGCTGCCTGCTCCGCTGCCTGACGCGCGAGCTAACACTCTCTTTGCCCGAGTATGATGAATCTCTTGCTACACCCAGCTCCCAAGTGCGATCAGCTACATCTTCGTCAATTTGCGGTGTCAGTATGCACAGCCTGCCTACTACACGAAGCAGCGAATGTCTGCCCCACCTCTTCACTGCCAAGCAGCTGCTGACTGTCCTCAAACACTTTGTCCTTGCTGTATCGTGCCACTGAGCCCAGACCACCTAGTAGCTCTCTGGCTGAAGGAAAAGAAAAGGACAGAGGCTGGTTGAGTGCAGGTGAGGGCAGTTGGCCTGCTCCTGGGCCATGCCAACTAATTGTTGTATCTGACGAACCCACAGACTCTTGGTGGGGGTTGTTAGATGTTATCTTTGAGGAATTGTGTGACCTATTCAACCAATCAACAACCTTTGGGTTGTTGATCAACACACTGCCTCTAGATGACAATGGCAATTCTGGCCTCACAGAGTCACCCCTACTGCCATGTTCTCTTACTGTGCTACAATCTCTGCCAGCTCCACCTGCCACCTTTCTGTCTGCCATAGTGGTTAATCAACTTCTTGGATTTGACATGTATTTCTTGCTATCAACTTTAGCAACACAAAAGTATGGGAATTTGCGTTATACAGGTACCCCATAAGAGACACCTTGTAATTGGAGCAAAAATCACTGTATAAACTATGTGGATTGGACAATAATTTTTTGCTCTCAACTTTAGTAACTCAAAAGTATGGGAATTGCGTTTTCCAGTTACCCCACATCAGACACCCTGTAATTGGAGCGAAAATCACTGTAAAAACTACATGGATTTGACACATATTTTTTGCTCTCAACTTTAGCAACACAAAAGTATAGGAATTTTCATTATAAAGATACCCCACAACAGACACCCCGTAATTGGAGCAAAAATCACGGTAAAAATTATGTGGATTTGACACGTATTTCTTGCTCTCAACTTTAGCAACACAAAAGTATGGGAATTTGCGTTGTCCAGATACCCCACAATAGACACCCTGGGAGAGGAGCAGAAATCACTACAGTAGCTATGTGGATATTAAACAGATTTCTTCCTAGTGGCTTCAGTAACAAAAAGAATTGCTATTTAGGGTATACAGATCCCCCAAAATGCACAACCTGGGATTGGAGCAGAAACCGCTACACCACAGTAGAGTAGAAGCAGCTGGACGCTACAGACAGCACATGCAGTGTGGCTGACAGTTTTTATAGGACTGTGTGACATCACTGATTGGCTTACAGGTTTGCAGAAGGTCATCGAGGTTGTTCCTTTCTGCTTCCCAGAGTTCTCTGCCCCATGTAACACGTTGTGCTCACGGCCATTTAGCTAAAAAAGCGGGGAAAAAAATACTTTGCTCCTAAGAATCAGCGTAAACTTCGGATTTGTGACTAATCGAATTTTCAGTGTAAATTCGGACCGAATTCCACTTTTTTCGAATCAAATCGCTCAGCTCTAATGTATATGTGTAGCTATAGGCTTGTCTCTATTATTGCGGATGTCCCCAATATGGTCTCCTAACCTCCGTTGTAGTTCTCTTGTTGTCATATCAACATACTCGAGACCACAGATGCATGTGGCCTTGTAGATCACTCCTACCGAGAGACAGTTTATTAAGTCCCTGATTGTAAAGACCTCCACAGTGACATTGCTCTTAAATGTCTTAGATGCATCAATATATGGGCAAGCCATGCAACCCCCTCCACATCTAAAACATTATTTAGGCTTACGATCTAGCCATGTATTCTTATTACCTGGGGGCACGAAGTGACTCCGTACCAGCCTATCTCTCAGAGAGCGTCCACGTCTGTACGTGACAAGTGGTCTAGGACCAACCATTGTCTTTATGTCCTTGTCCATCTGCAAAATGTGCCAGTGTTTCTGTAAAATTTTCTTAACATCTTCTACTCCATTGTCATATGTCTCAACAATCCGACATGGCCCCTCTGTTCACTATCCCTTGTGCTTGTATAGAGATGTGTTTGTTCAAAGCCTGCCACATGTTTAAAGGCTGATCTCAGAATACTGTCAGGATACCCCCTCTGTCTGAACCTTTTTCTTAAGAAAAAAAAACTAAAAATTCAAATCACCCCCCTTTCCCTAGAACTGATATAAATATAATTAAACAGTAAAAATCATAAACACATTAGGTATTGCCGTGTCTGAAAATGCCTGATCTATCAAAATATAATAGCGGTTTTTCACTGCGTTTAACCCCGTAACGGAAAATAGCGTCCAAAGTCTTTTTATAAAAAAATTTATAAAAAGTGATCAAAAGGTCTCACAGTCCCAAAAATTATAGCAGTGAAATCACCATCAAAAGTTCGCAAAAAATGACACAACCCTCAGCACCGTACACCAAAGTATGAAAATAATTTTCAGTTATTGGTGCCAGAAGATGGCAAAATAAAAAAAATTATATTTTGTACAGGAGGTTTAAATTTTTTTAAATGTATGAAAACATTATAAAACCTATACAAATTTGGCATCCACGTGATCGTACCGACCCAAAGAATAAAGTAGACATGTCATTTTCACTGCATTTGGAATTTTTTTCCCGCTTCCCAGTACACGCCATGGAATATTAAATACTGTCACTATGAAGTGGAATTTGTTACGCAGAAAATAAGCCATCACACAGCTCTTTATGTGGAAAAATAAAAACGTTATAGATTTTTGAAGCTGGTAAGTGAAAAATGAAAGTGAAAAAACTAAAAAAAGGCCAAGTCGTTAAGGGGTTAAAGAGAAAAAAGTTGCCCGTTAGTGAGTATTTTAACAACTTACAAACTAATCTGTTGTGTGCCTGAAATTGTCTCCCTTTGCTCGATAGAAAGAAGGCTGCTGCCTCCAGGCCAAGGTTGTGTGAGACTGAGGAATAAAGTGCTTCCACATCAATATTCCCTAATAAAACATCCTCATCAACAACAATCCCCTCCAACCTTCTGAGAAGGTCCGTTGTGTCCCTCAAGTATGATGGCAGGGACACTACAAAGGGGCGCAAGATTCTATCAACGTATATTCCTATGTTCTGAATCCCCAAGACTATTGGTCTCCCTTTTAAGGGACTGAAGCCCTTGTAGACCTGGGGGAGTGCATAAAAAGTAATTGTCATAGGGAATTTTGGTAACATAAATTCATATTCATCTTTTTAATGAGACCATCCGCAAGGATGGGATTTTTCTGCAGTATTTCATAGAACATCACATCACGAAGTATTGCATAGCACATCTGATTAAATTTGTGTGCATCCATCACCATAACATCCCCCCCCCTTATCGGAGGATTATATAACGATCCCAGAATCCCCTTTAAGGCTTTTTAAGGCCATTATCTGGTTTCTGGTCATATTGTATGCTGTACATATGGGTGTAATCCTTTTCAATTCTTGTGAGACAGTCTCCACAAATACATCTATGCAGGAAACTCCACCCTTAGAAGGCATCTTAGTACTCCTCTTGAGGTCAGTGAGCGGACCTTTACCCTCCAGCCTAGCTCAAAGAGTAGTCTAACGTCCTCTAGCATATTTGTGGGGATCCCAAGTTCACAGGTCTCTTTGTGTGCCTGTCTAATAAAATGCTTACGCCAATGCAGGCGTCTAGCAAATAAATGGAGTTCTTTTACCCACAAATATTTTTAAGTCAGCAGTAGGGACGAATGATAGTCCCCTCTCCAGTACCTCAATTTGTTCAGCTGATAGGGGTTTACTGGATAGGTTCCGGATTTGAGAGGAGTATTCTTTTGAGAATTGTACCGACTCCTTAGTTGGTAGCTGTTCTCTAAAAAAGCTCCAGTGGCCTGGTCAGCACCTTCCGTTCCACCTGTGCCTCTACCTCTTTTTCCTCCCTTGCCTCTATTCTGTCCCCTAGGAGACTGGTTCCTGCTTTCTGACTCTGATTGTTTCGCTTCTGTGGATCAGTATATCTGTTTCAGTTTCCCTAGCTATCCTTTGGGTACTGAGAATGGTGTGTGCTTGGTTGTCTCTAGAATCCCGCAGATCCCTAGAAAATTGCCTGTGTTTCCTCTCCTTGAGATGGAACTGAAATTTCTCTAATGTATTCTGCAGCTGGGTTTCTCTAGCTGAAAAATCAGTTTCTGTGTTGAACTTGCGGATGATCTCAATGTGTTCCTATAATTTCTTCTCCAGGGTCTCAAGGTTTATCCTCTCCTCATCCAGGAGCAGCAGCATAAACCGAAGAGAGCTCTCCGTTCCACTTGCATCCTTTTGTTTGGCAACCCTCTGAAGCAGGGGTCCCCAAACTTTTTTCTTTTTTTTTTTTACATTTCAAGGTTTTTATTGAAATTTTGTCAAATATAAAACACATACATATAACAGAAATGGTGTTACAGGTTAAGACAAGGTAGGAGTTCGCCTACCAGTCAAATTGGCTTCTCGGGCGCAGCCGAGAGTTGACTGAGAGTTATACAATTCACATGAAGGGAGAGAAAAAATTGTACAATAAAACAATTGGTTCTAAAGGGGGTCAGGAAGATATAAGTTTCGAAAAACCAGGTATGTATTAATCAGATATTTTGTTTAATATGTTTAGGTAAGGAGAGACATTATTGTGTCTTTTTATATCATTTGCGGGTTCTGTCCCGTATCTGATATTTAATTCTGGGCGGTAAAATTTGCTGTTAATCCATACGTACCACTGTTTTTTAAAGGCTGTATATTTGTGGGAGTGATATGCATACATTCTTTCAAAAGCACAGGTAGAGTTGAAAATTTCCAGAACTTCCTCAATTTTGGGGCACTGTTGGGATTTCCATAGGCGTTGGAGGGCCGGACTAAAGTTTAAAAATAATTAGCGGTACATGTGACCGCATCCGTAATACACTGGCTCCCCCCTCAATTAATTACTTAATATACTGCACGCCCTCGTGAACTATTTTATATGTTGGCCCAACGAATTAATTAATTGGGTTTATTATTTAATATAATGGGACTCCTCTCCATTAAATATTGAATATGTTTCCCTCCCCCCACCCTATTAATTACAGAACTGCCACTCATAATTAACTATTTTATATGCTTCCCTCCATCATCATTAATTCGTCCATAATGCGTCCCCCCCATCATTAATATTCATAAGTCGTCCCTCCACCATCATTAATTATTCCATATGCTTCCCCCACCATCATTAATTATTCCATATGCTTTCCCCCACCATCTTCAATTATTCCCTATGCTTCCCCCAACATCATTAATTATTCCATATGCTTCCCCTACCATCATTTATTATTCCATATGCTTCCCCCACCCTCATTAATTATTCAATATGCTTCCCCCTACCATCATTAATTATTCCATATGCTTCCCCCACCATCATTAATTATTCATATGCTTCCCCCACCATCATTTATTATTCCATATGCTTCCCCCCACCATCATTAATTATTCAATATGCTTCCCCCACCATCAATAATTATTCATATGCTTCCCCCACCATCATTAATTATTCCATATGCTTCCCCCCACCTCATTAATTATTACATATGCTTCCCCCCACCATCATTAATTATTCCATATGCTTCCCCCACCATCATTAATGATTCCCTATGCTTCCTCCCAGCATCATTAATTATTTCATATGCTTCCCCCCAGCATCATTAATTATTTCATATGCTTCCCCCACCATCATTAATATTACAGATGCTTTCCCCCACCATCATTACATTATTCCATATCGTTCCCCACCATGCTTATTTTCATATTCTTCCCCACATCATTAATTATTATATGCTTCCCTACCCTCATTTTATCAATTCCACCTATAATTATTCAAATATGCTCCTCCCCCCTACATGCATTAATTAATTCCATATGCTTCCCCACCCATCATTAATATACATATTCCTTTCCCCCACCATCATATTATTACCATATGCTCCTCCTCCACACCATTTCATATAATGATTCATTTGCTTCCCCACCATCAATATTATTCACTATCTCACTATAGTATATCATATGCTTCCCCACACTCATCAGTTATTACATATGCTTACCCCACATCATTAATTAATTCATATCGCTTCCCCTCACCATCATTAATATAGTATCCCTATGCTGTCCTCCTAACATATTTAGTTATCATTGAGCTTCCTCCACGCATCATTATTATTCGCAGATATGCTCTTCCCCCACCATCATTTAATTATTCCATATGGCTTCCTTGCCTAGCCTTCATTAATTAATTACATATGCTTTCCCCCTAACATCATTTAATTATTCCATTATGTTTACCCCCAACCCATCATTAATTATTCTATATGCTTTCCCCACA
Source organism: Engystomops pustulosus (assembly GCA_019512145.1). Lineage (NCBI taxonomy): Eukaryota > Metazoa > Chordata > Amphibia > Anura > Leptodactylidae > Engystomops > Engystomops pustulosus. The sequence goes on along the minus strand of CM033646.1, from coordinate 86,889,808 downwards.
TTAATTAAATTATTCCATATGACTTCACCCCACCATCATTAATATTCCAATATGCTTCCTTCACTAGCATCATTTAATTATTACATATGCTTCCCCCTCCATCATTTAATTATTCCCATATGTTTCCCCCCCACACCAGCATTTATTTATTACATATGCTCCCCCACCATCAATTAATTATTTACATATGCTTTCCCCCACCAATCATTCATTATAATAGCTCCCCCACCATCATTATTATTACATATGCTTCCCCACCATCACTTATTTATTACATATGCTTCCCCCAACAACTCATATTTATTAACATATGCTTCCCCCCACCATCAGTATATTACATATGCTTCCCCCAACCATCATTAATTAAAGACATATGCTCCCCCACCATCATTATTACTACATATGCTTCCCCCACCCAATATTATTTTATTACATATGCTCCACATACCATCATTATTTCCATTAGCTTCCCCACCATCATAATTATTACAAATGCTTCCCCCACCATCTTAAACTATTACATATGCTTCCCCCACCATCATTAATTAATACATATGCTTCCCCCCAACCCATCATTATTTATACATATGCTTCCACCTACCATCATTATTCCATATGCTTCCCCCTAGCATCATTAATTTTTCCATATGCTTCCCCCACCATCATTAATTATTCCATATGCTTCCCCTTAGCATCATTAATTATTCCATATGCTTCCCCCTACCATAATTATTACATATGCTTCCCACCCCCACCATATTAATTATTTAATACTGCTTACCCCTAACCATCATTAATTTTTCCATATGCCCCACCATTCATGTAATATTCACATAGTTTGTCCCCACCCTAGAGCATCATTAATTATTACATATTGCTTCCCACTTACCATCAATTATTAATATGCTTCCCCCCACCATCATTAAAATTATTTACATGATGCTTCCCCCTACCATAATTAATTATTTTCAATATGAAATCCCCATCCCATCATTAATTATTCCATTATTAGGCTTCCCCACCATCATTAAATTATTCATATGCTTTCCCCCACCATCGTAATTATCCATATGCTCCCCATACCATAATTAATTATTTCCCATATGATTTCCCCCCACCATCATTAATTATTCCATATGCTTCCCCCCACCATTTCATTAATTATCATATGCTACCTAACAATTATAAATTATTCCATAGCTTCCCCCTTCCTACCATCATGATTATAATTATGCTTCCCCCACCATCCATTAATTATTTACATATGGCTTCCCCCCCACCATTCAATTAATTATACATTATGCTTCCCCCACCATATTAAATTAATCCATAGGCTCCCCCACCATCAACTACTTATTACATATGCTTCCCCACAAAATCATTAATTATCCACCTATGCTTCCCCAAACCATTCATAAATTATTCCATATGCTCCCCCACCATCATTAAATTATCCTATGCTATTGCCTTCCCCCTATCATCATTAAGTTGATTACATATGCTTCCCCTACCTCAGTCAATTATTCCATAGCTTCCCCCACCATGCATTATTAGTAGTATATGCTTCCCTTACCATAATAATTATTTCCAATGATCCCCCTCATTCTACCTATATTAATTTATCCATATGCTTCCCCCTACCATATATATTACATGCTCCCCACAATTACTTCATGACTCCTAGCTCATTAATTTTCATGCTCCCATCACATAGATCCACCTAATTATTATTCCATATGCTTCACCCACACCATCATAATCTTTCATATGCTTCCCTCCTACCATCATTAAGTATCATATGCTTCCCCCCCCACATTAATTATTTCCAATGCTTCCCCACATAATTATTTTATACATATGCTTCCCCCACCATCATTATATTAGTCCATATGCTCCCCTACCATCATAATTAATACATATGGCTTACCCCCCCATCATAATTATTACATATGCTTTCCCCACCATCATTAATTATTACATATGCTTCCCCCCCACCATCATTAATTATTAATATTGTTTCCACCACACCATCATTATTACATATGCTTCCCCCCCACTCATATTTTTCCAAGCTCCAATATATATTATTACAGATGGCTTCCCCACCCTAATAATACATTCCATAATTATATTCATATGCTTCCCCCAAACATCATTATATATCTCCAGTATGTTCCCCTCACCATATATTAATTATTCCATATTGCTTCCGCCACATCATAATATTCATATGGCTTCCCCCTACATCATTAATTATTCATATGTTTCCCCCCACATCATGTAATTATTCCATACTATCCCCGCACCATCATTAGATATCCATGTCCACCATATTAACATGTTAATGTTCCCCACTACCATCATTAATTATTACATATTGCTTCCCCCCCATAAACAAGGTCCCCCAATCATTAATTATTAACATATGCTTCCCCTACATCATGTATTAATTAAATTATTCCTTACCCCCACATCATTAATATTCCATAGCTTCCCCCCCCCATATATCATATCTTATAATTATTTACCATATGCTTCCCCCTACCATCATTAATTATTCATAGCTTCCCCCCACCATCATTAATTATTCCATATGCTTCCCCCAATCATTAATTATTCCATATGCTCCCCGCCACCATGAATAAATTATTCCATTGCTCCCCCTCCACCAATCATTTAATTATTACATATGCTTCCCCCCACATCAAAATCCATCCCACCATATTATTTATACATATGTCTTCCCCCACCATCAAGTTAAATATTACATATGCTTTCCACCCCATATATACTGCTCCCCCACCTCAGTAATTATTCATATGCGTCCCCACCATTATAATTATCATATGATTCCCCCCTACCATCAGTAATTTCCCATATGCTCCCTACCTCGTATTCTCTGCCCACCATCTTAATATTCCATATGCTTCCCCCCTAGCAATCATTAATTTTACATATGCTCCACTAACCATTCCAATTATTACATATGCTTAATCCCAACCATTCATTAATTAGTTCATTGATTTCACCTCACAATCATTAATTATTCCATATGAATCCCTCTACCATCATTAATTATTCCATATGCTTCCCCACACATCATTAATTATTCCATAATGTTCCCCTCTACCCATCATTAATTATTCCATATGCTTCCCCCCACCATCATTAATTATTCCATATGGGTTCCCCCTACCATTCAATATATTTAATTATTACTTATGCTTCCCACCATCATTTATTATTACATATGCTTACCCCCAGCATCATTAATTAATACTTATGCTTCCCCCACCATCATTAATTATTCCATATGCTTCCCCCTACCATCATTATTCCATATGCTTCCCCCCACAATCATTAATTATTCCATATGCTTCCCCCTAGCATCATTAATTATTCCATATGCTTCCCCCTAGCATCATTAATTATTACATATGCTTCCCCCTAGCATCATCAATTAATACATATGCTTCCCCCCACCATCATTTATTATTCCATATGCTTCCCCCCACCATCATTAATTATTCCATATGCTTCCCCCACCATCATTAATTATTCCATATGCTTCCCTCCACCATCATTAATTATTCCATATGCTTCCCCCTACTATCATTATTACATATGCTTCCCCCCAGCAGGAGCCTAATCATTGGCGCTTTTGGTCCGCCAGCCCAGGTGCCCCCAACCAATAAATCCGTAACCGGGGGGGGCCCGCACTGCCCTCCAAGAGTGCTAATAATGACGGGGGATGGATAGAAATGGCCCACATGTGGCTCGTGGGCCATAGTTTGGGTACCCCTGCTCTGAAGAATCCGACTAGAAGAGGAAACGCGTCAGGGTAGGGGGGATGCAGGGTATATCTAGGTGCTAGTACTTGGTACTGCCCTTGTAAGGGCGGAAGTCTATTGGGGATGTCAGGGACAGGAGTTCTTCAGGAGTTGTTAGATAAAACTTTCATCAAATCCTTTTTTCACACCTGGACTGTTTAGCTTGTTTTATTGTTTACATTTTGTTTGCACCCTGTTTACATCTGTGGTGTAAACAAATGTGTTGTTTACATGTGAAGTATACATGCCCGAACTTTGACTGTCTGACTTCCAGTGAGTTTACATGTTTACATTTGTAGTGTAAATAAATGTGTTTACATTTGGTGTTACATGCTCAGCACTTTGGTACTCAATTTTAATGCATATCTAATAAATGTTGTGGATTTTAGATATTATTTGATTCATGAGCTCTCATTGATTGTTATACTGGTCCAGTGTGTATGATAGATAGACCAATGTTTTAAATAGTCACAGTAAAAGTTACATTTTATTGATCTCTTTGCTTCATGAAATGGTTTGATATGAGAGATCCAATTGGTTGCCAGCTCAAATCACCTGGTACTTTTCTCTTTCTCTATCTCACTTCCGGCAGGCGTGTTGTGACGTTGGCAGCCGGATACTGAGGTCTGACCGGCTTCCGATCATGCACCGAAGAAATGCACAATTTGTGGTAATTATTCCCACCTGTTTTTCCTATTTATTTAGCCCTGTGGCACACTAGTCCAGCACCCCCTGATGAAGCTGGGTGTGAAATGTACATCAGTGTGTTTGGATAGTGTGTCACTGATAAGGTTGTAGCATAGCTTCTGGTGGGTATTTAATATTGCAATCTTACTAGCCTTTATCGTGGCATTTAAAATAGGGGATTTGTGTTTGTTGTTCTCTTCGGGTGCCGTAGATTAAGAGTAATATGTGAATCATCCCCTATAACATCGATGGCGAACCTATGGCACAGGTTCCAGAGGTGGCACTCAGAGCCATTTCTGTGGGCACTCAGAACATCTCCCCAGGACAGATTTCACCAAATAGGACCAAATCCACAAAATATTCCTGCACCCCCATGCAACTTAAGAGATGCTGCGCTCAGCACTATATTAAAGCTGTTTGAAACTGTAGAAAATTGAGAATGTGTTGACAGAACTGCAATATCTTTGGGGGACATCCGGCTGGGCCCACCATTCTTCCTTTACATAGAGACCCTGGAGAGAAGCTACAATGTCTGAGTCTGAATTTGCCCTTTTTCGTTCAACTATATTGGTTGCCTCAGGGGGCTGATACGATTGAAAGACGTGGAAGAACAGGGAGCAATAAGTTACTGCTTGAAATGCCATGTTAGCACTTCATGGTAAATAAGTGGATTTTGGTTGTAGCTTGGGCACTTTGTCTCCAAAAGGTTCGCCATCAGTGCCCTATAACATTGTGGTATATTGTGATATTGTTTTTTTTATACTAGAGTCTAGTATACTTTTAATTGCTCCCTCTCAGATATTGTTCGGTTATATTATTTTATGTGTATCTCTTTTAAATAGGGTGTTTTTAACATATTTTTTGTGATTTGATGTAATTAATATGGCATTTTATTGGTTTCTATAACTTTGGCTCTCATGCTGTTGTTGGAGTATAAATGAAAGGACATCTACTACCAGGATGAAGTATTGTAAACCTAGCACACTGGCATACTGGTGTGTTCCACCTCCGATTTTCTTTTAGCTTCTTATGCCCTTGTTTTCAAGCCAAAAAAGCTATAAAAAAAACTATGCAAATGAGCCCAAGGAACTCCAGGGTCTATTAACACCTATGGAGCCCAAAGCCCCTTCAGACACATTTGCATAATTTAAATAGCCTCTTTTTTTGTGAAAAAAACAAGGGCATAAGAAGCTAAAAGAAGAGCAGACCCTGCCAGAGGGGGCACATCCCTGTATGTCAGTGTGCTTGGTTTATAATACTTCATCCTGGTGGTAGATGTCCTTTAATGTTTTGGCTCTCTATATGAGCATAATATATATGGTTACTATTTTGACATACTGCTGTGATTGAAGATTTTTTGGTGATTTGATGTTAAGAGGGCTGCCTTACAAGGCAGCAAAATAGGCATTGTTTTCCTTGTCCCATCCTGGAAAACTTAACCGCAAGAAGAACCTAGTCAAACGCCTCTCACTCACATAAACCAATTCGCTATTCTGTACTGAAGAGATGCAACCATGTTGAATCAGTGCTGTCTACAGCGGGGAATCTGCTCCTACTGAAATAGATATACTGGTCTTGCGTTAGTCCCACATTATGTCGATAGGCATCTTGAAAGTCATGATTGATGTTGAGGGCTGCCTTACAAGGAAGCCAAAGGGGCAATGTTTTCCTTCTCCCATCTAGGAAAACGTATTTGCATATTTTCCAGAATCCCTTAGTTACTATAAGTCTTCACACGCCTGCAAGGCATCCATAATTGGCAAAGTTTGCATAGGGAGAACTGTTCACTGTGTGCAATAATTATTTTAATAGATCTGGCATTGGGACACAGAGGTACCTAACATTCTTAGTATTTCAGGGGTATACCCTTGGTTCTGTCATTATGTGTATAGTAACACCAGAGAATAAGTGTATGCTCTCTTCTATGTATGCCACCTGTGTTCTCCCCCCTCCTCACTCAGTTACTTCACCCTTTATGTTCTCTCCTTATTCACTTACCCCATGTCCTCCTTCCTCACTCAGTTATCCCCCCCATGTTCTTCCCCCTCCTCACCCAGTTCTCCCCCTATGTTCTCCGTCTCCTCACTCGGTTACTCCCCATGTTCAACCTCTCCTCACTCAGTTACAACCCATGTTCACCCCCTCCTCACTCACTTAACCCCGGAGGCCAATAACTGGGCGACGTTCCCTCCCTGGGTAAGGTGTGAACACGTAACAATACAGACAAACAAACACAATAAGGCATGGTAAACAATCTGAGTTGCCAACAGCGGGGAATATAAACAACCAAATCACAATCCAAATAGACAAGTTAATAAACAGGCAAGAATTCAGAAACCAGAAATCAGAAATACAAGGGAGCTAGAGAACACAGCAAGATAGCAGTTTGACCAGCAAGGAGTCAAAGTTAACCTGGACATTTATAGGGAACTCAGCCCTGCCACAGGTGGTAGGAGTAAGCAATTACAGATCCACAGAGTTAACTCTTGCAAGGACAGAATCAATGAGGGAGTGGCCAACATCAGGTCAGACAGCCATAGAACCTAGTTCAGACTGCAGGATGATGAAAAACTCAGTGTCTCCTAATTCTACCAGCACGGTTAGAGGAGACAGCAGGCGCAGACGTGACAGTATCTCATGGATCTCATCTCTCTTCCTATGTGTCAGAAACTAGTACAATGTTCAGAAGGTAAATGAAAGTGTATGTAAACATTGTACCCTGATAATCTAAACACATTGGGGGACATTTACTATGGCGTTTCCGCCAGTTTTGTGGCGCTCTCACCACATGTTCTGCTCTCCTACCTATTTATTAGCTGTCGGGGACAGAAAAAATGACTTTTTCCGTCTGCTCCGACTCTTCTCCGAAAAGGGGCGTGGCTTTGGCGGAGTGGAAACTCAGACAGAATTAATATGTGTCGCAGCCCTTGTAAACTGGCGGAAAGTAGACCAAAAGAAAACTGGTCTCGCAGGGACTGTTGGAACATTCTGTGTGATTGGGACAACCAGATTTTGGTCCCAGGACAGAAAATGGTTGGTCTTGGGGACAGAAAATGGGCTTCGGGGACAGAAATGGTGTATCTCTGCACAGCTCTACCAATTAAATGTGTATCTCTTTCCGAGAAGCAGGTCGGTTAACAAAGCCAATGCAGACACCGACACTTTAGTAAAGTCCCCCATGTCAGCTGCATAGAATAGAATGGATTCATAAGATTTCTGTTAGAGTCTCCCACCAACACATGGAGTTTTGCACTGACCAGCCTAGGGAGTGATAGTTTTATTTCTGTTTTGGCTCCTGAGTAAAATTGCAAAGCAAAGGGTTAAAAATTATTTTTATTGTGTAATCATCACTAGGGGATTGAGATTTGAGAATTTTCTTTCATGGGAAAACCCCTTTAATAAATGCATGTGCAAGCAGTCTGCATGTTCTTTTTAGTGCAAAGTCAGACAGAAAACGTTAATAAATGTGCCCCAACTTTTTCACAAATCTTTCATCTACTTATGTGCAATACTGAAAAACAGCAGGTATGAATGTAGCTTTTTTCAAAAATGGTTATTTAAATAAAGTCAACATTTATAACTACCATATAAAAACAACCACATTTTTTAAATATAAATTAATTTTAAACTTAAAAGTTTCAACTTTTCTGATGCTAAATGCTTACAAATCCGCTAAAGACCCTAGAACTTATCAATTTAGGTCAATTTTATTTATACTAGGCAGAAAAAGCATTACTGGAGGGCAGAGACAGCAATTAATTAAGAATTCTTTTATAAATGGAGAAACTGCCTTTTTTAATAGTTTAGCTACTGGAACCACATCTGAGAATAGTATAGCAATTAATGTTTATCCAATGGCAAAAGTCTCAGAGAGACTTTTTAAGGAAGATTTCATTAAAAATCTCAGGTTGAAAAATAATTATTTGGGATGTAAGATCCGTTTCAATATATTATTCCAAATTCCATTAGCTGAGAAAAGTGTAATTTAAACTATTAGTTGGATTTATAGATTCAGTGATTATTCCATATAAAACTCCAGTTTTTCAACTACAAATGAGAGATGAAAGTCAATTGTATAACCCTAAAATAAGGTTAGAGATAGAATGAACTTAATGGTAATATTATTTTATGCTGTTATGTAGTCTAATAATTGAATGTAACCCTGTTTGCATTTCCTGTATAATATTAGAGGTATAAATGAATACTTCAAAGATTGAAAACTGCTCTTGAGAATTACTAACTTATGACACTGGGAATGAATTTTTCGATCTAAAGAAATAGATAACCACATGGAGTTCTATACTAAATGAAACCTATTAAACAAAGTAGAATACGCAAAAAATCTTTGAATTACAAATTAGCTATTTTGCTCAGGTATGCCGGGTGCTGAGCAAGGGTCAGCCATGTCGGCTGAGATCATCACTTCCCATGACCCAAGGCTGTCTTTTATTACACTATGGGGCAGATTTACTTACCCGGTCCATTCGCGATCCAGCGGCGCGTTCTCTGCGGTGGATTCGGGTCCGGCCGGGATTCACTAAGGTAGTTCCTCCGACGTCCACCAGGTGGCGCTGCTGCACTGAACTCCGCTGAAATGCACTCAAGTACACCGGCCTATTCCTGGTGAAGGTAAGTGCAAGCTCCGCGACACTTTTTGGTTTTTTAAATGCAGCGTTTTTTCCCAATCCGTCTGGTTTTCGTTCTGCCGCGCCCCACGATTTCCGTCGCGTGCATGCCAGCCCTGGTGCGCCAAAATCCGATCGCGTGCGCCAAAATCCCGGGGAAATTCAGGGGAAATTGGCGCAAATTGGAAATATTCGGGTAACACGTCAGGAAAGCGCGAATCGGGCCCTTAGTAAATGACCCCCTATGTATTACAATGTGCGATTTGTTGTGCGATGTGTGATTTTAATGTGTAAAATCCCCATATACTGCCATGCATATGGAAGTTTATGGTAGAATCAATCAGAAAACCTAGTGCCAAAGTACCTTAGGGGTTCTGTAAAATAGTTCCCTCAAACTGTAAATAGTAAAAATCATAAATATGTTAGATATGGATGCGTCCCAAAATGTCCGATCTATCAAAATGTAATAACGGTTTTTCCTGGGGTTTAACCAGGTAATGGAAAATAGCGCCCAAAATCAAAAATGTGACTTTTTTTTTGCCACTTTCCAAAAAAATTTCAATAAAAAGTGATCAAAAGTCTGTAAATAAAAAATGTGTAGCATTTGCACCAGAACATGGCAAAATTAAGATTTTTTTGTCCAGGAGGTTTAAATTTTTGTAAATGTATAAAAAACAATATAAATTTCATACCCCTGTGATTGTACCGATCCAAATAATAGCAGATATGTCATTTGGGGTGCTAAGTGAAAGTCATAAATTCCAAGCCCACAAGGAAACGGTACAAATGCATTTTTTCACCAATTTACTACATTTTGAATTTTTTTTGCCCGCTTCCCAGTCAATGGCATATTAAATGCTGTCACGATGATATGCAATTTGTGAGGCAGAAAACAAGCCCTCGCACAGCGTCTGACGTGGATTTTTGGGGTGGGGGAGTGGAAAAATGAGAATGCAAAAACCAAAAAGGGCCTGGTTGTTAAGGGGTTAATAGTATTAAAAGGGTTAAGAAAGTTCTTGCTCGTCTACAGTAGTTCTATAGCACAATAAAGTTAAATGCAAAAAGCCTAGCATTTGAGCATATGATAATGTTTATTATTTTATTCATATATTATTCAGAAAGTAATTGGCCCGTTTTTTACATGTTCTCTCATGTTTGACAGTGGAAGCTTCAATATGATTAAACACGGTTGACATTTCAAGTTTTGAAAAGCTTAAGTATAATCAGACAATGGGAATATTTGCAAAAAGTCTTGTCCCCAGTCTAGGCATGCAAGCTCCAAAAACTGGTATTTACACTAATTTATACATGTAAAATAAAAAAAATTCATTGTTGTCTTAGTGAACAAATGCAATGTCATCCTTGATGCAAATGGGTCAGTCAGTGCAGGTACGGTTATTTTCTCTAAAGTAGCGTCAACATCTTGTACGAATGAAATTTTGTGAAAATAACAAAGCTGTCAAGGAAACCTACCACTTGAAATGGCAGGTTTAAGAAGAAAACACCGAGCCACCAGCTCAGGGTGAGCTGGGTGCCGGAGCTGATTTTTGTTAAGTGTTTTAAACGTCGCGTATCGCGGTTTAAAACACTTTTTAAACTGTATATCCCGTGCTGTGCAGGAGGAACGTAGTGCTCGGCGCTTACCATGCGCGGCTCTCCTTCACTTCCTATGTAGCCGTGCGCATGGTAAGCGCCGAGCGCGTACCTCCCTGCGCCGGCTATAAAGTTTAAAAAGTGTTTTAAACTGCGATACAGCGGTTTAAAACACTAACAAAAATAAGCTCCGGCACCCGCTCACCCTGAGATGGTGCTCGGTGTTTTCTTCTTAAACCTGCCACTTCAAGTGGTAGGTTTCCTTTAAATTTCAGTAACCTTACAGAACTATTTTGCCTGGAAGCCTCTTTTACATAATAATTATAGATGGGCAAATTCAATATGAATTAAATTTGATTTGTCACGAATACGAAGTTTACACTGATTCGTGGGAACAAAGTCCACCCCCCCCTTTTTTTAGCTAAATGTGTGCCAGCACAACGTGTTACATGGGGCAGAGAACTCTGGGAAGGAGAAAGGGACACCCCCGATGACAACTGTAAGCCAATCAGGGACCGACAGGCTTATGTGATGTCACAGTCCTATACAACCTGTCATACCCCAAATAGCAGTTCTTTTTTTGTTACTGAAGCCACTAGGAAGAAATCTGTTTCATATCCGCACAGCTGCTGTAGTGATTTCTGGCCCTCTCCTAGGCTGTACGTTTTGTGGCATCTGTATAATGCAAATTCCCATACTTTTGTGTTGTTAAAGTTGAGTAGAGGAGGGTTTTTTTGCAGCCAGATCTTGTTGCAGTGAACACAGAAGATTTTTGTGGCAAATAACCTTTTTAAGAGCATTCAGAAAAGCAAGGTGGCGAGTGTGCATTGAACCTGAGGGAGCCTTCACATGTTGCGCTTTGGTTTAGTTTTCATTGCATTTTAAAATGCATTACAACAGCTGAGATGAGGTGATTTGCCTAATTACATTACTGTTAACGTTTCAGTTTACAAAACGCACATGCTTTGACACATGCGTTTTGTTAACGGACGTGTTAACATGGCGTTAACAAATGTAAACAGTAATGTAATTATCACCTCTCCTCAATTGCGTTTTAAACGCAATGAAAACACAGGAGAAAACGCAATGTGGGATGTGTGAAAATTGCTCATCTGGAAGCCCAGATTCTGGATCTAAATGAGCAAGTTTCAAGGCTGCGGGCAATTGACAATATGGAGCGAAGTTTGCTGCTCCTGGAGCAGAAACTCTCTAGGGAAGATGGGTGTGGGGAGGGAAGTATGGAGGTGCAGAGTGAGGGGGCAGCTAATTGGGTAACATGTAAAAGATGGGGTAGAGGGAAGAGTTGTAGGGAGTCTAGTCCTGATCTGGTGCACCCCAATATGTTTGCCAGTCTGGCAGATGAAGGGGATATCAGCTCTGGGGTAGCAATGCTGCAGAAAGACGTGGCCTCTAGCAACCAGGGGACTGTCTGCTCCAGTAAGAAGGGTAATGGGAGCACAGGCAAGGTCAGACAGGTGCTGGTAGTGGGAGATTCCATTATTATGTGAACACACAGGGCAATCTGTCACAAAGACATGCCGAACAATGTGTTGTTTACCGGGTGTTCAGGTTTGGCATGTTGTGGATCGGGTTAACAGATTACTGGCAGGGGCTGGAGAGGAACCAGCGGTCATGGTCCACATAGGCACTAATGACAAAGTAAGAGGTAGGTTGAAGGTCCTTAAAAATATATTCAGGGATTTAGGCCATAAGTTCAGGGCAAGGACCTCAAAGGTAGCTTTCTCCGAAATACTGCCTGTACCACGTGCCACACCAGAAAGGTAGCGGGAGGTAAATAAGTGGCACAAAAGTTGGTGTAGGAAGGAGGGCTTTGGGTTCATGGAGAACTGGGCTGACTTTTCTGTCGGCTACAGGCTCTACAGTAGGGTTGGGATGCACCTCAATTGGGAGCGGGCAGCTGTTTTGGGGGAAATGGCTAGAAGGTTGGAGGAGTGTTTCAACAAGTGACTTGGGGGGAGGGCAATTACACTTGTGCAGGGCAAATAGACAGTGTAGATAGAGAGCTGGGAAGAGTCATAGTCCATGGGGGAGGAAGGCTGGAATAAGATTGAGGAATAAAAACAAAAGCTATAGGGAAAACCATATAAAGTGTATGTACACAAATGCCAAAAGCCTCACAAACAAAATGGAACTTTTAATGTTGGAGCGAAAAAATTATATAGTGGGTATCAGCGAGACATGGCTGGACAGTAGCTATGACTGGGCTGTTACAATAAATGGTTATAGTCATTTAACCCCTAGGGGACCAGCCTCTTTTGGCCTTAAGGACGCGGTCCCATTTTTCAAATCTGACCTGTGTCACTATAAGTGTTTATAGCTTTGGAACGCTATGAGATATCCAGGGATTTTGAGACTGTTTTTCGCTGACACATGTTACTTCAAATTAGTTTAAACATTTGGATGAAATCTTTGCGTTCGTTATGAAAAAAAACCAAAATTTGGAAAAAATTTGGAAAATTCTTCATTTTCACTTCTAAATTCTCTACTTTGATGCAGATAGTCATAGCACCCAAAAAATCATAACTTACATTTCCCAAATGTCTGCTTTATGTTGGCATGGTTTTTAAGATTCCACTATTTACTGAATGTTATGAGGCTCAAATTTAGGTATCATTTTTCACATTCTTTGTAAAATCACCAAAACCTGTATTTAGATGGACCTGCTCAACTTCTAATTGACACCGAGAGGCCTAAATAATAGCTAGACTCAAATTACCCCATGTGGCAACTACACCACTCAATGTATGAAAAACACTTTGTACAAAGTTTGTTAACCCTCTCTAGTGTTGTTTAGGGTTAAAACAAAATGGAGGTGCAGTCTGCAAATTGTAATATTTTTTCACAATACACTCATTTTGGGTGGAAAAATTAACATTTACAATGGGATTAAATTAAAAAAGGCTCCACAAAGTTTGTATACCAATCTCTCCCGATTGACAGGATACTCTCTAAATGTGCTGGTAACCTGCTATATGGGCGCACGGACGGGCATTAGAAGGAAGAGGGCCCATCCAGATCAGATTTGCTATTCACATTGTACAGCTATAATTTTTTTCTTTTTTTAATTGGACCTATAGGGCTTATTTCTTTTGCCACATGAGATGCACTTTTCTGTACGTAATTTCGGGAATTCTAGGCTAATTGGTGAGATTTTATTACTCTTGTTGGTGGAGGAATGAAAATCATCACTTTTTAGGAAGATTTTTTTGTTTTTTTTTTTGGCCGTTTACCATACCATAAAAATAGTATATTTTTTATTCTATGGGTCGCCACGATTACGAAAAGACCTCATTTATATAGATTTTTTTGTTTTCCCATTTTTACTGAATAAAAGTATTTGCAAAAATGTATGTATTTTAGCATACACCGACTTTCATATGCATAACTTTTTTATTTTTCGCCTCACATCTGTTTAATGGCTTATTTTTTGCGAGAAGGATAGTTCTTTTTAGTGGTCTTATTTTAGATTGCATAACATTTTTAAAAATTAATTTTTAGAGCATTTTTTATAGGGTACTTAATTGAAAATTGTCTTTTTTTTTAGCTTTTTTTGGGTTTTTTTAACGGGGTTCACTTTGCGAATCTAATACGATTCTGTTTTATTATTCAGATTGTTACGGACGCAGGGTACCAAATATGTGGGGGTTTTGTAGTTTTATTCAATGTACTGAATAAAAACCAATTTGGAGAAATCTTGTTCATTTTAGCATCACCATCTTTTCATATGCATAACTTTTTTTTTTCGGCTGACAATTCTAGTTAGGGGCTTATTTTTTGCGAGAAGAGTTGTTCTTTTTAGTGGGCTATTTTGGGTGCTACATTTTAAAATCACTTTTTAGAGCTTTTTTATAGGGTATTAATTACAATTATCTTTTTTTCGGAACGTTTTTGCGTTTTTTTTTCTACGGCGTTTACCGTGTGGGTCCAGTAACGATTCGGTTTTATTATACAGATTGTAGGACGCGGCAATACCAAATATTGGGGTTTTTTTCTGTGTTTGTGTTTTTTCTACTTTATAATTGTTTTTATATAGGAAGTGACATTTAAGGGGCTTATTTTAATGTATTTATTTTTATTTATTGTAATGTGATAACTTTAGTGTTTTTTTACTTTTTTTTACTTATATATACTTGAACATGATGCTCTGATCACTGGTTTAAGTCCAATCACTGCTCTACAACTATTTTATGTAGAGAGTGTAAACTGTCGAGCAAGCTTGCGCATGCAGACAGTTACAGGTCAGACCCGGAAGTGGGTCTGGCGCCAGTGCAACGTGCAGATCCGAGGCACATGCCATATCCTCGGAGCTGCCCAGAAGTGGATCGATCCCCCGGTAAGCGGCACGGGGGATCCGATTCACGCGAGAGACCACACTTACACGCCGCGGTCATGCTTGACCGCGGCGTGTAAGGGGTTAACACCCGCGATCGAGACGGCTCCCGATCGCGGGTGTTAGCGCGGCTGTCAGCTGTACTAGACAGCTGACAGCCGCTGCTTTGTGCGGCTCCGTGCGCGAGCCGGTGCCAGAAGCAGGACCGTTATAGAACGTCCCCGTGCGCTCAGTATGTAGCCTCGGGACGTACTATAACGTCCTGGTGCGCCTAAGGGTAGAAATGATTGTTAAATAAAAAAGGGGGAGGGTGTTGTTTATATGTGAATTCTTGCCTCAAGCCTGTCTTCGAGATGACATCGGTGACGCAATGAAAAGTGGAGAAAAGGGGAGGGAAAAAGATATAATAAATATTACTAGGGTTTGTTTATAAGGCTCCAAATTATTGAGGCAGCAATGAGAAATGCTGAGAAGTGAAATGGATGCAACTTCAAAGCATGGGAAGTACATATCATGGGGGACTTCAATTACCCAGATATTGAACTGGGGGGGGGGGGGGCACAGAAACCTGCAGGTCATTCAAAGGTATGCAGGTATTTGTCACAACAAAAAGACAATTACCTGTCACAACTAGTCCTGGAGCCAACAGTAGGGGGGGGGGGGGGGGCACTGCTGGGTAGGGGCAACCAACACTCTGAACTTCAGGAGGGAAAATTTTCAGCAAATAAGACAAGACCTTATAGGCATAACCTGGGACAAAGTTCTCAAAGACAAAAGCCCCCCCCCCCCAAAAAAAAAAAAAATCGGACCTTTTCACAAATATTCTAAAAAAGACCTGTGAGATACACATACCATTTGAGAAAAAGCATAAGAGGAACAAGAAAAAGCCAATGTGGCTAACTAGTCTTGTAAGGAAAGCGAGAAAGATAAGGCGTTTAAGGTGCTAAAGGCGAGGGAAGCGATGAGGCCTTACAGGGTTATAGAGAGAAAAATAAATCTTGTAAGAAGCAGATAAAGGCCTCACAAATAGAGACTGAGAAAAATATTGCCAGGGAGAGCAAAAAAAATAATTTCAAGTATATTCCTCTTAGGAATAACATGGAGGTCAGGGTGATAGCAGATGAGGAAAGGGCCAATCTACCCCATGTCACCTTCTCGACCGTCTTTACCCAAGAAAATCCCCTGGTGGAAGACACAATGAGGAATGATGTAAATTCTCTTTGGAATGTCAACAGTTTAACCCAGGAAGAGGTACAGCCTCACAACCACTAAGATAGATAAATCACCGCGGCCAGATGGCATACACCCCCGGGTTCTACATGAACTATGTTCCGTGATAGACCGTTATTTTTAATATTTGAGGATTCCCTGAGGACTGGTTATGTTCCACATGACTAGCGCATAGCAAATGTGGTACCAATATACAAAAAAGGATCAAAAAGCTATCCTGGAAACTACAGACCTATGAGTCTAACTTCTGTGGTGGGGAAAATATTTGAGGGGTTTGTTAGAGATGCTATCCTAGAGTATCTTCCTGTACATAACCTTATAACCCACTATCAGCATGTGTTTATGAGGGATCGGTCCTGTTAGACTAAACTGATTGGCTTCTACGAGGAAGTTAGTTCCAGACTGGACCTGGGGTACGCTGTGGATGTTGTATTTCTGGACTTTTCAAAGGCATTTGTTACGGTGCCGCATAAAAGGTTGGTGCATAAAATGAGACTGCTGGGACTAGGGGAAAATCTGTGTATTTGGGTAAGTAATTGTCTTATTGATAGAAAACAGAGGGTAGTCATTAATGGCACATTCTCAGACTGGGTTGACGTTGCCAGTGGAGTTCCACAGGGATCAGTATTGGGGCCACTTCTCTTTAATATTTTTATTAATGACCTTGTTGTGAGTTTACACAGTCAAGTTTCAATATAGGGCGGCACGGTGGCGGAGTGAGTAGCACTTCTGCCTTGCAGCACTGGAGTCCTGGGTTCGAATCCCACCCAGGTCAACATCTGCAAAGAGTTTGTATGTTCTCTCCGTGTTTGCGTGGGTTTCCTCCGGGTACTCCGGTTTCCTCCCACACTCCAAAACATACTGGTAGGTTGTTTAGATTGTGAGCCCCATGGGGACAGGGACCAATTTGAAATGCTTTGTGCAGCGCTGCGTAATCTGTGTGCGCTATATAAATAAAGAATTATTATTATTATTATTATTATATTTGCAGATGATACTAAGCTGTGTAAAGTAATAAATACTGAGGTCGATAGTTAAGCATTACAGGGTGATTTGTGGAAGCTTGAGGAGTAGGCAGAGAAATGGTTGATGAGGTTTAATGTAGATAAATGTAAATTTATGCACTTGAGCTGAAAAGGACTTGGGGGTATTGATAGATGGTAAACTTAATTTTAGTGACCAGAGCTAGGCTGCTGCTGCTCAAGCAAATAAAATCATGGGATGTATCAAGAGAGGAATTGATTCTCATGATAAAGACATAGATTTGGCCTTCTACAAATCCCTGGTCAGACCACACATGGAATATTGTGTACAGTTTTGGGCACCACTGTATAAAAAGGACATAGTAGAACTGGAACGGGTGCAGAGGAGAGCAACCAAGATTATTAGAGGAATGGGGGGACTAGAATACAATGATAGATTTCAAAATTTGAGATTATTCAGTTTAGAAAAAAGATGACTAAGAGGAGACCTGATTACAATGTACAAATACCTGAATAGACAGTACAGGGATCTCTCCAAAGATCTTTTTATACCTATACCTATGCCTGTGACAAGGACAAGGGAGCATCCTCTACACCTAGAGGAGAGGCGATTCTACCATCAACATAGACAGGGATTTTTTAATGTAAGAGCAGTGAGACTATAGAACTCTGTGCCACAGGAGGTTGTTATGGCGGACTTCATGTACATGTTCAAGAGGGACCTGGATGCCTTTCTGGAGAGAAAAAATATCACGGGTTATGGGGATAAAACATTTACTTAATTCTTTGAGGTTGGACTTGATGGACTTGCGTGTTTATCCGGCCTTCTAAACTATGATGCTATGAAATATGTGTCAAATCTTCTTAGTTTATAGAGTGATTTTTACTCCAATTACAGGATGTCCGTTGTGGGCTATCTGTATAACACAAATTCCCATACTTTTGTGTTGCTAAAGTTGAGAGCAAGAAATGTGTTTCAAATCCACATAGTTTATGGATTACTTTTCGCTCCAATTACAGGGTGCCCGTTGTGGGGTATTTGTATAATGCAAATTCCCATACTTTTTGTGTTGCTAAAGTGGAGAGCAAGAAATAGGTGTCAAATCGACATAGTTGATTAACCACCATGTCAGACAGAAAGATGGCAGGTGGAGCAGGCAGAGGTCGCAGCATAGAACTGCCGTTGTCATCCAGCACCCCAGACAAGAGTCAGTGTTTTCGTCAGATACAACAATTATTCGCTAATGTGGCCATAAGTCAGCAGGGTGGCAGAAGTGCGAGGTCAGGAGCCAAACAGGGTAAGCAGTGGTACAGGGGGTCAGTGAGGTAGCGGCGTTAGTAGTCACTCAGTGCAAAGTGTTGGCAGTAAAATCACCAGTAACAGTTTTTTGTTAAGACACCAGAGGAGCCGTGCGTGTATATATCTAGAATCTGCGGACAGAAAGTGAAGCGTGGCCAGGGAGCTAACGTTGGCCCCCCCAGCCCTGCGTCAACACATGCAGCATCACTATTAAATGGCCTGGGAGAAATGTGGAAGGGTGCTGTTTTTCTTTGACATAATCTCCCGGTCCAGATGCTCCTGCTCCTCGCTACGCATGGCGCCAGCAGTCATTGAGCAAGGTGATTACAAAGAGACAACTGTATGCGTCCATCCATCCTAAGGTGCAGAAGCTGACCGTGCTCCTGTCCAAGTTGTTCGTACTGCAGTCCCTCCCTTTCCAAGTCGTGAACTCTGAACCCTTCAGAGAACTAATGGCTTGTGCCGAACCAAGGTGGAGAGTTCCAAGCCGCATTTTTTTTCCAAAAAGGCAGTGCCAGCCCTTCACAAATATGTAGAACAGAAGGTAAGCCAATCCTTGAGTTTATCTGTTTCTTCCAAGGTGCATGGCAGCATGGACATGTGGAGCTGTAACTATGGTCAGAGCCAGTACATGCCCTTTATGGCCCACTGGGTGAATGTGCTACCCGCCCGGCCACACCAACAACTTGAACAAGAGACGGCGCTTTCTCCTCCACGTTGTCAAACTGCTGCTCCTGCACCAGTGTCCGCCTCCTCCTCCTCCTTCTCTACCACCACCTCGGCCTCCACAAGTTTAAGTGCTGCTCCATCATACCACTTATGCAGGGCACAGTGGTGTCATGCATTTCTACACCTGGTTTGCCTGGGTGAACAAAGTCACACGGGGAGGAACTGCTCCACATCATGCAACAAGAAATCAATCTGTGTTTTTTTCCGCAACAAATGATTATGGGAACCATGGTGACAGACAATGCGAGGAACATGTCTGTGCTGCACCGAGGATGGATGGCCCATGCGCCATGCTTGGCGCATATGTTCAATCTGTCAACAGGTTCCTCAAGTCTTCCACCCATCTGCAAGACATTCTAAAAATGTCCAGGAAACTGTGCACGTCCTTCAACCATTCTTACAAAGCCAAGCACACCCTTCTCAAGTTGGAGCGGCCTCCCCCAACATAGTCTGATACGCAATGTTTCCATCCATTGGAATTCCAGCCTCCATATGTTAGACCGCCTGTATGAATAGAGAAAATCCATTAATGATTTTTTGATGATGTAAGCATTTGATGATGTAAGTTACTCCCCTGTGCAACTTTGATGTCAACCACCGGCAGCTCATGCGTGACACCTGCCGTTTGCTCAGGCCCTTTGAAGAGGCCACGTTATTTGTCAGTCACCAGGACTGCAGGATGAATAATGTCATTCCCTTGCTTCATGTCCTGGAACTCTTGCTGCAAAATATGTCTGGTCAGGGCACTGGAGAAGTGGAGACTACATCGCATGGCCACATGAGTTCAGTCGGGTCTGAACTGGAGGAGAAGGATATTGAAGCACAAGCAGAGTCTGGTGAAATCAGTGTTTTTTCCACTCAGGTGACAAGAGTGGAGGAGCAGGAGAATCTGGAGGAGGTAGAAGACAAGGCAGATGACCCAGAAGCACCATGGAAGTATACAGTGGAGATGGAGGCCGGGAGTCCCTCAGAGTCCCTTGTGCAGTTGGCCCGCAGCATGCTGCTCTGCCTAACTAGTAACAGATGAATAGTCAACCTCTGGCATAGGTATGAGTTTTGACTCTCCACCCTCTTGGAGAGAAACAACTGGCGTACTATAGAGAAATACTGAAAACACAGTTGGCTGCTGCCGTTGTGCACCTTTGTCCATCCTCTGTCAGGTCTGACCGAGGGATTCCTGGCAGTGATCACTCACGTACTACTGCTACGGCTGGGGAGATGGGGGTGGGGGGGGGCGTAGGAGCAGTAGCAGCTCCATCAGCAGCAGCTTTAGTCTGGAGTCTTTAATGAGCAACTTTTTCACCCGCCTAGTGAGATGGGTAGCCACCACCAGCAGCAGCAGGACATGGAGCAGACCCTGCACCAGCAGGTAGTGGCCTTATTGGACAGCACTTTACAGGTAAAGATCCCCTGGACTACTGGGCAGCCAAACTTTATGCGTGGCCGCAACTTGTGGAGTTTGCAGAAGAGAAGCTGTCCTGCCCGGCCAGTAGTATGGCATCAGAGCAGGTGCTCCGTGCGGCTCGGGCTATCGTTACCACAAGGAGGACCCGCTTGTCCACCCATAGTGTGGAGAGACTGACCTTTGTCAAGATGAATCAGGATTGGATCAGCCTGGATTTCTACTCACCAATGCCTTATGCATTAGATTAGATGAGCCATGCATGACTCCTCCCCCAAACTTTGAGAAATGAGTCTGGATTCTAACTACCTGCTTCAGCCACTATTCTGAGGCTGCCACCCGCCTGATGCCACACATCTGCTTCCAGTTGCTCCATCTGCCTCCTACCATCTTTACCAGGGACTGGAATTTTCCGCAACTTACACAATCTGTCAATGTGCTACACTGTGGCCTACCAGGTTGCTGCCAGCTCCACACTTTCATTGTGCCACTCTATGGCATCCTGCTGCTGCCGCCCCCACCTCCACGCTCTATCGTTGTGCTACTCTGTGGAATACCAGGTTGCTGCCAACTCCACACTCTATCATTGGCCTACCATGTTTCCGCCACCTACATAATTTGTCATTGTGCCACTCTGCGGCCTACTCATGCTGTTGCCAACTGACCGTTTGCGCCTTGGAACACCCAGTGATTTCCATATTGCTGTTTTCACCCCTTCATTGCTCTATGATGTCAGAAGGAATGAAAAGCCTCAGGACTGATAGCCAAAAGCAGGAGTGGATACAGAACAGAGGGCATGCAAATATCCCATTTACTGGTCTTCTCTGTTTTGGATTCATTCCTGTTTGTTTTTGGCTTTAGCAATACTGTTGATGGATTATTGACTGTTTAAAAGCAACAGATAAAATGAAGGGCAAAATGATCAGTGACATCAATGCAGAATTACTGCCGACACCCTCTCCACTCTTTATGTATAAGCTTTAACAGAACAGGTTCTGTTGTAATCTATGGAATCATCTCATATCAGTGTAAAAAAAAGTGCACTCTTTGATGTTATAGTGGAATGCCTACCTTCAGCTCAGTCCTTTTGAGCTGGCACAGACGTTACGTTGTCAGGTTGCGTTCCCGCTTACTTATTTGGTGAAGTTGGCCTCTGTAAGTGCCCATGGAATTGAAGAGTGAACCGATTCTAAGAGTGGCGGCTTTCATATGTGCATCATACTAAAACGCAGCATTGTTAGAAGACCAAACCAAGGTCCCTATGCATATTTAAGCATGGCACAACGTTCTACAAAACCTTACAGTCTCTCTGCAGCTAGGAAATACCTGGTTTTTAACGTGATTCGTCATGATTCGATTTGGGTCGAATCAAATTTTTTCAAAAAATTTGCCATATCGTGTCGAACCGAATTTCAACAGATTCGTCCATCTCTAATATCTAATATAAAAATGCTAAGTACAATCTATGGAACATAGCCAAAAAAAACCTGCATATCTTTGAAATATGTTAAATTCTTTATTTCATTATTTTTTATGTACTTTTAGGAAAAGCTCTCTCACATCATAGTTGTTCCTCAGAAAAATATGTGACCTAAATTCTTTTATTAGGTACAGCTGAATATTATTACATATAAATGTATTACATGACTAGTTTAAAAATAAACTTATTTTCAAGTCAATGCATGGATTTGGGTCAACAAGATTACACTGGACAATTTTATCATCTCTATAATGCATAAACGACTCAACACATCCAGCTGAAGTATAAAGTAATGGTATGGATCAAAAAGATGGGTTATAGATATATAGTACCTGTATACTATTAAACTGTTTACTAGGATCCACAGGGATTTGATAGTTTCACTAAAACTTGGCATGTGGTGAGAACTTCATCATTGGCAGATGATACCAGTTGAGAATTGTATAGCTGGGGCCTAATCCCTGGGGCTGTATTATTCAAAAGCCCCTGATGCTATAGTTTGCAATATAGAATGTGTTGTACCAACAGTCGCTTGATAATCAATGCCAATTTTTTTTTCTAGCTGTCTCATTTATTCTCAAAATTGTCTCAATATTTGATTATAAGACATTTATTTTAGAATTAAATAGGTTGGCCATCCAACCCTTTTTATACCTCCAAAAAATATAATATTGCTGTTATCAAGTAAGTTAAATGCCTTCCACGAATGTCATTATAATTACATGTCAACTTGCATGGGCACTTATGTGGGAGCCCAAGTGGAAGCCAAACTCCTATTGCAGTCGCTGCAGTCAGTGGAGATAAAGATTATTCTTGTTAACACCTTATATACCATGTCTATAAGCTATGATGACATTTTATGGATTTACATGATTTATTGTGGAAATACAAAGAATCGTTATAGAAATCAATTTGTCTGAATTTAATTTTGGCCTATTGTCACCTTACCATCTACTATTTAAGTAATTTTATAGGGAGATTTTGGTGGGGATTTGTTCAGGGGTCCCTGTCTAGAGAGGGGTCAGAGGCTGCTTCAGATGATAACTTGATATTATCAAGTAATGAGGGCACGGCAGCTTTGAATGACAAAAATTTTACAAAACTTACATGCTTTTTCTGCCGAAAAGGTGCTCTGGGAATCACATGACAACTTCCCCTCTGCTCCCCCTCCTCCTCCTCACACTAATGTGAATGCAGCCTGAGGAGAGGAGGAAGAGCTGAACATAGAAGCAGGGATGTAGTGGTGAGAATTAGGGCTCTTCTTAGTAAACTGGCTCATTAGGCTTTCCTCACCAAGAAGAGATGGCTCTTCTGGATTCTGAAGGGCTCCCTTTTAAATAGATAGCCCAATCAATCACACCCCTGTATCAGGTTAAAGGGGGGCATGGTGAGCTGGTTAGGGGTTCAGTGAGCCATCGGCTCATGTTGTCCAAGAACAAGAGCCGGCTCCTAAAGCCGGCTTTTTTGCGAATAACACATAACTATAGGGCAGCAGCAGCAGGCTGAGGAGTGTGAGGAGATACAGACATGAAGTAAGTCATTGTCCTGTCTGCTTCCTTTGAGGTCAGGAGCTTGTGTGGCTGCAGCCTGTGTGTGTGAATAACACAGACAGCAGGTGTGAATGATACCTGAGAGGGGGATCGGGGGTTAGGTGATCAGTAGATATACCGACCCCAGATCTCCAGTTGGGGGAAGGGAGACAAAAAAAGACAGGAGCGCTCTCCTCGTGTGATATTGTAAAAGCTGCTTGCAAAAGGTCTAAAAGAACAGTTTAAAAGTGCTCACCTTGTAGCACAAACACATGTGTATGTAGAATAAAATAAAGGATTCCTGGCGCTGTTCTCCTTTCTGCCTGGATCCGCCCAGGGGTAGACTGATTGGTAGTGGTATGAATTCAGCAATAGATTCTGAGCCCCAAGCACTGGAGCAGGATGAAGTGGCGTTCAACGCGGAATCAATATCCAAGGACAGTGTTGCTGGTCCAATGCTGGTTTATTTAAATGCTACGCGTTTTGGTCCGGTACCCGGAGCTTCATCAGGCATAAGATTCATTACAAACAGAGTTGTTTATGTAGATAAAAGGTATGAAAACGAGGCGCCGGTGATAGGTTCTGATCACATGGTGACTGGTATATCACAGTTCACCGGGCGGCTTGTGGAGATCCATAATACACATTAAAAATCTTACAGAAATACATTTGGGTTATTCTAAAATATACAGGACAATATTTACACTTCATTATACAAATATATTTTGCGGAGGTGACAGACTATCTATTCTATTTTCTTGCGGGATCTGTTCAATTGGAGTGACTTTGATGGCTCCAAAGTCCCTCTCATGTTCCAGATGTAGATGTTTAGAGAAGCTCTGTTTCAGGAACCCTATTTTTGTCTTATGCCTGTGGCATAAAGGGCAGATAGGAACTGAAAGTAGGAGTTATACAGTACAACATAGAACTATTAGGAACCCACAACAGCCAAAAAACAGAGAGAAAGAACAACATTCCACTGAAAGCACCTATAACCTCAGTCCCATCTGTCCCCCACCGCCACTTCTAACGGAGTCCAGTATTCTAGAATTCACTACACATGACACGTTTCTATCACACAGTGAAGCTACAGTGATTCATTGTAACACACTACTGGACCTAGTGACGACCACTATACAGAATAATATTCTACAGGATATACGAGAAGAAGAAATCCCACCTACTTCTCCCATTAGCACCAACTCCCAGGTATCTTTTTTAGAGATACGACCCACCAGACCATCTACACCTTTACGAATACCGCTAGACCCAAGTACCCCAATAGCAAGGGACAGACAGAGCACAAAGTTTCTGAATTACTTTATTCCTCTGAATACTCCCAAACCAGAGAAAAGAAAAAAAACACACAGAGGACACCGTGGAGGAAAAAACTATAAAAAAAAAGGGCAAGACAGGAGAACACATTACACCCAACACAACAAGATTAGAAACTGTAAAAATTTTTAATCTATCTTCTCATATTTTAAGCCAAGATGAACAGTCACTTCTATCAAAGGGCCTTAATTTTTATCCCTCAAAAACCACAGACCAGTTTGAATTATTCGTAGACCTGAATTTATTCATAAAGAAACTAACACAACAAAGATTTTTTTGCAAACAAAAAAGATGACAAAAAAAAATCCTCCAGGTCGAAAAAAACGATAACGAGGACAACTATATCCACCAAAAGGTAAAAAAGACCTCCACGTTTAACCCCACTCAACATCGTGGCCATTATATAGAAACCTTTTACTCTTTGGTATCCGAGGATTTTAAAAAAACATCAGGAGAAAAACACAAACCTGAATATTAAGGAGAGAGAAGCGCTTGAAAATCTAAAGAATAATAAAAAAAATTGTAATCCGTGGAGCCGACAAGGGAGACGGAGTGTATGAACCAAGAGCAAAAACCGGTGTGTCACACGGCAAAGTACAAGAAATAAACAATCTTTATTGGATTACCACATATGAAAAACAAGACATACCCACAATTAAAATCAATTAAAACGTACAAAGTACATACAAAACTGCCACATTGGTTACACAGGTAAGTATACACCAACCACCCCCCTCACATGTAAAATGTAGTATTCCTGAGGATAACTAGTAAACACCCGACTGTGTGCTAGCTAGTCCCATCAGAGGACCAAAGAGTAAGACAAGTTAAAGTGCATGGTATGCAAAGGTAACTGCATTCTACATAAGGCCTAAATACATTACGCTGCACATGGAACTGGTAATGTTCCAATAGGTGGAGTTGCTGAGTGAGGTCTCGGAATGAGGTGGGGGGGGGGGAAAGGAGGGCTCCCCACGCGTTTCGTCTCCTGCTAGGAGACTTCCTCAGGGGTAGAAGTGCCCCCTAGAATGCCAAACTCCCTTATATACCTCCATCCTATCTGCCTCCGGGTGCACCTGGGTCAAACCATAATCAGCGCGGTACGTGCGCCGGAAATGTACGTGCGCCAGAAGTGTCGCACGTGCGCCGGAAGTGTCGCACGCGAAGATGTCCAAGCAAGTATCGCGATATCTGGTTGCCAAGCAATCAGTGTATACATCTAAGTTAACCAGTGTAAAAGGAGGCGCCTGCAATCATATCCTAGAGTGCTGTAAGACAGCGAAATAAAAGATGTAAATACAGGTAAGTGTCGTTCTGAATGATAAATGGACAGCACAGCGCATAGTTACTCCTGTCCTAGGTATTTAACATCGTGGATTTATAATACAGCAGATGAAAAAAATATATAGAAAGGTATAAATAAATAAATACAGGTCCAAATTATCAGTGCATCGAATAATATATAATTACTCCTATAGTAGGCAGCATTATTTTCCACATAGATTGCCATTCAGTAGAACAAATGTGTATATATATACGAACGCGAAGCACTTGTGTGCATACATGGCGAACAAGGTGAAACCCTAGTGGAGGAAACAAAGACGAAATCTCCACCGGGAAACCAAAAAAATAAAAAATAAAAAATATGACATAAATAGATCAAGTGGTTGTGAACAGAAAAAATGCAAGTGTTTGATGTCAAATAAAGATCGACAATACATGCATAAAAGGTGCATGACGCCAACAATATGGCTCGTTTTGATAATACAATTGTGAAAAAAATATACATCATTGTAAACGGCGAATTATCAAGTGACGAGTTATTTAGTGGTCAACATAAAGTGAGGTAGTTATTGAGCATTAGCAAGTCATAAAAGGAGAGTTTAGTCTCCAACGAGATAAAAAGAATTACTACGACTGCATTTAATTTAAGTTTGCTGTTCCTGGAATAGAAATAACAGAGAAGACATGAACATAGCCAAAGATATGGATGTCCCTTTAACAGACTTCAGCAGTAGATTCTGAGCCCCAAGCACTGGAGCAGGATGGCGGACCCAAAAAGAATGTCCCTTTCAGCCAATTTCACAGGCTGAGAAAGAATTGTGACAATCCAGCTGATTATGACATTCAAGCCAAAGATTTGAAAGAAAAATTCAGGCAGAAAAACTACCCTTTACCTCTGATATATTAAGCCCTTAATCTAAATAAAAACAGGACACAAAGCGGTGCCTAATACCTAAAAGAAAAGAGGGGGTACTTGGGTCTAGCGGTATTCGTAAAGGTGTAGATGGTCTGGTGGGTCGTATCTCTAAAAAAGATACCTGGGAGTTGGTGCTAATGGGAGAAGTAGGTGGGATTTCTTCTTCTCATATATCCTGTAGAATATTATTCTGTATAGTGGTCGTCACTAGGTTCAGTAGTGTGTTACAATGAATCACTGTATCTTGACTTTGTGATAGAAACGTGTCATGTGTAGTGAATTCTAGAATACTGGACTCCGTTAGAAGTGGCAGTGGGGGACAGATGGGACTGAGATTATAGGTGCTTTCAGTGGAATGTTGTTCTTTCTCTCTGTTTTTTGGCTGTTGTGGGTTCCTAATAGTTCTATGTTGTACTGTATAACTCCTACTTTCAGTTCCTATCTGCCCTTTATGCCACAGGCATAAGACAAAAATAGGGTTCCTGAAACAGAGCTTCTCTAAACATCTACATCTGGAACATGAGAGGGACTTTGGAGCCATCAAAGTCACTCCAATTGAACAGATCCCGCAAGAAAATAGAATAGATAGTCTGTCACCTCCGCAAAATATATTTGTATAATGAAGTGTAAATATTGTCCTGTATATTTTAGAATAACCCAAATGTATTTCTTTAAGATTTTTAATGTGTATTATGGATCTCCACAAGCCGCCTGGTGAACTGTGATATACCAGTCACCATGTGACCGGAACCTATCACCGGGGCCTCGTTTTCATACCTTTTATCTATATAAACAACTTTGTATGTAATTAATTTTATGCCTGATGAAGATCCGGGTACCGGACCAAAACGCGTAGCATTTAAATAAACCAGCATTGGACCAGCAACACTGTCCTTGGATATTGATTCCGCGTTGAACGCCACTTCATCCTGCTCCAGTGCTTGGGGCTCAGAATCTATTGCTGAATACAGACAGCAGGTGATATGTAGGAACTGTTACCTACTGCACAGCCCCCAAAATCTACTACATCTCACCCCCCCCACACACATAGAAGTGACACCCCACAAGATCACCTCCCCACTTGCATTTATTACTTGGGTCTCTCCCCGTCACCTACTTTCTCTACTGCCATTAGGTTGCTGCCCCCTCCTCCTGTATTCAGAACCCCAGCCATCTATCCCCTTTGATTTTGTGACCTGCTGCTCTTATATCTTTGGCACACATGGTTTTACATAGTTTTACATGTTACTATGTGTTTAGCTGATTGAAAAACATTTTTATTCATTGCTGGAAGTGTAAGCAGCTTTGTTAACATTTTTACAGCTGCTTAAAATTCAAGCAATGAAGAAAAACGCTTTAAAACCGACCAAACACATGGCACGGACCCTGGATCTTTTGGCCAGAGCCCCGTATCTCCCCGGGGCAGCACAACATTTGTCCCGCTTCCCGGGCATCCTCCCCTCTCTCATCCTGATCTGTGTCCTCAGAAAATAGATGATGATGAGATACTGCCCAATGCACACTGCTTTCCCCTGAGGAACCTGTGATGATGTCACGATCACATGACCTGCAGGGGGAAGCAGTGCACAGAACTGCATGAGTGAGGTGAGAGGGAGAACATAGTGGGATCTGTATGAGGCACATTACTGGTGGACATTATAGGAGGGCTCTGTGTGGGGGACATTATTGGGGAGATTACAGGGGAGCTGTGTGTGGGGATACTACAGAGGAAATTACAGGGGGGCTGTGTATGGGGACTTTACAGGGGGCTGTGTGTGGGGACATTACTGTGGACATTATAGTGGGGCTTTGTGTTGGGACAATACTGGGGACATTACATCTGAACTGTGTGTTGGGAGACTTCTGGGGACATTACAGAGGGGCTGTGTGTGGGGACAGTATTGGGGCATTACGGGGGCTGTGTTTGGGGACACTAGGGGGACTGTGTTTGGGGACACTACAGGGGGGCTGTGTTTGGGGACACTACAGGGGGGCTGTGTTTCGGGACATTACAGGGGGGCTGTGTTTCGGGACATTACAGGGGGCTGTGTGTCGGGGACTTTACTGAGGAGATTTGTGTGGGACATTAGGGGGCCGCTGTGGGGACATTTCTTGGGGCGTGTGCACACATGCAGTAGGATGGGCCTCGGCTTTATCTCACATGAGTTTCAAGTGAAGCGCAAGTGATCGATAACAAGCGTGTGGTGTCTTGTATTTGTTTAAATGCAAATGTGTGAGTGCAGCCTTACAGTATTTTGGGAGAGTGTTAGTGGCAGCAGCAGGATAACACTGTCAGGGTGCAGTCACACATTGTAGTTACAACTGCATCACAATCAGTTTTGAGGTGGTTTTTAGGTGCAGTTTTGTTAATTTAACAAGTGAAAGACAAGAACTGAAAGGGTGATTTTGGGACAATGAATGACATAAGATCATAATCTACACAGTTGAAAAAAGACACCTGTCTATCAAGTTCAACCAAGGAAGGGATCGGATGAGGAAGAGACCTATGGGAAAAATTCTATACAACATAACCATCAATGTTATTTAGGTGTAAAAGGCATCTAGACCCTTCTTGAAGCTCTCTGTTGTCCTTGCTGTGACCAGCGCCTGAGGCAGGTAATTCCACAGATTGAAAGTTCTCACAGTTAAAAATCCCTGTCGCCTTATTTTCTCCAGATGGAGACGGTGCCCCCTCATCTTTTGATTTGATTTAATCGGGAATAATTTACCACCATATTTTTTGTATGGACCATTCATATATTTATATAAATTAATCATGTCCCCTCGTAGTCGTCTCTTTTCTTGACTAAATTAATATAGTTGTTTTAATCTTTCCTCACAACTGAGGCCCCTCTATATCCCTTATCATTTTTGTTGCTCTTCGTTGAACCCAATCCAGCTCCAGGGCATCCTTTTTATGGACCAGAGCCCAGAACTGGACAGCATATTCCAGGTGAGGCCAATCCAATGCCTTGTACAGTGGTAATTTTGCATCCCTTTTCCGAGAGTCCATTCCAATTTTGATACATGACAAGATCTTGCTGGCTTTAGAGGCAGCTGAGGCATGCTGTGATCTACTAGTACCCCTAGGTGCTTCTCAACAAGGAACTCTCCCAGATTTATTCCCAGGACATATGTTGCTTGTGGATTAGTAGCCCCTAGGTGCATAACCTTACACTTATCCACATTGAACCTCATTTGCCAAGTGGATGACCAAACACTCAGTTTGTTCAAATCACTCTGCAGCCTATGAACATCCTCCATAGACTGTATTACACTACACAGCTTGGAGTCATCTGCAAAAATAGACACAGTGCTATTAATCCCTACCTCTATACTATTCATAAATATATTGGGGCACATTTATAAAGGGTTTACACACCGCATTTCCGTTATGTTTCGGGTGTGGCCGTCGGACAACCCGACTGATTCGGACTAAGTGCGGAATTTAAAATTCAAATTGTGTTGCAAGACATGCACTCACATACACCGGGAAGAAAAAGGTGAACTCCGGCGGACCTCGGCGGGGAAGCACCACATGCAAGATATCGGGCACACAATCGTAGTGAATCACGCCAGACTTAATCATCGTCGGACAACGCACCTTGGGGATCGCGACAAGACCGGGTAAGTAAATGTGCCCCATTAAGTAGTAGTGGCCCAAGCACAGAACCCTGGATTATACCACTTATAACTGGTGACCATTCTGAGTAGGAATCATTGACCACAACTCTCTGGATACTATCTTTTAGACAGTTTTCAATCCAATTGCAAATGATTCCTGCCAAACCAATAGACCTTATTTTACCCATCAGGAGTCTATGAGGGACAGTGTCAAATGCCTTTGCAAAGTCCAAGAAAATATATCCACAGCAGCTCCTCCATCCAGGCATCTGCTCACCTCTTCATAGAAGCAGATCAGGTTAGTTTGACAACTTCTATCCTATACATTATGGAATCCCTGAAGATTTTAGACAGTGGTACAGCCAGGGGTGTTGCTAGGGTGGAAAAAGATCCGGGGCACAGGCCCCAATGCATGTGTATCGCACTTTCAGTAATGCCCCCTCCTGTACATAACCCCCTCACATGTGGTTGTGCCAATAACAACTTTACTGAGGGTATATACAGAAACACCAGAGAAATCCCTACTTGTTACATCCAGTGACTGCTGGTGACATGTCCACTTCACTATTAGGGTGGTGGCACACGTGACGTTTTGAACCCGCTGTTAGTCCGGTTTTAGTCATGCATTTTCAGTCCATTAAAAAACGCATGCGGACAAAAATGGATGCTTTTTCTAAAAATGGGTTCAAAACGCCACATGTGCAACCACCCTTAGGCTGGTGCCACATATAGCGCTTTGTATGCGCTTGCAAACGCAGACAAAGTCGCGCCCACCGGGACAGGCCTCGGCCCGATCGCATCAGCGTTTCTATGGAAACGCCTGCGATCGGGAACGAGCCGCCGGTGTTTTGCGTTAAATTAAGCGCTACGTGCGGCACCAGCCTTTGGCCGGGCATCACCATGTCTCCTTTCTGTGGAGTTTACCACACAGATATCTTATGTCCTTCATTGTCCCGAAATCTTGGTTCTCCGAAGTTGCGTTCACATGTTGCAGTTACAACTGCATCACAATCAATTTTGAGGTGGTTTTAGGTGCAGTTTTGTTATTTTAACAGGTGAAAGACATTTGTGGAACAGGTTTCCCCTTTAAACTCAAATTCACCCGTTAATGTCTTTCACTTATTAAATTAACAAAACTGCACCTAAAACCACCTCAAAGCTCATTGTGATGCAGTTGTAACTTCAACGTGTGACCGCACCCTCATTGTTGTCCTGCTGCTGCCCCTAACACTCTCCCAAGAGAGTGTAAAGGGTGATGTCACATGTGGCGTTTTGAACGCCTGTTTTTAAGCAGTCCGTCAAAAAATGCATTTTGACCAGTTTGAATTTAGATAATTGGTCAAACCTGTCAAAAACGGATGCGTTTTCAAGAACGGACTACTTAAAAACGGGCCAAAAACGTGTTTAAAACGCCACGTGTAACATCACCCTAAGGCTGGCGTAATACTACCCAGCATATAAGGTACACAACTTGCTTTTTTATCCATAGAATAGGAATTTCTTGGTTACAGCATTTACTTTATTGCACCAGCACTTTATATTCAGTACTTTGTATTGCAGCACCTACCATTGAATTCGTTTTTTTAACAACCTTATATATATTTTTTCGAGCGTGATGATATTTCCGTAGTAATTCTTTTTATCTCGTTGGAGACTAAACTCTCCTTTTATGGGTACAGCAATAACAGAACTGATTTCTTTAAGCACTCAGATTGATTTTATTGAGCTTAGCTTGGATCATGTTTACATTCAGCCAGTCTAGTATATTACAGGCACTGGCACCACCCAAGTCAGAAATTTTTTCTTCTATTGTATAAACGGAGCTAAAAAAGCCATTTAGTATCTCTGCCTTCTCTTGGTCTCCAGTCACCGATGCCCCATTTTCAGAATTGATATACTTAACCCCTTCACGCTCCGTGACGGATATATCCGCCACGGAGCTATGAAGGGTGTATGAAGAAGGCTCACGGGCTGAGCCTTCTTCCTACAGAGATGGGCTTTGCTGCATATCGCAGCAAAGACCCATCGCTATCACCCGCGGTCGGTGCTTGCACCGATCGCGGGTGTTAACCTTTTCTTTGCCGCCGGCAAAGTCGCCGGCGGCACTTTAAATTTGGCGGCGCCCATGCGC